>CM062296.1:436833331-437270917 GCA_031216915.1 Pictodentalium vernedei | reverse complement strand
TACTCTACATTTATCCAAACCATCGCCCCCCCCCCCCCCAACCACCCCCCCCCCCCCTACCCACAATAAGAGATTCTGTTATGTGGCTAGCCACGTAACAGACTTTAAACACATAAGTATCCTGTTTTACTAACGCGTAGCCACATAAGTAGTCCAGGGACCAGCAATTTTAGGGAGACTTCAAGTCTCCCTCCACAAAAAATAGGGAGACTGCAGAGTCATGTAGGGAGACTTCATAGGCAAGTGGGGAAAATTAAGAATATTCATGTACCACCACCCCCACCCCCCCCCCCCCCCCCCCCTTCATAGTTTCAATTTGTGGTCCTCCATTAACGTCCAAATAATCCAGGTCCAGTTGTCTGTGATGCATCTGTGCCAGGTTAAAAAATCACAAAGTAATTATTGAGTGAAAACCCCCTCACTGCTACCCTCTCCTTCATGACCCATCCCCTCTTCTTCGTGCCAATCCTCCAGCACCCTCCTCTGGTTGCCTTTCACCAAAGTCTACTAAGCTAATAATTTCCTAAGTCTGAAAGTGTGAACAGGACCAGATGTAAGAAGGTTGCTTGGGAGGTACTTTGTTAGTTAATAAACAAAATATATTCTGGGGTCGAGTATTTTGTAAAAGAAATGCCATTCTGCATCGTTTTTATGGCATTCTGGTGTCATTCCACGTCATTTTCTGTCATTCCGTTGTTTAGGAGGACCAAGTTGCAAGATCGTCCACATAAACACTTGTGTCCTGTACAAAGCTTTTCTTGTCATCACTAAACTTTTTTTCATGTGTTTCAATTCCATTTGTGTTTTTCTGGGAATAGACAGCCCAACAGTTAACAGTCGTCAGCAAAACGAAATGAAAATACTGTGTTATAAAAAACGTCCGTTGTGTATACATTTCCGGCATCCTAAGTGACGTAACCTACTTTCAAACTGGGTTATTTTGTTCAATCGCGAAAGTCACCTATTTTCGTTTCGACACTTGAAGCTCCGACTGAAACGCAACAAAATAGAAATAAAAAAAATCCGCTGAAAGCGACAATGGACAATTCATTGTCGTGTGATTTCAAATAAATGGACGTTTATTTGACGAATTAAAATGCCCATTTATCACACTCGAGCACATTCGATTTTTGAAAATAATCGTTTTCATGTAAACCTTGCATCACTCAGTTCAGCCTTTCCTCATTTTGGCCAATTTTTAGAGGGCGACTTGTAATCGCCCCGACTATTTTTCTAGGCGACTTTGGGCTTAGAAGGGCGACATAATCGCCCTAGTCGCCCTCACGGCTGGTCCCTGAAGTAGTCATTTGTGTGTGCGGACGGACGATGGACGAAAAGTGATTAGTAAAGCTCCCCTTGAGCTTCGCTCAGGTGAGCTAAAAAAGCTTAAAAAACACAGCAAAAATGGCCGCCATTCCGCCATCTTGGATTTTGAAAAAAATATTGAGCATGCATCATCCCCTCAGAACCATTTATCCACGTACCAAATATGAAAGGTGTAGCTTAAAGCATGTTGGAGGGAAAGGTGGTAACATAAAAAGAGACAGGCAGACAGACGGACAGACAGACAGATCTTAGATTTTGAAAAAAAAATATTGAGCGTGCATAATCCCCTCACAACCCTTTATCCATGTACCATATATGAAAGGTGTAGCTTGAACCATGTTGGAGGGAGGGGTGGTAACATAAAATAGAGAAAAAAGCTTTAAAAACACAACAAAAATGGCCACCATCTTGAATTTTGAAGAAAAAAATATTGAACGTGCATCATCCCATCACAACCCTCTATCCATGTGCCAAATATGAAAAGTGTACATTGAACCATGTTGGAGTGAGGGGTGGTAACATAAAATAGAGAAAAAAGCTTAAAAAACACAACAAAAATGGCCGCCATGCCGCCACCTTGGATTTTGAAAAAAAAAAATTGAACGTGCATCATCCCCTCCCAACCCTCTATCCATGTGTCAAATATGCAAAGTGTAGCTTGAACCATGTTGGAGGGAGGGGTGGTAACATGAAAATAGTGAAAAAAAGCTGAAAAAACACAACAAAAATGGCCGCCATTCCGCCATATTGGATTCTGAAAAAAAAGTTTGGAGCGTGCATCATCCCCTCAGAACCATTTATCCATGTACCAAATATGAAAAGTGTAGCTTAAAGCATGTTGGAGGGAGAGGTGGTAACATAAAAACAGACAGACAGACAGATGGACAGATGGAGAGCAATCCTATAGTCCCCTTAAGGTTCCCGTAGGGGACTAATAAATAGGCTTCTTCCACTCATCATACCAAACCCACATATGAAGTTTGGTAAAGATCCGGTTGGTAGAACTTTAGTTAATTGACTGAATGCAAAAAGTTAACAGACGGATGATACAGGATGATGGACATGGTGATAACATAATGTCCCCTCCTCAGAGGCCAGGGGCATAAAAACGAACCCTATACTGATATATGGGGGTACCGAAAATATGAACTGAACCAATCAATGAATACCAAAACCATCTATATTTTTAAATTTTCCTACATTTGCTATTTATAAGACCTTACTGAGGCTTCTTAGCAGCCGAAGAGTTCATTTTCATGAATGAAGTGACTGATTTTCTTTTAGTTTTGTTAACCATTAAAGGCCTGGGCAATTGTCTTGAATTCCCCTGATACAATAACCTGTACATGTCCAGTTACTTAACAATTCCCCTTTGTACTATCAGCAAATTTCAGTCAAATCGACACCAAATACCAAACTGATACCGTCGTAGAAATGCCTAAAAATATAGAAACCAATAAGAACTCAAAATTCTAATACTGTCCATCTCTACTTCCTGCATCACTGTAGAACAGTAACAGCATATCAATGCATTACCAGTCTTTACAATCCCTGATGCACTTCAGTATTTTACAGCTGCCTTTATAAATCAGTGATTATTGATACAGAAACTTACTTGCAAGAAATATTTAGGGGGATGAGCCAGGTTTCCAAACTCTGCCATTAACTCCTCCAAAGTCTGCTTTGTTATGTTGATCATCTTCTGAACATTTTTAATCTGAAAATGAAGTAAAAATTAATTTTTCTTGTTAACAAGTAATGTGTTCATCATACACATGTGTAGTTTCTGTGAATTGCTTCTGCCACCCCCTTTCTGAGAAGGAAGGTCGAAGCCTCTAATTTCAGGAGCAGAAACTTTCCACCAAAAAATCTCTTTGCAGTAGCACAGGCAGCTTTTCTTTTAGTGGACAGGACCATGAAACTTTAGCCAGAAAATTGTGATGCACAACTGTGACATATTGCATCACCAACTTCTGTAGGATATGACATAGCTTAGTCCAAACAAGGACCCAAAAGGGCAAATACATTTGTGGCTTATGGGACAAAGATAGTTTTCTCTAGAAAAACAGTTTGGAAAAACTAAACAAATAACTAATATGATAATTTGGAGTTTAATCTGAAGCTTCAGTCAACAGAATCATTTTCAAAAAGTCTTTTGCTGTACGCTTTCCAGAGAATTCGCGATTGGGTCAGAATGCAGTGTGACTTATGGTAGGACAGAACGAAAGTGTCAATGACACTGTAGCTTAACTTGATTGTGAGTTGTGTTTGATGAAAAGGATAATGTTCAATGTTTATGAAAGGATTATGAAATACGACAAGAATTGTGTATTACTGTTCAACGGCATGGCAGACTATCGACCAAATTAACAGAATATGGTCAACGAAACATTCATTCCGACGTTCACCAAGCCTTATAATGTGGGAATGATGGATCATTGATGTCACCATGCTATTTGAAATGTACACGGCCACACGCCCGGTTATACCTACCTTTAGGACCATTCAGCCATCTCGTTTTAGTCAACCCTTTGTTCAAAAAACGTGGTCAAAAAAGTCAACTAATCGTCGATTTTGGACTCTGATTAATCAACTATGGAATTTCATAATCGCGGCAAGCCTAGATACCACCCACTCCCACCAAGAAACATTTTACAACAGTAAAAGTGTGTTTATTGTAGAGAGCACAAACACCTCCACCCCCCACCCCGAAGCTTGAATTGACAAAGCCCATTTTTCAATATGTGAAACTGTAAAAATGAAAATATCTGAAAACAAAATAGAAGGTACACATCTTCACTGTATGTATCCCTTCATAAATATGACCTGTAGACTGTGCTAAAGGTTTTTGGGCTTTGGGTTCAGGCAGCCATCATGGTTGAATGAACGCAACCAGAAGGGGACATTCTCATCTGGGCATCATCTGGAGTGATCCTACGAAGTTACAATGAAATCCCTTCATAAATATGACCTGTAGGCTGTGCTCAAGGTTTTCGGGCTTCGGGCCCCTGATGCCGTCACAGTTGGCCAATCACGACCAAGAGGGGGTGTGATCATCTAGGCATTATATGGACTATGCTAAAGGTTTTGGGCTCGGGCAGCCATCAAGGCTGAATGATTGCGACCAAAAGGGGACGTTCTCATCTAGACATTATTTGGAGTCATCCTACCAAGTTACAATGAAATTCCTTCATAAATATGACCTGTAGACTGTGCTAAAGGTTTTCGGGCTTCAGGCCCCTGTAGCCATCACAGTTGCCCAATCACGTCTAAAAGGGAACGTTCTCATCTAGATATTATATGAAGTCAACCTACCAAGTTACAATGAAATCCCTCCATGAATATGACCTGTAGACTGTGCTAAAGGTTTTCGGGCTTCAGGCCCCTGTAGCTGTCACAGATGCCTAAAGGTGTCCAAGAGGAGCTGTTCTCATCTAGACATTATATGAAGTCAACCTACCAAGTTACAATGAAATCCCTTCATAAATATGAACTGAAGACTGTGCTAAAGGTTTTCGGGCTTTGGGCTCGGGCAGCCATCATGGTTGAATGATCACAACCAAAAGGGGACATTCTCATCTGGGCATCATCGGGAGTGATCCTACGAAGTTACAATGAAATCCCTTCATAAATATGACCTGTAGAATGTGCTCAAGTTTTTCGGGCTTCGGGCACCTGTAGCCATCATAGTTTACCAATCATGACCAAAATGTCATGGGATGTCATCATCTAGGCATTATATGGAGTCAACCTAACAAGTTACAATGAAATACTTCCATAAATACGACCTAAAGACTATGCTAAAGGTTTTTGGGCTCGGGCAGCCATCAAGGCTGAATGATCGCGACCAAAAGGGGATGTTCTCATCTAGACATTATTTGGAGTCATCCTACCAAGCTACAATGAAATCCCTTCATAATTATGACCTGTAGACTGTTCTAAAGGTTTTTGGGCTTCGGGCCCCTGTAGCTGTCACAGTTGCCCAATCGTGTCCAAAACAGGGCTCGATTTAACTGGATTAGCATAGCACTTTGCTCTCCAATTTCTGAATTTTGCTATTCAAGATTTATTAGTTTCAAGTGCTTTTGGATCAACTGCTAATCAATTCTCCAGGGTGAATAGTAAATTGCAATTCAAAATTTTCAGATTAAATCAAGCCCTGCCAAAAGGGGACGTTCACATCTAGACATAATATGAAGTCAAACCTACCAAGTTACAATGAAATCCCTTCATAAATATGACCTGTAGACTGTGCTAAAGGTATTCGGGCTTCGGGCTCGGGCAGCCATAATGGCTGAATGATCGCAACCAAAGGGGACAGTCTCATCTGGGCATCATCTGGAGTGATTCTACGAAGTTACAATGAAATCCCTTCATAAATATGACCTGTAGACTGTGCTCAAGGTTTTCGGGATTTGGGCTTTAGGCTCGGGCAGCCATCATGGTTGAATGATCGCAACCAAAGGGGACAGTCTCATCTGGGCATCATCTTGAGTGATCCTACGAAGTTACAATGAAATCCCTTTATAAATATGACCTGTAGACTGTGTTCAAGGTTTTTGGGCTTCGGGCACCTGTAGCCATCACAGTTGACCAATCACGACCAAAAGGGGATGTCATCATCTAGGCATTATACGGAGTCAACCTAACAGGTTACAATGAAATCCTTCCATAAATATGACCTTTTGTCTATGCTAAAGATGTTTGGGCTCGGGCACCCATCAAGACTGAATGATCGCGATCAAAATGGGACGTTCTCATCTAGACATTATCTGGAGTCATCCTACCAAGTTACAATGAAATCCCTTCTTAAATATGACCCGTAGACTCAGGGACCAGCCGTGAGGGCGACTAGGGTGATTATGTCGCCCTTCTAAGCCCAAAGTCGCCTAGAAAAATAGTCGGGGCGATTACAAGTCGCCTTCTAAAAATTGGCCAATAATATGAGGAAAGGCTGAACTGAGTGATGCGAGGTTTACATGAAAACGATTATTTTCAAAAATTGAATGTGCTCGAGTGTGATAAATGGGCATTTTAATTCGTCAAATAAACGTCCATTTATTTGAAATCACACGACAATCAATTGTCCATTGTCACTTTTGGCAGATTTTTTTATTTCTATTTTGTTGCGTTTCAGTCGGAGCTTCAAGTGTCGAAACGAAAATAGGTGACTTATGCGACTCAACAAAATAACCCAGTTTGAAAGTAGGTTACGTCGCTTAGGATGCCGAAAATGTATACACAACGGACGTATTTTATAACACAGTATTTTCATTTCGTTTTGCTGACGACTGTTAACTGTTGGGCTGTCTATTCCCAGAAAAACACGAATGGAATTGAAACACATGAAGAAAAGCTTTAGTGATAACAAGAAAAGCTTTGTACAGGACACAAGTGTGCATGTGGACGATCTTGAAAAAGGGTCCTCCTAAACACCGGAGTGACACGAAATGACACCAGAATGCCATAAAAATGATGCGGAATGACATTTCTTTTGCAAAATACTCGACCCCAGAATGTATTTTGTTTATTAACTAACAAAGTACCTCCCAAGCAACCTTCTTACATCTGGTCCTGTTCACACTTTCAGACTTAGGAAATTATTAGCTTAGTAGACTTTGGTGAAAGGCAACCACAGGAGGGTGCTGGGGGATTGGCACGAAGAAGAGGGGAGGGGTCATGAAGGAGAGTGTAGCAGTGGGGGATTTTCAGTAAATAATTACTTTGTGATTTTTTAAACTGGCGTAGATGCATCATAGACAACTGGACCTGGATTATTTGGACGTTAATGGAGGACCACAAATTGAAAATATGAAGGGGCGGTGGGGGTGGTACATGAATATTCTTAATTTTCCCCACTTGCCTATGAAGTCTCTCTACATGACTCTGCAGTCTCCCTATTTTTTCTGGAGGGAGACTTGAAGTCTCCCTAAAATTCCCCCCTAGGCAGTGACCGTTGGGAGCGGGAGAGCAGGAGAGTGGAAATTCACTCTCCACTTTTAGATTTTACGAGAGTGAAAAATTTTAGGAGAGTGATTTTTAAAATAATGCCTCGGGCCAATTCGCCCCCAGGTGGAATAACGAGGATTGGTGGTGATTGCTGTTGAGAAATCAGTAGGCCTAATAACGCGCGATTTCCAAAATAATTGGTTTTATGACGTTTCGGCCATGAGACGTTTCGGCCCTAAGAGGCCAAAACGTCTTAGAAATTGGGCCGAAACGTCTTCACATTCGGTAATTCTTTTTTAGATGTGATTGTGTGGAGGGGTTAAAGTATGCTATCGCCGGTATCGGCGCATTTCGTTTCTCTCTTCAAGCATCGTGAAAGTGAAACTCGAAATGCACCCCTTCTCAGCAAACCTGTCGTCAGCGACCACCTGTCTTTAACGACCATTTTTGGCAAGTCCCAAGGGTGGTCGCTCATGACCAGGGGTCAGCCTGGCAGCTGATTTTAGGGAGAAGTAACTTCTCCCTTCAGAGACTTTAGGGAGAAGTCAGGACCCAGGAGGGAGAAGTCAGTGGACATGAAGGAGAAATCAGAAAAAAAAACCATAAAACGTATATGACATCGTGACAAAATAAATGAACATAGAGGACACAATTGTGGAGAAAAAAATAAATAAAAGTTTATACAAACACACACAAAACTAAGTCAAGATGGTTACATAACAGAATGTAGGTTAAAATCCCCCACCCCACCCTACAAAAAACTGTGTCGTTCATGGTTTCTGAATACCCCCTAACTCTTTGCCTAACAGTGATGACTAAGGTTACAGTGCAGTTGATTTTGTATTTGCCTCAACGATGTGGATTTGAAATTTAGTATGACCCATGGTAAGAGTGTTCTTCTCTGTAACAGAAGGTATATTCTTTTTAAAAAAATATTTCAAGTGTTTAAAATAAATTTCAAGTTCATATAAGAAGCTGGGTCATTCATGGTTTCTGAATACCCTGAGTTGAAAAGCGTAGTTAAAAAAGTTTTCGATATCCTTCGTAAATTAAGCGTTATTAACAATTTGAGTTAATTAATTTCTTTGGTAAATGACAAAACATTTCAGTTGTCTCCCTTCCCGGCTGCGCTGGGTAAACTAATAATACACTGTTCAGAAAACTGACAATTTCTGCCAACCATCTTTCACTGACACGTGCGATTGGTGCTTTGAAGGTCTGCCATTCTTATCCATCCAAATACCTGTGATTTCTATTGTAGCCTTATTACATTTAACCCCCTTCCAACAAACTTCACAAGATTTCAAAGAAAAACATTCAATGCAAATTGCGGGGCGAATTTCAATGCAGCCAATTTTTCAGTGGAACAGAGCGTAACCGCAAGCAATTTCGAAATGGACGAACTGTCTCCAATACATTTTTTTTGTTTTGAAACGATGGTTAACTTTAATAAATTCTAATTAACTCGATGCGTGTCTTGTGTGATTCGTTGTTGTCTGGTACTTTGTTTTTAAATAGCCATTTTGTGCTGGTTGCTATCAGTTGGGGCGAATTGTTCGAACGACTATGCCATTGCAATTCTTTTCAGAAATATAAAATTGGGCTAGTTTAGGCTATTTTCATAGCCGTGTGACGGACTTTAACAGCAACCGTGTTTACTGTTTTTTTGAGGAAGCGTGTGTTTTTAAAAAATAAAACATAAGAAAATACAGTAAACTGCCATGTCTCCCAAGAAAGTTTGGGAGGGCGACTTGAATTTCGCACCCAATGTAAGCCAAGGCGACTTGAGGAATGACAAGGCGACTTCTTTGCCCAAGTCGCCCACTCGGCTGACCCCTGCTCATGACAGGTTCTTCTGTACTTTGCACTTCTCCGACGAAGGCTTTGAACGTGACCGGAAGATAAACGTGCGCAACTAATTACTCGCGGTATACGAAAAAGCGGTGCGCGATGGTGCGATCGCTCGCCGTTCCCAACGGTCACTGCCTAGGCTGGTCCCTGCGTAGACTGTGCTAAAGGTTTTCGGGCTTCGGGCTCCTGTAGCCGTCACTGTTGCCCAATCACAAAAGAGGACTTTCTCATCTAGACATTATATGAAGTCAACCCACCAAGTTACAATGAAATTCCTCAATAAATGTGACCTGTAGACTGTACTAAAGGTTTTCGGGTTTTGGGCTCGGGTAGTCGTCACAGTTGGCAGATCATGCCCAAATGGGGAAATTCTCATCTAGACATCATAAGGAGTCATCCTACCAAGTTAAAATGAAATCCCTCCATATTAAACATGACCTGCAGACTGTGCTAAAAATTTTGGGGTTTTGGGCTTGGGCAGCCATCACGGTTGACAGATCATGCCCAAAATGGGATGTTCTCATCTAGGCATTACACAGAGGCATCTTACCAAGTTACAATGAAATCCCTTCATAAATATGACCTGTAGACTGGGCTAATGGTTTTGGGGTTTTGGGCTCGGGCAGCCATACCAGTTGACCGATAGCGACCAAAAGGGGACGTTCTCATCTAGACATGACCCCAAAGCTGCATATGAAATTTTGTGACGATCAGACAAGAACTGCAGGGGTGTAGCCTGTGCTAAAGGAAAATGTTAACAGACTCACAGACTCACAGATTTTCGCACGTGTGATGGCAATAGCTCATCTTGACTTTGTCAAGTTAAGCTAAAAATTATGCCTTCCCTAAAAGTTTTATTGACTGAAAGTTGCTCATTAAGTTTACTGTAACCCTAAATTTCCATCGGACTACAGCTGAGAATTTGAAACCAATTTTTGAGTTCAAGCTTTCGAAATTACCTGCAGAAATAAATATATCGAACAGTATAAGTGTGGAGAACAATATAAGTGTGGTGCAATTTCCAGTTCAGCAATTGAACCCACAATTGATAAATCAATGAATATTTTAGGCCTACAAATTACAATGCTTCATCCTTGGTGTTGACAGGTCATGAATATTGACGAATGTCGAATAATGTGTTGAGTTTCATGTATTGATACTGAAAGTCCCAAATCTTGGCCTACTCTCTTGAAAATGTTATTGTCGCAAGTTTAGTGTTCAAGTTTTTTCTTTAATTTCATTCAAACGTATACATAGAAATTATTGAGTGGCCAGCATTTGCGTAGATATTGCATTTAAGTACAGAATGTGGCCATTTTGTTAATTCAGGTAAATCAACATTTGTTTTGCCGCAAGATTCTTCTCTCAACCAATCAAATCCAATGTCATAACCACCGACAACATTTCATCCCAAACATAACCCACGAACTTCTTGGTTTCAGTTGTCCTTCAGACGATTGTTTTAATAGATCAATCCATTTCACAATCGGTCGGTTTTCTTCTCTCTTCTCAAAAAAATATTGTATTCTCCAGAAGAACATCGCTGTGGCATCACGATAACAGGTGTTCTGAGGTCAGTGCCCAGCACAATTGTTCCAGGTTGGCAACTTTTTTTCCAGGTCAGTGGGCAATCGGAAACCAGTATGGTTTTGTTTTGGGCCTAATTTGCAAAAAATGACTGAGTAAAGCCAATAATTCTGCTGCTGTATATCAGACCCGAGCCCATTTTCAAACTTGAGCTAGACAATTTTCCTGGAAACCCATATAATAAATGAAAGGTGTCAATGACGCTGCAGCTCAAGTTGTGTAAGACATGAACATGTATAGTATGTGACACAGCAATGACACACATCTAGGTAATGACCTGATAACAAAGGCACATGTAAAGTATTGTAAAGGTCAGTACATAAATACTGACCATAGCCTGTAACAAATATGTAGGTAAAGTACTGTAAAGGTGGGTAACAGTTAGATGCTAAACTAGAAAAGAAATCTCCATGGGGTTAATGTTACAATGAGGATCCTTATATGGTGCACCATAAGTCAAATGTCAGCAATTGTTTTGGCCTGTTTGATTCAAACCCTTCTAAGGTTGATTCATACTAGTTAATAAATATTTGTCCAGACCTTCTTAAAATACAGGTATTTGAATTTATTATCTTTAGCTCATAGGGTTCCCACAGGTGAGGTTTTATTTTTCTCATTGGAAATAGAAAATCGGGTTGTGCTAATTATGTTTACTCTCCCCAAACAACACCAAATATTAACACAGGAACTTGGCTTCAACACATTTGAAAATACACGTCATACAAAAATTTATTCAAATCAGAACTTTCATATAGACGTTCTGTACAAAAACTGATTGCACCTAATTTCAGTACAAAATGGCCACTGGTGGCCATCTTGAATTTCCGACCACACCCAGAAACACCCGTTGGGTGATAGCAAAGGTACCCAAGAAGTTTCACAAAGATCAGTTGATAAATACGGCCTGCAGCCAGAGCCGTGCTGATGGATGGACAGATGTTCAGATGGACAGACGGACTATGTCAAAATTGAGTTAAAAATAAACTCATCAACTCCTTCCAAAGGAAAAGTCATCAATAAATATAGAAGTTCTGTACAAAAAAAACTGATTGCACCTATTTCAGCACAAAATGGAGAACAGTAGCCATCTTGGATTTTGGACCGAACCCCAAAACACTTGTTCATGTCCCACAGTGTCCACAAGGGTACCCAAGAAGTTTTGTAAAGATCAGTTCATAAATACAGCCTCTAGCCAGAGCCGTATTGAAATGTGCACTTACTGTGTATAAGTAGCATTGAATAAATCAAAGTTTGTCTAATTGGCCGTTGGCAGCCATCTTGAAATTTCGAACAGCACCCTAAAACACTTGTTCTCCTCCCAAGGTAATAACAAAGGTACATGTACCCTAGACGTTTCGTGAAGATCGGTTCATAAATACAGCCTCTAGTCCGAGTCGTATTGACATGTGTACTAACTGTGTATAAGTAGCACTGAATAAATCAAAGTTCATCTAATTTGCATAATTTATGCACGAGAAAAAAAACCTGTATTATATTGTGATGTATTCCATGTTATTGATCATTCATACAAAAATGTATTCAAATCAAAACCTTCATATAGAAGTTCTGTACAAAAAACTGATTGCACCTAATTTCGGTATAAAATGGCCGTCGGAAGCCATCTTGAATTTTGGACCACATCCAAAAACACTCGTTCTCGTCCCATGGTGATAACAAAGGTACCCAAGAAGTTTTGTGAAGATCGGTTCATAAATACAGCCCCTAGCCCAAGCCGTATTGACATGTGTACTTATTGTGTATAAGTTGCACTGAATAAATAATAATAATAATAATAATAATAATTGATTTTGTAAAAGCGTAAAACCACGAAGAGTGCCCTAAAACGCTTCACAGAAATAAAATACACTTTTCTGAAAATATTGAGTCACATGTTTCAGTTTCCTCTAGGGAGGTTCAGGAGAATGCTTCAGTAAATAGGAAAGTTTTAAGATTTCTTTTGAAGATGATAGTTTCTGAATTTCTGACACTAATAGGCATCGCATTCCACAATTTTGGACCCACGATGGAGAACACACGATCATTAGCCAGATTAGATCTGCTAAAAGGTATGACTAGTTGAATTTGATCTTTAGATCTCAGACTGCGTGATGGAGTGTATACAGTGATGAGCTCTTGCAGGTAAACTGGACCAGTTTGTGGATACATTTGAATACTAAGATCAATATTTTGAAATTGATTCTCTGTTTAACTGGAAGCCAATGTAATTGTCTTAAAACAGGTGTTATGTGTTCAGAGCATTTGGTACCAGTAATTATCCTAGCAGCAATATTCTGAACTTTTTGAAGCTTCTGAATCAAATACTGCGGCAGCCCCACTAACACTGAATTACAATAGTCTAGTTGTGAGGTGATGAAGGAATGCACAAGTTTTTCAAGTGCTGATTGGTTAATATAAGTTCTCAGACTTCCAATATTCCGAAGCTGCCAGTAACATTTTTGACATATTTTATTGATATGGATGTCTAGCTTTAAATTTGAGTCCATAATCAGTCCAATATTCCTGGCCGATTCACTTTTCATGGTGATGTTGTTTCCAACCTGAACTGATGTAACAGAGGGTGTAGGCATGCGAACACCGGATAT
The DNA here is from genome assembly GCA_031216915.1 of Pictodentalium vernedei. Classification (NCBI taxonomy): domain Eukaryota; kingdom Metazoa; phylum Mollusca; class Scaphopoda; order Dentaliida; family Dentaliidae; genus Pictodentalium; species Pictodentalium vernedei. The sequence goes on along the minus strand of CM062296.1, from coordinate 437,257,601 downwards.
CACTAAGAATTCTGTTTTAGAGTCATTCATTTTCAGTTTAAAATCTATCATCCATTCCCGCACCAGATTTATGCAAGTTTCCATGTTGCTGACTGCAGTGATTGAGTCACTTTGAAGAGATGAATTAAATGTAATGTACAGTTGGGTATCATCCGCATACAGATGATATGATATGCCATGTCTTTTAAAAAACACGACCCAGAGAAGAAGTGTACAGAGTAAACAAAAGTGGACCAAGAACTGAGCCCTGAGGAACACCACACTTTAACATCTTGCTTTCTGAACCGGTCTTGTTGATATATATTTGTTGACTACGACCTTCTAGATATGATGCAAACCATGATAAGACAGTTCCACATATGCCATGCTGGGTAAATGTCTGCAAAAGAATATCATGGTCGACTGTGTCAAATGCTGATGACAAATCCAAGAGAACAAGCAGTACAGCCTTACCCTCAGACAATGATTTAACAATGTCGTTGTTGACTCGCAGTAAAGCTGTCTCTGTACTGTGATTGGCTTTGTATGCAGACTGGAAAGCCTCTAAAAGATCATTTTCATGCAGATGTTTTTTGAGTTGTGAAGCAACAACCTTTTCCAACAATTTAGACAGGAAAGAGAGGTTCGATACTGGTCGATAATTCTTCAGGTTGTCAGGATCCAGAGATGGCTTCTTGATGAGTGGAGTAACAAGTGCTTTTTTCAGTGGGCGTGGAACAAATCCCTCATGAAGGGAAAGCAGATATAATAGATGATATGGCTGGCAGAAGATGATCAATTGTCTCTTTCAGAAGGAATGTTGGAATTTCATCTAGATCATTGGATTTATTGGATGATGACAAAATCATTTTTCGAATATCTTCTTCCAAGACAGTGTGAAAACTGGAAAAATCTCTTTTTATGTCAAGTTGATCAAACTCTGGTGGTTCATGTGATGGTATACTATCCAGGATTAATTGAATTTTGGTTACGAAAAAATCACTGAACTTTTCCAGAATTTTAGTGGTATTTAGATGATCTGGGAGAATGGCTTTTTGTTCTTTACCAAGGAGACTATTGGTTACCGAGAATAACACCCTAGTATTTGATGACCCCTCTATCAGAGAATTGTAGTACTCCCTCTTTGCTTTTTTGATGATCTTATTAGTTGTATTTCTTTGGTGGCAGAACATCTGCCGGTGAATCTCAAGCTTTGTTTTGTTGTATAGATGCTCAAGTCTGCAACGCTGTTGTTTAGCGGCTCTAACGTCTTCTGTAAACCACTCCACTTTTTCCCTATGAGTTATAACTTTTGACTTTGGTGGTGCATGTTCAGCCATGATGCCCTTAAGAGTTTCTTCAAATAAAGATAACAGTTGCTCAGATGATCCATGACTACTACAAAAATAATGTGGAGACAGTGTTGATGAACTTATATCCATTTTCAAGGAATCAATGTTGATGCATTTATATTTTCGATAAGTAATTTTCTTGGGAGGAATTTTGGAGGTTGCTAGTGTCAATTCAGCCAAGACTGCATAGTGATCAGATAATGCTGGATCTGTGACACAGATGTTTTGTACTGACGTGCTGTTACTTTGACGAACAAGAATTAGATCCAAAGTGTGTCCTCTGTTGTGGGTAGGTTTCAAAACCAGTTACGAATAGCCGAATGAATCGAACAGATTAGTAAATTGCTTCGTAAAAGTGTCATTTAAATTGTCAACATGGATATTGAAGTCGCCGGCAATAGCTATATCTCCTCCATACAAAGCATAGAAGGACAGACATTCTGAGAATTCATTTAAAAATTGTGCTGATGTAAGTTTGTTTCTTTTTGATGGTGGCGGTCGATAAACTATGAGTAATCGAAGTGAACTGTTGGTCGACATGAGGCAGTCTATCATTTCAAAAGATGGCTGAGTTTTATAGGTGTCAGGATGATGTTTTACTTTTAGGGCATTGCTGTGGATGATAGCTACACCACCACCTCGGCTCCCCCGTGAGTTGTGTAAAATGGAGAAACCTGGTGGCAATAGTTGTCCAATAGAAAAACTGTCACTATCATTTTCTTTCAACCATGTTTCCGTTAGAGCCAAAACACTGAGATTGTTGTCTTGTATGAAGTCCTTTAGGTCATGTTCCTTTCCAGCAACAGATCTTGTATTCAGTAGTCCAAAGTTCAAAAGAGGTACTTTTTTTCTGGGAAAGAGTAGTGGTATCTATGCTGATAACATGAATGTTGTTGGTGTTCACACCAGAGTTAATAGGCTTTGGTCTTATTGCTTGTCTGTGTTGAATTTTTAATCTCTTTGGTTGGTATACTTTACCTGAGCTGTTCTTGGTAAAACAAAATTCTAGTTTTAGTATTCTTTGTTTTTTCAAGGCTTTAAAAACATATGCTTTAGGTCGATGCTTAAGGTGATCCATTGTGTTGTTAATTGAATGGAGCTCATCTGAGGTGTAATTAAATAAACACATTTTAATTGTCATTACTGAAACACATTAATGTAATGGCACTAGTTGTGTCTCTCATTAGCAGTGAATAGAGTGGCAAATGGGTTTAACAGTCCAATCTGGTTCAGAACAATAGGTGTTATAATCAGGATTAACTCTGCACTTGAGGAAAGAATCCAAGATGGAGAAATATTCAGTTAATTTCAGAGGTTTTTTTTTTGTTAAAAAACACAAAAATGATGAAAAATTTTATCTTCAAAGTCACATCAAAATAATGCACAACTTGTAAGGAATATGTACTGCAATTTCCAGCAGATAAATCCCAAAATGTCCAGTAGAAAACTATGAAACAGCAGGAGCTCAAAAAAAGTGTGACCACACTTGGTGGCAAATCAAAATTCATCTAATTTGCACAATTTCTGTACGAGAAAAAAATATGTGTTATATGCGACATATTCCACGTTACTAAAAATTCATACAAAAATTTATTCAAATCAGAACTTTCAAACAGAAGTTCTGTACAAAAAACTGATTACACTAATTTTGGTACAAAATGGGTGTGGTGGCCATCTGGACTGCACCCAAAAACACTAGTTCTCATCCCACAGTGATAACAAAGGTACCCAAGAAGTTTAGTAAAGATCGGTTCATAAATGCAGCCTCTAGAACGAGCCATACTGAATTTTTGACGGACGGACAAATGTCCAGGCAGACAACGGAAAAAAGGCCATGACAAAACCTTAAATTTGACTACGTCAAAGTTGAGCTAAAAAAGAATCAAATCAGTTAACATCTGTTCAAGTTATGGCGCTATCAAACACAAAATTTGCCAAAAATTACCAAGTAAGCCCAATAATTCTGCTACCGTATATATCGGACATGGACAGAGCCTATTTTTGAACTCAATCAAGAAAATGTTCCTGGAATCCAACCTAACGAAAATGAATTGGATCGGTTGACGTTTGTTCAAGTTATCGTGTTATCGAGCACAAAATTCGCAAATGAAAGTGTCAATGACACTGTAGCTCAACTTGTCAAGACAAAGACATGTACATGTATAGTATGTGACACAGCAATGACAAACATCTAGGTAAAGACCTGATAACAAAGGTAGATATAAAGTATTGTAACGGTCTGTACATAAATACTGAGCGTTGCCTGTAACAAATGTATAGGTAAAGTATTGTAAAGGTGGGTGACAGTCAGATGCTAAACTAGAAAAAATCTTGGGAGTCCCAGAGTGGGTCTGACTGAACCCCAAAATATTTGTTCTCATAGCACAGTGATAACAAAGGCACCCCAAAACACACTCATTCCTGTCCCAAGGTGAAAACAAAGGTAAGAAGTTTCGTGAAGATCAGTTCACAAATATGAGCTGTGTAGAAGTTGTGACAAAAAACTGATTGGAACTAATTTCGGTACAAAATGGCCACTGGCAGCCATCTTGAATTTTGGACCGCGCCCAGAAACACTCGTTCTCGTCCCAAGGTGATAACAAAGGTACCCAAGAAGTTTTGTGAAGATCGGTTCATAAATACAGCCTCTAGCCCGAGCCGTACTGACATGTGCACTTACAGAGTATAAGTAGCTCTGAATAAATCAAAGTTCATCTAATTTGCATAATTTCTGCACGAGAAAAAAACCCATACTATATGTGATGTATTCCATGTTACTAAACATTCATACAAAAATTTATTCAAATCAGAACTTTCATACAGAAGTTCTGTACAAAAGACTGATTGCACTAATTTTGGTACAAAATGGCTGCTGGTGGCCATCTTGAATTTCGGACCACACCCAAAAACACTCGTTCTCATCCCACGGTAATAACAAAGGTACCCAAGAAGTTTCGTAAAGATCGGTTCATAAATACGGCATCTAGCCTGAGCCGTATAGAAGTTGTGTACAAAAAACTGATTAGACCTAATTTCGATACAAAATGGCCACTGGCAGCCATCTTGAATTTTTGACCGCACACAGAAACACTCGTTCTCATCCCAAGGTGATAAGAAAGGCACCCAAGACGTTTCGTGAAGATCGGTTCATAAATACAGACTCTAGCCCGAGCCGTATTGACATGTGTACTTACTGTGTGTAAGCAGCACTGAAAAAATCAAAGTTCATCTAATTTGCATAATTTCTGCACGAGAAAAAAACCCGTATTATATGTGATGCATCCCATGGTACTAAACATTCACACAAAAAATTATTCAAATCAGCGCTTTCATATGGAAGTTCTGTGCAAAAATCTGATTGCACCAAATTTCGTACAAAATGGCTGCCATCATCCATCTTGAATTTCGGACCGGACCCCAAAACACTCGTTCTCGTCCCACGGTGATAACAAAGATACCCAAGAAGTTTCGTAAAGATCGGTTCATAAATACGGCCTCTAGCCCGAGCCGTATTGGCATTTGCACTTACAGTGCTGAAAGTAACACCAAAAAACATCAAAGTTAGTCTAATTTGCATAATTTACGCACGAGAAAAAACCCTGTATTATATGTGATGTATCCCATGGTACTAAACATTCATACTAAAAATTATTCAAATCAGAGCTTTCATATGGAAGTTCTGTACAAAAAACAAGATTTCTGCATCGTCGGTACAAAATGGCAGTTGGCAGCCATCTTGAATTTCGGACCGCACCCAAAAACACTCGTTCTCGTCCCACAGTCATAACAAAGGTACCCAAGAAGTTTTGTAAAGATCGGTTCATAAATACGACCTCTAGTCCGAGCCGTATCCAATTGTTGACAGACAGACGGACAGGCGGACGACGAGCCATGGCATAAGCTCAAATTTGGCTTCGCCAAAGTTGAGCTAAAAATGACCAGATCAGCCCAATAATTTTGCTGTTGTATATCGGTCCAAGCCTGTTTTCGAACTCGACTGAGATAACCATATAACAAAAGTGAATCGAAGTCAGTCCAATAATTCTGCTGTCGTAATCGGGCCGAGCGCATTTTTTAACTCGATCAAGACATTGTTCCTTGAAACCCATGTGCCAAATATCAGTCAAATCGCTTGACGTTTGTTGAAATTATCGTGCTATAAAGCTCAAAATTTGTTGATTTACTTGTGAAAAAAGCATGGGCACGACTCATGTCATCAGGTGTTGAACATGCATATCAAGTCACATACCAAATATTATCAAAATCCGTCCAGACACAACCCGCCCGCATGCCCTGCGGATGACCCTCGCCATACCAATAGCAAGAGGTTTTTTTGAAAAACTCGACTAAAAATGCTAATATCTCATTCATTCAAGTTTGGTTATATATGAAAAATAGAATTTGTGGGAAAAATAACTTGATCATCAATAGGTGATGTAAAAGTACACAGATGTAGGCCTCCCATGATACAGAAGGACAGTATTTACAAGAGATACCGAAAAGAGTTTATTGAACAGAAGTTATCTAAATGCTCCCCACTGACTTCTGTCAAACAAGAGTGAATTGGCTGAATTCTTAGTTGCATTACAGTGCATTATGGGAAAAATTTGCTGCCTGAAATTTTAAGATCAGAGTGCAGAGGTTAATGATCTATTTTTCTTGCTGTGAGAAATACATGTAACATATTAGTAGCAGAGTTTTCAGAGTTTTAATGATAAAATTTATCAAAACAACTGAAGACTCAAGCAGTCTCAATCAGCAGGAAAAAGCTGCCCTCTGGCAACCGTGTACCTTAACAAAACAAGAGGCCCCACGTGGCCTTAATCGCTCACCTGACAAAGTGACTCTAAGAAGTATTTTAGGTCACCTTCACCATGTCATGCCTCATCAACATTAACTGGTTGAGTGATAGATTTTGTTTGAAGTTCAACATTTGTTACCTAAAATTAGTTTTATTTAAAATCGTTGGTGTGTGGCCAATCTCCAATGATTTTTAATAAAGCAAATTTATCTCTGCAGACAAACTGGTTTAGCATGAAGCACAAACAAGGAATGTGAAGAGATAGCCTTGGACATCTCTCCCCAACTGTGGATATCTTCCATGTGCTACATGTATATATTTGCATGCAAGAAAACAAAAATTTTCACAAATTTTCCAAAATATTAGTTTTTTTTTATCATCATTGGAACAAGCTCAAACAGCTTATTCCAATAGGGGTATGGGAAGATCAGGTATATTTTTGAGACAGAAATGTGAATATATAAATAATGGTGTTTTTTTGTGAATGATGCTGGAGAATTTTGCGTAAAGATATGGTAAATGGTTTGTTCTAGATACAGAATGAAGCAAAAGTATTTAAATTTGATTAGGCAAGTTGTTCCTATAATGCATTTAAAAATTGAAGTAACTGTTTTTTTGCTGACAAACTTTTAGATGTGTGTGTCTGTGTTTGTGTGTGTGTGTGTGTGTGTGTGTGTTTGTGTGTGTGTGTGTGTGTGGGGGGGGGGGGGGGGGTAAGAGTGTTCTTGCAAACAAAATTTCTGAATAAATGGAAAATTTTATTTTTTGTGTGAAAGACATAGTGCGTGAATGTTGATTGGAACAAGCTTAGAGAGCTCATTTTAATGTGAAGTCATAAAGCTGTGTTTTACGTACGAAATTCTGGAATAACTAAAAAAATTGCTTTTTTGACTCAAAAAGCATGGTGTGCGACCTCTCATTGGAATGAGCTCAAAAAGCTCATTCCAATGGGGTATTTACAAGCGATAAGTACATGTATGTTTAAGAGACAAAAATTAAAATTTGAATAGCGATTTTTGCAAAGAATGCTGACAAGTTTTGGCAGTTATGCTGGTAAAAAGGTAAGATATGCAAAGTGGTTGTTTTTTAGAGGGGACATTTAATTAAGGGGAATTAACCCTTGATTACTGAGGTAACTTCTAAAAGTACTGAAATTTCATGAAGCAATGTGAATAACAGACAACAGTTGCCTAAAAATTTCATGAATAACTAAAATTTTTATTCCTTTGTCTCGAAAACATGGCATATGACCTTTGTTGCAATGAGCTGAATGCATGTGTTCCAATGAGGGGTCATAAAATTTGAACGGAGATTTGTGTGAATAATGCATTAGTACTGCTAGATTTGGGTAAACGGTTCACCCTGGATACCACCCCTTCTATAGTAGATCTTTTCTGCAAATTTTGTCTAAGATTCTATCAACTTTACAAATAAATACGTTCATGAATCACAATCAGATCCACCCCACAATGTTGCATACCAAATATCAAAAGATTCTGCCTGCTGGATCTGGAGAAGAAGATTTTTTAAGAAATATGCCTGAAATGCACTAAGTTAAAATTTGGGCTCCTATACGGAGCTCAAATATAAACCCAGGGGGCCGATTTGAACAAACTTGAATCAGATCCACCCCACAATGTTGCTTACCAAATATGAAAAGATTCTGAAGCTGGATCTGGAGAAGAAGATTTTTTAAGAAATTTGCCTGAAATGCACTAAGTTCGAATTCGAGCTTCTATAGTGAGCCCAAATATGAAACTAGGAAGCCGATTTGAACAAACTTGAATCAGATCCACCCCACAATGTTGCATACCAAATATCAAAAGATTCTGCCTACTGGATCTGGAGAAGAAGATTTTTTAATAAATTTGCCCGAAATGCACTAAGTGCGAATTCGGGCTTCTATATTAAGCCCAAATATGAATCCAGGGGGCCGATTTGAACAAACTTGAATCAGATCCACCCCGCAATGTTGCATACCAAATATCAAAAGATTCTGCCTGCTGGATTTGGAGAAGAAGATTTTTGAAGAAATTTGCCCGAAATGCACTAAGTTTGAATTCGAGCTTCTATAGTGAGCCCAAATATGAATCCAGGGGGCCGATTTGAACAAACTTGAATCAGATCCACCCCGCAATGTTGCATACCAAATATCAAAAGATTCTGCCTGCTGGATCTGGAGAAGATGGTTTTTTAAGAAATTTGCCTGAAATGCACTAAGTTCGAATTCGAGCTTCTATAGTGAGCCCAAATATGAATCTAGGAAGCCGATTTGAACAAACTTGAATCAGATCCACCCCACAATGTTGCATACCAAATATCAAAAGATTCTGCCTGCTGGATCTGGAGAAGAAGATTTTTTAATAAATTTGCCCGAAATGCACTAAGTCCGAATTCGGGCTTCTATAGTGAGCCCAAATATGAATCTGGGGAGCCGATTTGAACAAACTTGAATCAGATCTACCCCGCAATGTTGCATACCAAATATCAAAAGATTCTGCCTGCTGGATCTGGAGAAGAAGATTTTTGAAGAAATTTGCCCGAAATGCACTAAGTTCGAATTCAAGCTTCTATAGTAAGCTCAAATATGAATCTAGGGAGCCGATTTAAACAATTTGCATCAGATCCATCCCACAATGTTGCATACCAAATATCAAAAGATTCTGCCTGCTGGATCTGGAGAAGAAAATTTTTTAAGAAATTTGCCTGAAATGCACTAAGTTCGAATTCGAGCTTCTATAGTGAGCCCAAATATGAATCTAGGAAGCCGATTTGAACAAACTTGAATCAGATCCACCCCACAATGTTGCATACCAAATATCAAAAGATTCTGCCTGCTGGATCTGGAGAAGAAGATTTTTTAATAAACTTGCTTGAAATGCACTAAGTTCAAATTTGGGCTCCTATACTGAGCCCAAATATAAACCCAGGGGGCCGATTTGAACAAACTTGAATCAGATCCACCCTGCAATGTTGCTTACCAAATATGAAAAGATTCTGCCTGCTGGATCTGGAGAAGAAGATTTTTTAAGAAATTTGCATGAAATGCACTAAGTTCAAATTCGAGCTTCTATAGTGAGCCCAAATATGAATCTAGGAAGCCGATTTGAACAAACTTGAATCAGATCCACCCCACAATGTTGCATACCAAATATCAAAAGATTCTGCCTGCTGGATCTGGAGAAGAAGATTTTTTAAGAAATTTGCCTAAATGCACTAAGTTCGAAATCGGGCTCCTATACTGATCCCAAATATTAACCCAGGGGGCCGATTTGAACAATCTTGAATCAGATCCACCCCACAATGTTGCTTACCAAATATGAAAAGATTCTGCCTGCTGGATCTGGAGAAGAAGATTTTTTAAGAAATTTGCCTGAAATGCACTAAGTTCGAATTCGGGCTTCTATAGTAAGCCCAAATATGTATCCAGGGGGCCGATTTGAACAAACTTGAATCAGATCCACCCCACAATGTTGCTTACCAAATATGAAAAGATTCTGCCTGCTGGATCTGGAGAAGAAGATTTTTTAAGAAATTTGCCTGAAATGCACTAAGTTCGAATTCGGGCTTCTATAGTAAGCCCAAATATGTATCCAGGGGGCCGATTTGAACAAACTTGAATCAGATCTACCCCGCAACGTTGCATACCAAATATCAAAAGATTCTGCCTGCTGGATCTGGAGAAGAAGATTTTTGAAGAAATTTGCCTGAAATGCACTAAATTCGAATTCGAGCTCCTATAGTGAGCCCAAATATGAATCTAGGGAGCCGATTTGAACAAACTTGAATCAGATCCACCCTACAATGTTGCATACCAAATATCAAAAGATTCTGCCTGCTGGATCTGGAGAAGAAGATTTTCAAAGAAATTTGCCTGAAATGCAGTAAGTTCAAATTTGGGCTCCTATACTGAGCCCAAATATAAACCCAGGGGGCCGATTTGAACAAACTTGAATCAGATCCACCCCACAATGTTGCATACCAAATATCAAAAGATTCTGCCTGCTGGATCTGGAGAAGAAGATTTTTTAAGAAATTTGCCTGAAATGCACTAAGTTCGAAATCGGGCTCCTATACTGAGCCCAAATATGAACCCAAGGGGCCGATTTGAACAAACTTGAATCAGATCCACCCTACAATGTTGCATACCAAATATCAAAAGATTCTGCCTGCTGGATCTGGAGAAGAAGGTTTTTTAATGTTTTTCCCATTGCCTACAGTGTTAAAAAGTGCTGACTCAGCACTTTTTCAAAGTCCCGAAACTGTACCCTATGATAAAACCGATGGCAATTTTTTTTTACCAATCCTTTCTGTTGGTCCTAAGGAAGCTGCACACCAAATAAAAATTCTCGGTGCCGTGAGTTTTGGAGATATGGGCGATTTAATTTTTTTCTATTTTTAGCTCCTGCGGTTCCCACGGAGCTGCAGAAAAAATTTTTTTTTGCATAAATCAAGTACTTATGACCCAATAATACCTCATATTAAATTTGGTTCAAATTGGCCTCTCGGTTCAGAAAATAGAAATTTTGGGCGGGGCAAAAACTCTTGCCCCTCTCGGAACAAAGGTAAATATTGCCCGTCAAACTTCTCTTGAACAAACTTGAGTCTACACCTCAAATGGAAGCTGTATACCAAATATCAAGTCTCTGCTATGACTGGTTCATGAGAAGATTTTTTAAAATTTTGTGCATTTTGGCCCCACCCCACTCCACAATATGAGCAGAAATCCCATTTGAAGAAAAACCCAAATGCCCCTATATAACCACTACTTACATGAAATTTAATTAAAATGTGGCCAGTGGTTTAGGAGAAAGAGGCTCAAACACCACCTCCACGCAGGACGATGGACGACAGACAATGGACGGACAGACGGACGAAGAGTGATCAGAAAAGCTCACCCTGACTTTCAGTCAGGTGAACTAAAAATTGAAAAGTCTTACGTAAGAATCCACAGATGCAAAAAAATCGTTAAGTAAATTTAATGAACAGGGCACAGCCTCAGGCTCACTCATATTTGACCAAATAGGGATTGAAAGTTAGCCTGACAATATATGGTGTAAAAGTAATATAAATTATCTTTAACCCAAAATCATATGTGTATGGCGTGTAGTAAATTAGTTTGGAGGTAAACATAAAATTTATTGAGTTTTGAAACCTCAAAGTTCATATGAGAATAAACAGCTGCACCATGAGCGCATGATACGCCCGTTATTATACAAGAGGGAAGTACACAATATGAGTATACATGTATTGCCTATACTTTGATGAATAAAGTCCCATAACTCTGGAATGACAAGTCAGACAGCGACACAAATCGAAAGGGAGCTTCCTTCCATCAACATATACTTTCCACCAAAAAATCACAAAAATTGCTTTAAGCCTTTTCGAGTTATTGCATGACGTGTGGACGGACAGACAGATTGACAGCGGTATACCATAATACAACCGTTTTTTTCAAAACGGGCGTATAAAAATGACAGGTAAATTATATTAATTAGCCAACTTCTGGCACATTCTCTGAAAGTGTCACATGCTCAGAGATATCGTGCACATTGGCAGTTGTTTTTTGTCAACAATAAAATCATTAAATTAAAATAGAACATATCCTGTTACATGGATGGCAGGTAACTATTGAATGTTTTACGGTTTTATAAACTTATTGCGATTCATTTGTATACTATTTGAACTTACTTTAAGGAATCGCGTAAGGTATAAACTGTCAACGCTGCACTCCATTTCCAATACCCAGCTGTTATAATCAACAACAATTCCATGTGTATTTTGTGTACTCAACAAATCCTAAGATGCAATATTGCAAACTTTCAAACCCCATCATGCAGCTGTCTCCCTCAAAAAACATCAACTGCCTGTCTTGAATGAGATGAACGCAATGCAAGGATCAGCAAATAGGGCAAAGGGAAGTGGGTGATATCTTTGCCTTGGCAGCCACTCACTTCATCTAATTTCTATGTTTGGGCAAAATCTAAATCGCCTTGTGATTTCGAGAAGTTGTCAGAAGAAAAGTGGTTTCTCTCGAGACATTTCAATGCAACCCTTATATTTACTGTTATGTGACAAAACAAAGGACATAAAACTATTCGATACTCAAACTTATATTTGTTTTTAAATGAACAGATCATAAACATAAAGAAATAAAACTTACCAAAAAAAATTCTGTGAAAAACGAACCTCTACAGTCGAAATTAGGAGAGATATTGTGAAAACATTGGAGAAAGTTACCAACAAAAGTGATTTGTATATCAAGACTCACTTCAATAATTGTTATCAAAATCACAAGAAATGTGATATGTGTTCCTTTCAGTCCACAGTCATTTGATGCAGGAGCCATTAAGAAACCGGGGCAGTCTATTTTGAAGCAATGTGATAGGTTTCCAAAATAAGCACAACAATTGCATATTTTCCACCCCCAACTATGATTAGAGCTTAGAGACGCCTCAAAAAATGAAAGTGTCAATGACTCTGTAGCTTAACTTGTGTGTTGTGTTTGATGAAAAGGATAATGTTCAATGCTTATGAAAGGATTATGAAATAAGACAAGAATTGTGATAATTGGGAATATGTTCATTTCTTTCCCTGTATGCTATGTTTATGATAAAAATAACATGAGGTGTACACTGTACTAAAGAGCTGAGGGGTGGGTTAATATGACCTCACAGTTAATGTATGTGGCCCTCACAGTTAACGTATATCAACAAAAGTTACCAAGTTACAGTGACATTATTCCAAAACAAGTCATCCTATCAAGTTACATTAAAATCCCTTCATAAATATGGCCTGTAGACTGTGCTAAAAGTTTTCAGGCTTCGGGCCTCTGTAGCCATCAGTTTCCCAATTGCGTCCAAAGGGGACGTTCTCATCTAGACATTATATGAAGTCAACCTACCAAGTTACAATGAAATCCCTTAATAAATATGACCTGTAGACTGTGCTAAAGGTTTTTGGGCTTTGGTGTCTGGCAGCCATCATGGTTGAATGATCGCAACCAAAAGGGGACATTCTCATCTGGGCATCTTCTGGAGTGATCCTACAAAGTAACAAAGAAATCCCTTCATAAATATGACCTGTAGACTGTCCTCAAGGTTTTTGGGCTTCGGGCGCCTGAAGCCATCACAGTTGACCAATCATGACCAAAAAAGGATGTCATCATCTAGGTAGTATATGGAGTCAAACTTACGGGTTACAATGAAGTCCTTCCATAAATATGACCAATAGACTATGCTAAAGGTTTTGGGTTTTTAGTTCGGGCAGCCACCAAGGCTGAATGATCGCGACCAAAAGGGGACGTTCTCATCTAGACATTATTTAGAGTCATCCTACCAAGGTACAATGAAATCCCTTCATAAATATCACCAGTAGACTGTGCTAAAGATTTTCGGGCTTTGGGCCCCTGTAGCCAACACAGTTGCCTAATGGTGTCCAAAAGGGGCTGTTCTCATCTAGACATTACATGAAGTCAACCTACCAAGTTACAATGAAATCCCTTCTTAAATATGATCTGAAGACTGTGCTAAAGGTTTTCGGGCTTCGGCACCTTTAGCCGTCAAAGTTGCCCAATCATGTCCAAAATGGGACGTTCTCATCTAGACATTATTTGGAGTCATCCTACCAAGTTACAATGAAATCCTTTCTTAAATATGACCTGTAGACAGTGCTAAAGGTTTTCGGGCTTCGGGCACCTTTAGCCGTCAAAGTTGCCCAATCATGTCCAAAAGGGGACGTTCTCATCGAGACATTATATGAAGTCAACCTACCAAGTTACAATGAAATCCCTTCATAAATATGACCTTTAGACTGTGCTTAAGGTTTTCGGGCTTCGGGCTTGGGCAGCCATCATGGTTGAACGATCGCAACCAAAGGGGACAATCTCATCTGGGCATCATCTGGAGTGATCCTACGAAGTTACAATGAAATCCCTTCATAAATATGACCTGTAGACTGTGCTCAAGGTTTTTGGGCTTCGGCACTTGTAGCCATCACAGTTGACCAATCACGACCAAAAGGGGATGTCATCATCTCGGCATTATATGGAGTCAACCTAATAGGTTACAATGAAATCCTTCCATAAATGTATAAATTTTATAGTAAATTTCCTTTCTTATTATACCTCTCCTTCTATTTGCGACAGTTGCAGGAGCTGACAGAGAACCTTGGGGCCCTCTTTCTTCGGCTCAGGCTGTTGTCTATCCCAGCCTTTCAGCATTTTTCAGGGTCAGTTCCAGCTTTGTGCTGTTACTGCCCTTTCTGTCTGTGCGTCGCACTTCACCATACGCCTCATCTTTCATTGTCTTTTCTAATGTTGGTGATGCTATGGTTTGATAGGCCTAGGGATCTCTTCCTCTGTCGGTCCCAGTGCTATTGAGTTATGTGTGGGTTGGTTATGTGATTCCCTCCAGCCTTTTGTCTATTCAGCCTGTAGTAAACAATTGAGGTAGGTTGATAAGAAGTATAAATTTTATAGTGAATTTCCTTTCTTATTATACCTACCAAAATTGTTTACATGGAGGCCCTCCCATCTTCTTATTCGGGTAAGAATCCTTCCTCCCCGTTGATCACATAACTCCTGTGTTGTTCGGAATCAAAAGAATGACGAATTGACGCATTGCACACTGTTTTACGGAATTCGTGGATTTGTACTATGGAAGAGCATCCCATACTGGGTGTGCGCATGGCGCTCGACCAAGTTTTGGCTTTTTTTTTCGTGGTGTTTTTACACCACTTTTCTTTCCCAAATCTTGGGAAAGATTAAAAAAGAGAGTATTTTATCAGAGTTAGGTTCTTCCACTGTAGTGCAAGCCTGTAGTAAACAATTGAGGTAGGTTGATAAGAAATGACCTTTTACCTATACTAAAGGTTTTTGGGCTCGGGCACCCATCAAGGCTGAATGATCATGATCAAAATGGGACATTCTCATCTAGACATTATTTGGAGTCATCCTACCAAGTTACAATGAAATCCCCTCATAAATATGACCTGTAGACTGTGCTAAAGGCAGGGATCAGCCTAGGGGGAAATTTTAGGGAGACTCCATGTCTCCCTCCAGAAAAAATAGGGAGATTGCAGTCATGTAGGGAGACTTCATAGGCAAGTGGGGAAAATTAAGAATATTCATGTACCACCCCCGCCGCCCTTTCATATTTTCAATTTGTGGTCCTCCATTAATGTCCCAATAATCCAGGTCCAGTTGTTCTATGAGGCATCTATGCCAGGTTAAAAAATCACAAAGTAATTATTGACTGAAAATCCCCCACTGCTACCCTCTCCTTCATGACCCCCTCCCCTCTTCTTCATGCCAATTCCCCAGCACCCTCCTGTGGTTGCCTTTCACCAAAGTCTACTAAGCTAATAATTTCCTAAGTCTGAAAGTCTGAACAGGACCAGATGTAAGAAGGTAGCTTGGGAGGTACTTTGTTAGTTAATAAACAAAATACATTCTGGGGTCGAGTATTTTGTAAAAGAAATGTCATTCCGCATCATTTTTATGGCATTCTAGTGTCATTCCGCGTCATTTTGTGTCATTCCGTTGTTTAGGAGGACCCTTTTTCAAGATCGTCCACATGCACTCTTGTGTCCTGTACAAAGCTTTTCTTGTCATCAATAAAGCTTTTTTCATGTGTTTCAATTCCATTCGTGTTTTTGTGGGAATAGACGGCCCAACAGTTAACAGTTGTCAGCAAAACGAAATAAAAATACTGTGTTATAAAATACATCCGTTGTGTATACATTTTCGGCATCCTAAGTGACGTAACCTACTTTCAAACTGAGTTATTTTGTTGAGTCGCGTAAGTCACCTATTTTCGTTTCGACATTTGAAGCTCCGACTGAAATGCAACAAAATAGAAATAAAAAAATCAAGAGACAATGGACAATTGATTGTCGTGTGATTCCATTAAATGGACGTTTATTTGACAAATTAAAATGCCCATTTATCACACTCGAGCACATTTGATTTTTGAAAATAATCGTTTTCATGCAAAGCTCGCATCACTCAGTTCAGCCTTTCCTCATTTTGGCCAATTTTTAGAGGGCGACTTGTAATCGCCCCGACTATTTTTCTAGGCGACTTTGGGCTTAGAAGGGCGACATAAGCGCCCTAGTCGCCCCCCACGGATGGTCCCTGGATAAAGGTTTTCGGGCTTCGGGCACCTTTAGCCGTCACAGTTGCCCAATCATGTCCAAAAGGAAACGTTCTCATCTAGACATTATATGAAGTTAACCTACCAAGTTACAATGAAATCCCTTCATAAATATGACCTGTAGACTGTGCTAAAGGTTTTCGGGCTTGGGCAGCCATCATGGCTGAATGATCGCAACCATAAGGGACAATCTCATCTGGGCATCATCTGGAGTGATCCTACGAAGTTACAAAGAAATCCCTTCATAAATATGACCTGTAGACTGTGCTCAAGGTTTTCGGGCTTCGGGCACTTGTAACCATCACAACTGACCAATCACGACCAAAAGGGGAGGTCATCATCTAGGCATTATATGGAGTCAACCTAACAGGTTACAATGAAATCCTTCCATAAATATGACCTTTTGCCTATTCTAAAGGTTTTTGGGCTCGGGCACCCATCAAGGCTGCATGATAGCGATCAAAATGAGACGTTCTCATCTAGACATTATTTGGAGTAATCCTACCAAGTTACAATGAAATCCCTTCATAAATATGACCTCTAGACTGTGCTAAAGGTTTTCGGGTTTTGGGCCCCTGTAGCCATCACAGTTGCCCAATCATGCCCAAATGGGGAAATTCTCATCTAGACATCATAAGGAGTCATCCTACCAAGTTACAATGAAATCCCTCCACATTAAACATGACCTGCAGACTGTGCTAAAAGTTTTTGGGTTTTGGGCTTGGGCAGCCATCAAGGTTGATAGATCATGCCCAAAAGGGGACGTTCTCATCTAGGCATTATACAGAGGCATCCTACCAAGTTACAATGAAATCCCTTCATAAATACGACCTGTAGACTGTGCTAATGGTTTTCGGGTTTTGGGCTCGGGCAGCCATACCGGTTGCCCGATCGCAACCAAAAGGGGACGTTCTCATCTAGACATGACCCCAAACCTGCATATGAAATTTCGTGACAATCAGACAAGAACTGTGGGGTGTAGCCCGTGCTAAAGGAAAATGTGAACAGACGTTACAGACTCACAGGCTAACAGACTCAGACTCACAGACTACGAGACTTCCGCACGTGTGATGGCAATAGCTTATCTTGACTATGTCAAGTTAAGCTAATAAGGAAATGTTGATTTTTGCTAAAATGTAGCTTTTCTTCTTAATTTTTGCATCTTGACAAAGCCCCAAATCTTACTGACAGAACAAGGCAGATTCACCAGTAGGGAGCCATGGTTTGAAATCCTGGAGGACCATGCTGGTGAAGAGTTGGAGGGGAGATACCAGGACTGAGGGCACTGAACTTGTAATGAGGGCAAGAAATCAAAAAGAATATTTTCAAATTTGGGGATGGAAGGAGAAAATAAGATGGAGGGGTGGGGGGGGTGGGAAGGGGGGGTGGGAAGGGGAGGGGGGGGGTGGGCTCCCTAGAAACACCATGGCCTGTATCTCACTAATTTGATTTTCAGTGTTTGACAGGTCTATTGACGAATTTTGATTTATTGAATTAAATTCTCTTCCAGCTTTTCTTTCTTTAGAAATTTCATTTCTCTCTGAAGGGCTCTCACTTCTCTCTGTTTTTCTGAGAGGGAGAAGTCACTTCTCCCTAAAATTCACCCCCTAGACTGGCCCCTGACACAATGACAATTGAATATACTTGCAGTTCACTACTATTTTCATTAAAACACTCCATCATTTCAACTTGAAAATAAAAATTAACTCTTTCACTACTGCTGTTGTCAAGAGGCTTTTTCCATCCATGCACATGCACACAATTGCTGCTACTGGGCTGGAATACATATATATGTCCATTAGCTGAGAAGAGTGGTAAGCACTGAATCACCGTGACTCAACACGTTGTAGAAGCCTCATGACTTGGTTGACAAATATAGACACATTTTATTGACCCTCTAAAATGTGGAATATCTACAATATATTTTGAAAAACCGAAAAGCAAACCAAAACCCGAGTTTTTGTACAAAACCGAAATGCAAATTTCAAAACCGCCGAGGCCTAGTACATGAAGGTTTTGTTTTGTGTATCTGATGTTCTGTGAATCACTTGCTTTATGCTGACCCATTTGATATTACTGTTCTTAATTTCTCATGGCAATCGCTCCTAGAGAAAAAAGCATGTTTTAAGGTTTATCAAAACATTATAGAAGTATAACTTTTTCAATTGCATTGCGCCAGGATATGGTATATTATTTCAAAAAGACAAGGTATGTCATTTATGGAATAATTACATCTCATTGCCGATTCAAGCATTCTGCCCTCTGCTCGGGGGGCAAAATTTTTACGCGAATCCACAAATCTCAAAGTACATGCATCTTTATAGATTTGCGTAAAAAATACAATTTTGATCGGCTCTTCTATTGTGGAACACTTGTTACTTTCTGCATTATGGCCATTTCTTGACTGCAAAACATGTTCATTTATTATGGGTGCCATGATTATTTATTTCAATAATATAATAAAACTGAATAGTCACGCAGTTCTGATGTTCCACTAAACGGAAAATAAGGCTATTTATCTGTAGAGTCTGAATTTGGACTGATTTCTGCTCTACAGATAAATAGCCTCATTTTCTGTTCAGTGGAACATCAGAACTGCACGACTATTTTTTATCTAGAGGCTGTAATAGCTCACCTGGAACTATATGTACAAATAAAAATGTGATTTCCCATAGGCTTTCCATAGTAACTATGAGCTGCAATTGTGGCCATGTTTGCAACTTTACATCAACATTACATGAGGATCATTGGTAGAAGGTGCCCCAGTCCTCAATCATGTGAAGTTTTCAAACATTTGACTTTGTAGTTTTAGAGGGGAAGATTTTTGCAAAAAAATCCATCAATCAGAATAAGAGAATGTCTCTGGTGGCCCTATTTTCCAACCAACGGGAACAAAATGAGGATCGTTTGTAGAGGGCCTCCTATAGACCATTCCTGCGAAGTTTGGTTCACGTCGGCTCAGTAGTTCCAGAGAAGATGAAAATGTGATTTCCTATAGGGTTTCTATAGTAACTATAAGCCGCAACTGCAGCCATGTTTACATCCCAATCAACATTAAATTTACACATTTATGTGAAGTATCAAAACATTTGGCCTGGCAGTTTCAGAGAACATTTTTGAAAATCCACCAATCAGAATCAAATGCTTCTAGCAGCCATGTTTTTCAACCCACGGGAACAAAATGAGGATAGTTTGTAGAGGACCTCCCATAGACCATTCCTGCAAAGTTTGGTTCACTTTGGCTCAGTTGATCCAGAAAAGAAGATGAAAATGAGATTTCCCATAGGGTTTCTATATTAACTATAAGCTGCAATTGAAGCCATGTTTGCAACCCGATCAACATTAAATGAGGATCGTTGGTAGAGGGTGTCTCAGTCATCAACCATGTCAAGTTTCAAAACATTTGGCCCTGTGGTTTCCGAGATTTTTCAAAATCCACCAATCAGAATCAAAAAATGCTTCTGGCAGCCATGTTTTTCGATGCACGGAAATAAAAATGAAGAGCACTTGTAGAAGACCTCCCATAGACTATCCCTGCCAGGTTTGGTTCACGTCGGCTCAGTAGTTCCGGAGAAGATGAAGAAAATGTGATTTCCCATAGGCTTTCTATAGTAACTATAAGCCACAATTGAAGCCATGTTTGTAACCCATTCAACATAAAATGAGGATCTTTGGTAGAGGGGGTCCCAGTCATCAACCATGCAAAGTTTCAAAACATTTGACCCTGTGGTTTCAGAGCAGAAGATTTTTCAAAATCCACCAATCAGAATCAAAGAATGCCTCTGGCGGCCATGTTTTC
The DNA here is from genome assembly GCA_031216915.1 of Pictodentalium vernedei. Lineage (NCBI taxonomy): Eukaryota > Metazoa > Mollusca > Scaphopoda > Dentaliida > Dentaliidae > Pictodentalium > Pictodentalium vernedei. Next base: position 437,237,516 of record CM062296.1, on the reverse strand, counting down.
AAACTCATGGGAACAAAATGAGGATCGTTTGTAGAGGACCTCCCATAGACTATCCCTGCCAGGTTTGGTTCACATCGGCTTAGAAGTTCCAGAGAAGAAGATGAAAATGTGATTTCTCATAGGGTTTCTATAGTAACTGTAAGCACAATTTTTTAATTGCGGCCAGGTTTGTAACCCGATCAACGTTAAATGAGGATTGTTGGTAGAGGGGGTCCCAGTCATCATTTATGTAAAGTTTCAAAACATTTGGCCTGGCGGTTTCAGAGGAGAAGATTTTTTAAAATCCACCAACCAGAATCAAAGAATGACTCTGGAAGCCATTTTTTCATCTGACTGGAACAAAATGTGGATCGTTTGTAGAGGACCTCCCATAGACCATTCCTGCCAAGTTTGGTTCATACCGGCTCATCGGTTACAGAGAAGAAGATGAAAATGTGAAAAGTTTATGGGCGTCAGACGACAGGTGCTAAGTGATGAGAAAAGCTCAAATGGCCTTTTAGGCCAGGTGAGATAAAAACCTTCAAAGGTCTTGAAAAGTCTGTATGTTCTATTTTAATATGACATTTTTCTATTTTAATTTAACCATTTTATTGTTAAAAAAAAAAAACTGTCAATGCACAGCATTATCTCTGAGCATGTGACACTTTCAGAGAATGTGCCAGAAGTCGGCTAATTAACATAATTTTATCCATCAATTGTGCTGGGTACTGACCTGAGAAAACCTGTCATCATGATGCTGCAGCGATGTTTTTCTGGAGAATGCAATATTTTTTGAGAAGAGAGAAGAAAACTGACCAATTGTGAAGTGGATTAATCTATTAAAACAATTGTTTGAAGGACAACTGAAACCAGGAAGCATATGGGTTGTGTTTGGGATGAAGTATTGTCGGTTGTTTGAAAATCAGAGAACAATCTTCAGGCTAGGGTTGGGACGATACTCTGCGGTCATGATACGATATGTATCTCGATACGGGAACCACGATATGATTGTGTTTCACAATACAGTGTATAAAACAAGAGGCCCCACGGGGCCTGAAGCGCTCATCTTGAACAGAACACAATTTAAACAGAGTCCAAGAATGAGTCTACATTAAGCAAGCCATCTCCATAGGCTACACTGTCAACCCTTGAGTCCCTCAGGAGTGACAAAAATAATCTGGGCTACATGCCTTTTCTTCAGTTGATCATAAAGTAAAATGTGGAGCTCCCCTATGAAGCCCCTTGATACAACCTATGAGGATTAATCTTAGTTACACACCTCTGGAGAGAATACAAAATTTTTAATTCTTTAGAAGAATGGCCAATTACGGCTCCCATAGAGAGCCCAAATATTAACCGAGGCTAGAGATGTTGTGTACCGAATATGAAAGCATTCTGACTGTTGGATCTGATGAAGAGAAATTGTAAAGAAATTTCTTCGAATTGCACTAAGTTCAAATTTGGGTAAGAAATAGCGAGCCCAAATATTAACCTATGGATCCAATTTGAACAAACTTGAATCTGACCCCCCCCCCCCCCCCCCCCCCCCCCCCTAGAGATGTTGTATACCAAATGTGAAAGCATTCTGACGAGTGGATCTGAAGAAGAAGATTTTTGAAGAAATTCCCTCATATTGTACTAAGTTAAATTTCATGTTCCCATATGGAGTACAAATATTAACCTAATCACTCGAATTAAACAACCTGGAATCTGACCCCCCTAGAGATGTTGTATACCAAATATAAAAGCATCCCGACTGGTGGATCTGAAGAAGAAGATTTTTAAAGAAATTTCCTCATATTGCACAAAGTAAACATTTGGGCTACCATAGTGCGCCCAAATATATACCTAGGGATCTGATTTGAACAAACTTGAATCTGACTCCCATATAGATGTTGCATACCAAATATCAAAGCATTCTGACTGGTGGATCTGAAGAAGAAGATTTTTTTAAATTACCCTCCATACTGAACAAAGATAAAATTTAGGCTTCCATAGGAAGCACAAATATTAACCTAGGGACTTGGTTTAAACAATTTTGAATCTGACCCTCATAACACTGATGTATACCAAACATTAAAAGATTCTGACTGGTGGTTCTGAAGAAGAATATTTTAAAAGAATATTCCCCATATTACCCTATGTTAAAACTTCAGGCTCCTGTAGAGAGCCCAAATATGAACCATTGAACTTTATTTCAACAAACTTTTATCTGACCCCCCTATGAATGCTGTATACCAAATATCAAAAGATTCTGATGATTGGTTCTGGAGAAAAAATTTTTTTAAACTTTTGCAAATGTGCTGACTCAGCATTTTTTCGATGCCCATTGCAGAACACCCTAACATAACCGATGGCAATTTTTTTTATCATTCAATTCTACTGGTCCTAAAGATATTTCATACCAAATAACAGCTCTCTGTTCCGTGGGGTTTGGGAAATATGGGCGTTTGAAAATATTTCTATTTTTAGCTTCCAGGGTTCCCATGGGGATGCGGGAAATTTTTTTTTTGCATGGGTCAAGTACTTACATGTATAACCCAATACTATCACAAACGAAATTTGGTTCATACCGGACCAACGATTCAGAAAATAGAAATTTTGGGCGGGGCCAAAAATCTTACCCCTCCTATTACAAAGCCAAATATTACTTCACGAACTTCGTTTGAACAAACTTGATTCTACACCTCATATGGAAGCGCCATAGCAAATATCAAGTCATTGTACACACTGGTTCTTGAGAAGATTTTAAAAATATTTTGGAGCATTTTCCCCCACTCCCTCCCTATGAGGCTGGGCATGTTGCGTTGAACAAAAATGAAATGCCCATTTGGGACCATAACTCACACAAACTTTCACTTGAATTGGCCCAGTGGTTTTGGAGGAGAAGACCAAAACATGGTGTTGACGGACGACGGACGGAGAGCGATGAGATTAGCTCAGCTTGACTTTGTCAAGATGAGCAAAAAACTCGGTATATCCAGATTTCAATCATGATAATGTGCATGTCCTATGATTTGTATCAGATTCAAGGTAGTGACCAGAAAAGGATCTCAACAAGCCGGCTTTGCCGACGAGTTGAGATCCCATTCTGGACACAACCGATAATCTTATGCAAATCACGGGACATGCACATTATCATGATAATTCTTTTATCTAACAATTCTGTCTCATAAACAGATTAAATCTTAAATTATTAATAAGTTTTGGGACATAATCAGGCCTGGCATTTTCAGGAGAGCGATTTATTCGCTCGCCTACTGCTCACCTCAAAACAACTGAGGAGGGTGAAAAATAGCCCTCTTAGTCTCAGAAAATAATGATTACCACAACAGCCTATTCCTAAAACCCACAGGTTTTCTGATCTCTGCTATGTTAGTGGTCTCTGCAAAATGGCCACACTGCCCCTACCACACCTCCGGGACTTACCAAGGCCCGGAGGTGTGGGTAGGGCAGTGTAGCCATCTCACAGAGACTGTCTGGTTAGCAGCACAAAATAAAATGTACAAAGCCCACTGGGCAGAATTCATTTATAGTACAACTTCATTTTGCCACTTTTAGCTTTGTAAGCTTGAGGAGAGCTAATCTCTCCCCTAGGAAATGTGAGGAGAGCGATTTTTAGCACTCCTGCATTTTTAAGAATGCCAGGCCTGCATAATGTTGGGTGATAAAAAGTTTTAAAAACCCACATTTTATGGAACAATATTGTTGTGCACTTTAACGAGTAACGCGGTCACCACAAAGTTGCGTTGTAAAATTATTCACTCTCAATGTCACTTCCTATGTTGATACACTTGAATTTACAAGTGTGTAATATTTAATTGTGCAGCTTCTATTTATTGTGTGTGTGTGTGGGGGGGGGGGGGGGGGGGAAGGGGGGTGTCACTGGCTATTAATAGTTCTGTCGCAAATTATAAGGAATTTTGTTTTGTTTTGTAAGCGATCAGCTGGGTCGATCACTGAAACACACATAGAATGTATTCATGCACCTGTTATAATAGCCTGTTGAATTGTGTGATATGTACCGTTTCTCGTGGCTTTGAAGCCAAAATGTATATGATTGTTAGAAAAATACCTACATTTTGATGCCAAAGTGATGTCGGGGAAGGGCTGTCATGGGTAAAGTTCTAAATATATCCCATTAAATACTGGCTATCATTGTTGGCAGCATTGTGACACAAACATTGTAAACATGTATGTATCGTAATCTCGTTAATCTTCAAAGCACACAGCCATTCACTCATCATACTGCAGAAACCAAAACCCATTCCTGATTTCGAGGCAAATTTTTTTGAATTGACATCCAGGTAAATATGCCAGGTTCTTTCACACAGGTAACCAGTTCCACACGATCTGTAAAAATTGAAAACCACAGCTCCACGATCAGAAACAAGACTCCCTTCCTCTTTGGAAAACAAGAAGCGGGGCCTGAAGCGCTCATCTTGTACAGAACACAATTTAAATAGAGTCCAAGAATGAGTCTACATTAAGCAAGCCATCTCCATAGTAAAAATTTGGGCTACCATAGTGAGCCCAAATATATACCTAGGGATCTGATTTGAACAAACTTGAATCTGACCCCCATAGAGATGTTGCATACCAAATATCAAAGCATTCTGACCTGATGGATCTGAAGAAGAAGATTTTTTTAAATTACCCTCCATATTGAACAAAGATAAAATTTGGGCTTCCATAGGAAGCCCAAATATTAACCTAGGGACTTGGTTTGAACAATCTAGAATCTGACCCTCATAACAATGATGTATACCAAATATTAAAAGATTCTGACTGGTGGTTCTGAAGAAGAAGATTTTTAAAGAATATTCCCCATATTACCCTATGTTAAAACTTTGGGCTCCTGTGGAGAGCCCAAATATGAACCAATGAGCTTTATTTCAACAAACTTTTATCTGACCCCCTATGAATGCTGCATACCAAATATCAAAAGATTCTGATGATTGGTTCTGGAGAAAAGATTTTTTTAAATTTTTGCAAATATGCTGACTCAGCATTTTTTCGCTGCCCATTACAGAACACCCTAACATAACCGATGGCAATTTTTTTTTACCATTCAATTCTGGTCATAAGGATACTTCATACCAAATAAAAGCTCTCTGTTCCGTGGGGTTTGGGAAATATGGGCGTTTGAAAATATTTCTATTTTTAGCTCCCAGGGTTCCCATGGGGATGTGGGAATTTTGTTTTTGCATGGGTCAAGTACTTATGACCCAAAACTACCACAAACCAAATTTGGTTCATACCGGACCATCGGTTCAGAAAATAAAAATTTTGGGCGGGGCCAAAAATTTTACCCCTCCTATTACAAAGCCAAATATTACTTCACAAACTTCGTTTGAACAAACTTGATTCTACACCTCATATGGAAGCTCCATAGCAAATATCAAGTCATTGTACACACTGGTTCTTGAGAAGAAGAATTTCAAAATATTTTGGTGCATTTTCCCCCACTCCCTCCCTATGGGGCTGGGCATGCAGAGTTGAACAAAAATGAAATGCCCCTTTGGGACCATCACTCACACAAACTTTCACTTGAATTGGCCCAGTGGCTTTGGAGAAGATCAAAACATGGTGTTGACGGACGACAGACGGGAAGCGATGAGATTAGCTCAGCTTGACTTTGTCAAGATGAGCTAAAAATACATTTGCCACTAAAAGAAAGTTGTCAACTCGATGCGACTTTTCACGCAAAGATTTCAGAATACTTCCCATTATGTGTATTTTTCTTCCTTCCTCGTCTTGGATCCATGTCAGTTTATTGACTGGGTCAAGTTACACACAAATTATATCATGCAAAGTACGTGATTTATTTTTATGGGTTAATAATAATCATCATAATGTGATTAACTTTAAAAATAATGGAAAAATAATACAGACAGAAGAGAAAAATAATACAGACAATGGTAATTATGAATAGTTTTAATGTTGTTAGAATAAAGAAACCGAACCAACAGGTGCATATCGTGATGCAACGATATTGGGTCTTGCATATCGGTGCACACCGCTACGAAAGTTGTATCTACACCGGTGTATCGTCCCATCCCTACTTGAGATGTGATTATAGATGACTGACGAGAGATGTGCCGCATGATTTCTGACCGAAATAAAACAAATGTTGAATTACCTAAATTACCAAAATGGCCACATTCTTCACTTCACAAAATATTATTTATTATGATTATTATTGTTTAAGGTCACATACTTATGCACAATGGCTAATTGTGACCATGACAGTTTTACGGTGGAGGAAGCAGGAGTACCCGGAGAGAACCACCGAGCATCGACGAGCAACTGTCAGCTCCTCAACACTTCTCAAAATAAGGCTATTTATCTGGAGAGCAAAAATTGGTCCAAATTCAGTCTGAATTTGGACTGATTTCTGCCCTACAGATAAATATCCTTACTTTCCATTCAGTGGAACATCAGAACTGCATGACTGATCGAAATACAGGGTATCTGCAGTTTGTGGAGGGGCAAATTCAAGACTTTTTAAGACTCTTTTCAATGTGAATTCAAGACTTTTCAAGGCAAGAAAAAAAGAGAATTCAAGACTTTTCAATCTAAAAGAGAGGCATTGCAAAACACTGATTCCGGACAGTAAATGTTCACAAAAAAAACATCTCGGACGTATTTCCCCGACTTCTGACAATTTAAGACTTTTCAAGACAGGAACTTCAAATTAAAGACTTTTCAAGGGTCTTAAATATTTTTTTTTCAAATTCAAGACTTTTCAAGCTTTTTAAGACCCCGCGGGAACCCTAAGATAGCTAGAATTTGTTTTTTGTTTTTTTCTTAAATTTCCTGTCATTTTCAATCGATTTACTTTCTCGCCCAACAACCATCATTCTCATTGAATATGAAAGCGACATGAGAAACGGAAGGAGGGCTTGGAGGAAGAGCACTTTTTTCAGATCCTATATTTTACCAGGTTTACCAGTTTATTATCAAACAAAAAAGTAACTTATAATTAAGTAACAATATGGCATAGGGCTGCACGATATATCGATAAACCGATACATACCGGTATTCAAACCAGTACTGATTGAATACCGGTGTAATTGCAAAAATATTGGTTTATCGTCATTATTTATTTATCCAGGGATTAATTTTCAAGATGTCCATTTACCTAATGAATCGGCCGCATCCACCAGGGTACATGTAATATATAAATTGAGCTGTTGAAAAAATATTATTTTTCAAAAAATTCAACAAAACCATATCATGTGACCCCTCCAATGAGGGTTCACATGATATGGTTTAGTTGAAATTTTTTACAAAAATTTGATAAATTAATATTTAAAATAATATATTTTGATATCGTCTGTGCTGGGTAAAAGTTTTATTCGAACTGCATCATCAAGTCATGCCGATTCATTCCGACTGTGATAGTTCAAGTCCCGATTATGGTACGCATGTTCAGAACTTCAGATATCTGAACAGTATTTCGAAATTCTGGTATACAGCGATATTTTTTTCAATACCGATACCGGTATTCAATTTCAAATACCATGCAGCCCTAACATGGCAGCAGACTTCCAAGAACCATTGGAGCCTGCTGTAAACTCTGAGAGTTTATTGTATCTTGTTTTCTTTTTCTAAACATCACAACCTCCATTTTGATGCATAATTTGTGTATATTAATTTGAATTTAAGGAATATCATTTAAGGACTGTCTGTGATGGTTCAAGTCCCGATTATGGTACGCATGTTCAGATATCTGAACAGTATTTCGATATACTGGTATACAGCAATATTTTTTTCAATACCGATACCGGTATTCAATTTCAAATACCATGCAGCCCTAACATGGCAGCAGACTTCCAAGAACCATTGGTGCCTGCTGTGAACTCTGAGAGTTTATTGCATCTTGTTTTCCTTTTCTAAACATCACAACCTCCATTTTGATGCATAATTTGTGTATATTAATTTGAATTTAAGGAATATCAGAGTTGGGAATTTCATTCAAAGTAAACAAATTCCCCTTTCTTATATAGCACCTTAACCCCTGTCAACAAATAATGTTAGTATTTGTTACCGTAATGCTTTGGCAAAGTTTTAAAACTTTAAAACATAGCCATAATGTAACAGGAACATTATGTATTAGTTGGGTATATGATATATATATAATATACATTAGAACTGGACGATAAACCGTTTTTTCAATATGATTTGATTTAATTTTTGTACCTGGTAAAATATTGCTTGTGTTGAAAAATGACTGATATATCAAAAATTTTGATGCCCCAAAGCAGGTGCCGAGCTAAACTGAAATAATGGCGGGTGGAGCAGGCATGCAGATTTCAGAAATTCACGGACCCACCAAACAGGTTCCTTGTATTTGATGTCTGGGAAACCCACGGAAGGGAACCTACTTTTGGGTTCCAACACAAGCTAGCGATGAACCTATTTTTATTTTTTACTGATTTTGTACCCATTTCCTTCATCCAAACATGGCCTGAAAGACTGTATTTTAATTTTCCGGTTTTGTACGTCACAAACCAAACAAGAGGCCCCACGGGGCCTGAAGTGCTCACCTTGAACAGAACATGATATAAACAGCATCCAAGAAGGAATCTACATTGAGCAATCCATCTCCATAGGATACATTGTCAATCCTTGAGTCCCTCAGGAGTGACAAAAATAGTCCGAGCATCATGCCTTTTCTTCAGTTGATAATAATGTAAAATGTGGAGCTCCCCTATGAAGCTCCCTGATACAACTACATGTGTATGTGGATTAATCTTAGTTACACACCTCTAGAGGGTACTGAATACAAAATTCTAATTCTTCAGCTACGTGGCCAATTCCGGCTCCCATAGGGAGCCCAAATATTAACCCAGCCACTCGATTTGAACAAAGTTGAATCTGACCTCGCAAGAGATGTTGTATACCAAATATGGAAGCTTTCTGACTGGTGGATCTGAAGAAGAAAATTTGTTAAGAAATTTCCTCATATTGCACTAAGTTAAATTTTGGGCTACCATAGCGAACCCAAATATTAACCTACGGATCTGATTTGAACCAACTTGAATCTGACTCCCCCCCCCTTCCATAGGTAGCCCAAATATTAACCTAGGGACTTGGTTTGAACAATCTTGAATCTGACCCTCATAGCAATGTTGTATACCAAACATTAAAAGATTCCGACAGGTGTTTTTTTTTTTAACAAGATTTTTAAAGAATATTCTCCATATTGCCATAAGTTAAAAATTCGGGATCCTGTATTGAGCCCAAATATGAACCAGGGGGCTTCACTTTAACACACTTGTATCTGACCCCCCTATGGATGCTGTATACCAAATATCAAAAGATTCTGACCATTGGTTCTGGAGAAAAGATTTTAATTTTTGCAAATATGCTGACTCAGCATTTTCTCAATGCCTTCTACAGAACACCCTAACATAACTGATGGCAATTAATTTTTTTTTACCATTCAATTCTACTGGTCCTAAGGATGCTACATACCAAATAACAATTCTTTGTTCTGTGTGGTTTGGGAAATATCAGTGTTTGAAAACGTTTCTACTTTTAGCTCCTGGGGTTCCCATGGGGATGTAAGAATTTTTTTGCATGGGGCAAGTACTTATGACCCAATAATACCATGTACCGAATTTCATTCCAATCGGACCATCGGTTCAGAAAATATAAATTTTGGGAGGGGCTAAAAATCTCACCCCTCCCATTACAAAGCCAAATATTGCATCGCAAACTTCATTTGAACAACCTTGATTCCACACCTCAAAAGGAAGCTCCCTAACAAATATCAAGTCATTGTACCCACTGGTTGACAAGAAGAAGATTTTAGTGCTGCCGCGGTTAAGACTTTTTTCTGACCGGTTAACCAGCGTGTTTGACCGTGGTTAACCGCATTTAAGGTACCTATATTTGTAGTGTGTTCTTGCTTCAACTGTAGCTATTATATCGGGCCGGCCAATGTTATTTACATTGACCATAAATAATAATAAAGAAGTATTCTATTTAGTTGTTGTTGTTCAATCGCCCATGTGTTTACATTAGTGCGCGTACCGGAAATCAACAGGTTTGTGGTGCCAATATGGATGAAACCATAAAAAATACAAAATCATCAAAATAACAAGGAAAAAATAAATAATAACACATTAAATGTTTACCAGCAATACCTGGAGAGACGTATTTATTTATTTCATGAACTCCAATTCACTGATGTGTAATGTCTGGTTATAAATTACGTACAGGTGCACCAGGTAAAGTTAGTTTCAATAGCACCAACAATGCTTAAGTGGGACAACAATCTGAAAATAATTTGCGCTGTAACCTGCGCATTTGTTGTATTTTTATTGGTTTTTCCGGAACGTTCTCGTGTTCCGGAAAAACCAACTTAATCACAACAACTGCGCAGGTTACGGCGCAAATGGTGCTCTGATTCTGAAACTATGAAGTTTCAGTCACAAACGAGCGTTGGATTTTCTTGACAGGGATGAAGACATTGGGGTGATAAACAAACAACGAAAAACAAATAAATGTATTTTTTAAATCTTTAATAATAATTTTCCATTATTCTTTTATCTTATTCACCACGTGGTAGCTCGTGAAAACTTACTTATTTCCATTGCATCCCAAACTGCCCCAAATTGGCAAAACGTAACTTGCAACTAATTCTTTTTGACTGCATATATTTAAAAATGGGGGTGCGACTTATACATGGGCTTTAGGCAAAAGGGAGGAATTCCAAGTCCGAGTTTGGGGTGCGACTTAAACACAGGGGCGACTTATACACGGACATATACGGTGAGTATAGTGAATGTAAGGTTAACCGGTTAAAACGTTTTCTTGATCGGTCAATGTTTTAACCACAGGTTAACCGGTTATCTGGATAACCGCGGCAGCACTAGAAGATTTTAAAAATATTTTGGAGCATTTTCCCCACCCCCTCCCTATGGGGCTGGGCATGTTGATTTGAACAATAATGTAATGCCCCTTCAGGGCCATCACTCACAAATACTTTTACTTGAATTGGTCCAGGATGAGAAGACTAAAACATGGAGTTGACAGACGACAGATGGAAGCATGGCGGACAGAGAGCGATTGGATCAGCTCAGCTTTACTTTGTCAAGGTGAGCTAAAAATTAAAATACTGTCTTACAGGCTATGTTTGGACTACCATTTTCTTATCCTGATTTCCCGTTGAACACTTAAGGGCCCAGAATATGCAGTGGATTGTTATTGATGAGAGGGAGAAATTTGATGAAATACAAAATAAAAGAATGAAACAAGTTATCTATGTTTTCATTTGTGTCTTTTGTGCCCTTGAACACTCAGTTCAATTTGACAGATGAAGAGACACAATGATGACTCAAGATGGGTATGTATATCATTACCTGCATGTGAAAAAGATAAAGAAAAAAACACAATCATAACTATAGGACAATGAAATAATTATTTTGGTTTTTACTTTAATGTTGAACAATTAAAAACAAATAATTGAATAAAATATTTTTGTGTATTCTGAATTTCTGATTAGGGAGGGGTGAAACATCCAAGTGATAAACATCCCGTTCAGGAAAGAACGATATTGAATTGATTGGGATGAAATGTCTATAAACCTTAATTATAAATAAAATGTGAACACATCTCTGCTCCTTGGTTCTGCACAGAGTGCTGTAAAATTGGAAGAACATATCTTGCATATTAGCTAAGATATTTTCCCCTCATGGCCAGTTTCAGTGATAAGTGATTTTGTTTTCAATGATAAGAGTTTTGTGTGTTTGGCTTCACATGGTTTTGATGTGAAATAGGGTGAATTTGATTTTAGTAATAAGAATCAGAAACAGTTAGAAACACACATGCTCAGCACTCTGGATTGCCTGAGATTGTCAAAACAAGCGCAATGTTGTTACTGTTTGGATCAATGTTTCATCGATAATAAATGATAAAAATTTTAGTAGTGGCAGAAAACCTTTAATGTGTTTTAAGTCACAGGTACTCGGCACAAGCTGGGGAATCGAAAGAAAAATGATATTTGATACCATTTTTCAATCTATGCTGATGTGCCCCTGTAATGGTATATAAATATTAACAAGGTAAACAACTCGCTTTTCGAAAACGATAGCACTCATCTTCGTGTTTCCCCCCTCAAATTTGATTCACACAATGTATCCAACAGTACCGGGTATCAATGGAAAGGGGAATGAATAAGCTTTACAATGGTGTATTACACGACCGTTGGGTGTTCTTGGGTTGTTCATGACAACTGGGAGAAGTCGCAGAAAAGGCCTAAAAACATTTAGTCGGACAAGAAAGTGCACAGTGAAATGAGGTTTACGAGCGACAATTATCCAATTTATTATAAATAATTCGAGGTCCCATTAGGGCAGATTCAAATATTAACCGTGTGCCTTTATCAATTACTAATCTTGGATCCACATTTATTCATTTCTGGCGATCACATTTGCCGTTTATACATTTTTTTAACCTTCCCTTGGCTTTGAACAAGCTAGTGGCATCCATAGAAGCACAATGACATCCCATTGGCTACTATTTATGCCGAGAAAATCATCGATGAAAATAAGCCAATGGCAGAATGGGGAAAGCTTTTGCGGAAGTCACGTATCTAAGGATGCTGTCTACTCAGCTCAGCTTGGGAAAAATGACAAAGTTACAGCTAAAAAGTGTATAAACGTTAAATTGAACTCCAGAAAATAATAAATGTGGATCCGAGATAAGTAATTGATAAACGTATACGGTTAATATTTGAATCTGCCCTTCAGGAAAGAACGATATTGAATTGATTGGGATGAAATGTCTATAAACCTTAATTATAAATAAAATGTGAACACATCTCTGCTCCTTGGTTCTGCACAGAGTGCTGTAAAATTGGAAGAACATATCTTGCATATTAGCTAAGATATTTTCCCCTCATGGCCAGTTTCAGTGATAAGTGATTTTGTTTTCAATGATAAGAGTTTTGTGTGTTTGACTTCACATGGTTTTGATGTGAAATAGGGTGAATTTGATTTTAGTAATAGGAATCAGAAACAGTTAGAAACACACATGCTCAGCACTCTGGATTGCCTGAGATTGTCAAAACAAGCGCAATGTTGTTATTGTTTGGATCAATGTTTCATCGATAATAAATGATAAACATTTTAGTAGTGGCAGAAAACCTTTAATGTGTTTTAAGTCACAGGTACTCGGCACAAGCTGGGGAATCGAAAGAAAAATGATATTTGATACCATTTTTCAATCTATGCTGATGTGCCCCTGTAATGGTATATAAATATTAACAAGGTAAACAACTCGCTTTTCGAAAACGATAGCACTCATCTTCGTGTTTCCCCCCTCAAATTTGATTCACACAATGTATCCAACAGTACCGGGTATCAATGGAAAGGGGAATGAATAAGCTTTACAATGGTGTATTACACGACCGTTGGGTGTTCTTGGGTTGTTCATGACAACTGGGAGAAGTCGCAGAAAAGGCCTAAAAACATTTAGTCGGACAAGAAAGTGCACAGTGAAATGAGGTTTACGAGCGACAATTATCCAATTTATTATAAATAATTCGAGGTCCCATTGTCTATGGAGGGCAGATTCAAATATTAACCGTGTGCCTTTATCAATTACTAATCTCGGATCCACATTTATTCATTTCTGGCGATCACATTTGCCGTTTATACATTTTTTTAACCTTCCCTTGGCTTTGAACAAGCTAGTGGCATCCATAGAAGCACAATGACATCCCATTGGCTACTATTTATGCCGAGAAAATCATCGATGAAAATAAGCCAATGGCAGAATGGGGAAAGCTTTTGCGGAAGTCACGTATCTAAGGATGCTGTCTACTCAGCTCAGCTTGGGAAAAATGTCAAAGTTACGGCTAAAAAGTGTATAAACGTTAAATTGAACTCCAGAAAATAATAAATGTGGATCCGAGATTAGTAATTGATAAACGTATACGGTTAATATTTGAATCTGCCCTCCATATACAACGGGACCTCAAATTATTTATAATAAATTGGATAATTGTCGCTCGTAAACCTCATTTCACTGTGCACTTTCTTGTCTGACTAAATGTTTTTCGGCCTTTTCTGCGACTTTTCCCAGTTATCATGAACAACCCAAGAACTCCCAACGGTCATGTAATACACTACTGTAAAGCTTATTCATTCCCCTTTCCATTGATACTGGGTATTGTTGGATACGTTTTGTGAATCAAATTTGAGGGGGGGAAAAAGGAAGATGAGTGCTATCATTTTCGAAAAGCGAGTTGTTTACCTTGTTAATATTTATATACCATTATAGGGGCACGTCAGCATAGATTCAAAAATGGTATCAAATATCATTTTTCTTTCGATTTCCCAGCTTGTGCCGAGTACCTGTGTTTTAAGTGCCTCCTGATGAATTTCAGATGAAAAGGAATAATGCTAAAAATATTGTGGGAACCTGTGTTTCATTTCCTGGATCTGACAGAACCTGCACGTAAACGGAACCTGCACAAAAAGGGAACAAGCATTTCTGCGAAATCTGCATGCCTGGTGGGAGGGGGGGGGGGGGGTCTGAATAAAAAAAATTGGGTAAAGGTGTAGAATAGGGGACTTTTCGTTTTTTAAAAAAAATAACGATGTTTTCGCTATTTTTTCTCGGTTTTCTTAAAGTAAAGTTTATTTTGAACAAAATCACATACTTTTATCGGTTTTTTCAAGAAATATTAACGATTTTATTGTGACAGCGCTGTCGAACTCACTGCAATCGTTCCATTATCGCTATCATGGGGGAGAGTTTAGTAATTGAAATGTCGGCTGACAAACCCTGCCCCCTCACTAAACTGACCCTAGATCAAATTTTAGGGTCAGTCTAGTAAGGGCCAGGGTTAGCTTACCGATTAGCTCACCCTGGTCCTAACTGAACTGACCTTAAATCGAGGAACACGCACACAAGCGAAGCGCACCTGCTAAAATGCACACAGGCAAAGCGCACCTGCTATCATATAGAATGATTTCTCCCCTGTGACGTCACTCATAACAACGAATGAAAACAACAGATGCTGCGAAATTTTCAGCGGTTGAAACAAATGGCAACTGAGAAACTCGCAATTCAACGGGATTTAAAATCTATTCTCTGACATGTTAAAACATGATAGAGGTACCTAATTTTATGTCATTTTGTTCAAAATATAGTTTACTTTAAGAAAACAGAGTAAAAATAGTGAGAAAGGCATTATGTTTTTAAAAAAACGAAAAGTCCCCTATTCTACACCTTTACCAAAAATTGTATTCATCTTTCTAAGTAATAGCAACTGTCTTCCACACCAGGGAAGGCAGGGGCCAGGGGGACTTGTACAATAGGTGATTCATACCTTTGCTATTGTAAATACTTTTGAGTTCAACTCAATGGGCATCAACAGTTTATCATTTAGGTGAGCCCTAGTGGTTCAACTGGTACCTCAGAATAGGACTCTATACAGGGATTACTAAAGCTTCCCAAAAGGTTATGACGCTTAACGATATTATCGAATATCGCAATATTTTTTAAAATATTGACGATATTTCAAAATTCAAATATGTTCCAGCTGATGGTCTATGCCTATGGTCCCAGCTTTTAAACACAGGAATGTCAAGTAATGGAATATCTGTGAAGATGCAACTGTTTGAATTTAATTTTATATCGCCTATATCAAGCAGGAATTCCACCAAGCATAGTCCTGGTACAGTGCCACTGGATATTTATATATATATATATGGATGCCGGTCGGTGGATATCACTTTCGGAGTGTGCATAAAAAAAGCGCGGAGACCGGTGTGTGTAATCCGTACACGGAATGTCCAGCAGAGGCAACACGATCACGCGAAATTAGGTAACATGTTTGACTGACAGGATCGACAAAGCACTTCATTCTCCTTCTGCTCGAAGTCAATAGGGACGCTTAGTAATTATGACTATTTATCAACAACAATGGGCATCATATGTGAAAGTTACAAACAAAAGTCGTATGGTATGTTTGTTTTGTTTTCTTCTTTTTTTTATTTATGAAAAATAAACATTTTCTTCCCTGTCAACGTTTCAATTCACAAAATACTTCGATGTAGGTATATAAGATGTACTGCCCTAAAGGCAAAAGATTAGTATTCTTTTTACTTGTACCTCGTCCTGCTTTGACGCTTTGACATCAACATCCTCGCCTCTGGGGCTGATGTTGAAATTGGCTATGTCCCCATTCATGGTCGGATTTCCATTTTCTGAACAGCCGCCATATTTCTTTTTCCACTTACGACGATGTCACGTGATATTTATATACTCGTCATTATTCCAATAGAGGTGTTTTTTTCAATCTCTCCAGAATCCGCCAGAGATATGAAACCCTGTAACGCAAACGGTCTGGAACCCAAACAATGCTTTCGATGCCCCAAAGGTTATCCACATCGACGATTGATAAAAGACTTGGACGAATTCGTGCCACAAACAGTGTGGGAACAAAATATATCACCTTTCTCGATAAAAGCCCGAACCAGATGGGAACGGGTCCAGTCACCACCGGACCAACTCGCCACCAAGAACCTGGGCCAAGTCGCCACCTGGCCAACTCGCCACCGGGCCAAGTCGCCGCCAGAAGTTAATAGCATGGCATGCAGTGATCAAGGTGATAATTACTTCACTAATTGATTTAGCCGGGATTAGGGACGGGATATATTATTGACAAAGAAAGCCGCACCAAAACGGAGAATATTTCTACTCTCTGATTTGGTGTGAGTTTCTTTGTTTCGACTGAATTGAAATGGAAGCGCGTGGACGAGATATAAGTCGGTGATGGGACCCGGGGCGATGGCAAATTGGGGTAAAAAGCGTGTGGGCGAGATATAACTCGGTGATGGGACACGGGGCGATGGCAAATTGGGGTAAAAAACAAAGAGAATACCGGTACAAATCTATCAATGTTTATTGGTATATAACAACATAGCATAGCACATAACATACAATATGCACCGATTAACAAAATAAATGAAATTGGAAATATTTATGGAAATAATGTCATGATTACAAATGAATAAGTTTTGACAATGAAAATGTTTAATAAAATATTTAATAAAATATATCTAGCACATATGTTAATTCGGCGGTTGGACCTCACTTGGTGCTGTCGGCTTCTTCTCAGCGTAAGCAGCTGAACACTTTCTAAGAAACACAGCGGTTGAGAGACGTGGGGGGTCATCCATATACATGTCCCAATATTCTTGAATCCTGGCTGCCATCTTCGTGTATTTTAATCTGACATCACTTTCCAGGTCGACGGATCTAACCCTCAATTCAACATTCCTGGCTTTCTTTTGCAAAAGTGGTACCAATTTGTAGAAGCTTATGCCTGTCCCAATCGTATTCATTCGTCTGTCACCCGGCAGGTGTGGGTCATCCAATGACACCTCCATCGCTTCAGAGGCATTATCAGTGTTCCTGTGTGATAGGTCGAAACTCTGCCGAATCAGGCATTGTGAAATAAGATGAGATGATACTGAGATGAAAGAAAGGTTTTAGCGCGTCGAAGGCGCGCAGGGACGATGTGGGATTTACAAATCCCTTGCGACCCGGTTAACCTTATTGATACTGAATGAATGAAAAGTTTCAGAGCGCCGAAGGCGCACAGGGACGATGTGGGATTTAAATCCATTGCGACCTGAATAACTTTATTTGCTTTATAACTTTATTTGCTTACGAATCCACGAGAGTCTGAAGAGAGAACCAATAATCTTATTTGGTTTGAATGTGCACAGTGGCGTGGCGACGGGGTGGATTGGGGGGCGCCCCCCCCCCCCCACACTTTCCTTCAAAGTTGATCCTCGAAATATGTCCAAAAATGGTGGCATAAAAATCGTAGGGGGTAAGGTCCATGGGGGTTAGGTTATAGATTTGAAGATTGCTTGTCCTAATATCTGCGTCGGTGAAAAGATAGACAGTCGTCAATACATGAAAAACCTCAAAATATCCGCTCAGATGCAAGGAGACGGGGGGTTTCGAACCCTGGAATTCAAATTTGTTCTACCACGGGCCGACCATGGTAGAAAAAAATTGAATTCCAGGGTTCAAAAACCCCCATCCACGACCCTTAGCCGAACAATATTGGACACATTTATTTCCCTCTAGTGGAAACCCTGAACTTACTAAAATATATCAGAAGCATCAGTGTGCATGTGTGTGTGTGTGTGTGTGCGTGTGTGTGTGGGGGGGGGGGGGCGTTAAAATGATGCTACTAAAATAGATCAATGCACGTAGGAACGTGTAAAAATATAGTTCCACATTGGAAATTAGTTAGGAGGTTAGTTAATGAACTTACTAAAAATAGATCAGTAGGGTGTACCAATTAAGGGTGTTACTAAATATAGACTATTAAGCGTTGGAATGTGTAACAATATATGTCCACATTGAAATTAAGGCAATAGGCAGAACAACTGGGGAGTCCGTTTCGGTGGTTTGCACTGTTTTGGGGGTGATTTGGGGTATTGTCATGCCTATTTTGAGTACATGTAATTGGATTTACTTCTATTCAATCGAATGCACCCTCAGAACATGCCTCCATCTTATTGCAGACCTTCGGGTCACATAACATAGCAACCATGTGCTACCATTGAAACCAAGTTGGTGGCCTCCAGTATACAAAAGAACGACGGAAACACGTGTTATCCCAACAACATGTGCTGCACAATTGTGTGGATCCATGTGCACTGAGACCACATATCACTATTGGGATGACATCAAAAGATGTCTTCGATTTTGCCAAGATCTCCCTGATGCGAAATTACACATCGCGACACAAAATGTCAATTTTTTTGTCGGTTTTCTCAAGTATCTCATTGAAGAATGTCGTCGAGTTGAATTAAAAAAGAAAATTAACAAATTTAAATCAATTTATATATATAATAGGGAATAATAAAAAAAATGAATTGAATACATTTTTTTTAACAATATTAAAATTAAAAACCCAAATAATGATGAGATAATAATACAAAACTACAAAACGTAAACATATCCAAAGGTCAGAAAGTCAAACTTTGTAGAGCATTAGAAAATCAAAGAGAAGCTGTGAAACTGAAATTAAGTCATAAAGACTTGAGAATGGATGTGACAAAATCGCTTGGAACAAAATTCAAATTAATAGAATAGCCAAAATGCATCGTAATTGAAGAGGATTGACTGAGTCCTGCACGATTGAGATATAATTTGAAAATGAAAGGATTGTTGCCCAGATACGCCACCAAGGCATTACCCATTCTCACCGAAACTGTGTTGCCGGCTTTGGGTCTGATAGGTGCTCTGTCGGGATCGGCTAATTCTGGTCCGCAGATAATAATTGGGAACGGATTGTTTGTAATGTGAGGATCGTAATATATTTATTTCATTACTTTTTTCCATTTACATGGAGAAAAGTACAAACGAATACTATTTCAATATACATGTACATTAGTTTATGTTACATGTTCGTGGTGGGTATTTACAGATTATACATGTTCTCTCTCTCTCTCTCTCTCCTCTCTCTCTCTCTCTCTCTCTCTCTCTCTCTCTCTCTCCCTCTCTTCCACCCCACTCCTCTGTCTCTCTCACTCTCTCAGATTGTTTCTAAAGTGAGGAGGAGTTGTGGGTTGAATGGAAACGGATGGTAAAGGATTGTATCTGAAACACATGGAAGGTAGCGGTGTATTTCAAGCTCAAGGAGATGGTCTTTATCTGAAGAGAGGAAAGAATTTGAGCGACGGTCCGAATTTGCCTTTTAAAAAGAGACACACGTGTCCACAAAACACTTGATCATGATGGTTGCATACATTCAATATTGTAATAAATCGATGATTTTAAATAATCCATCAATTCTTTGGGTGGTGAGATTCTGTAACTATCTAAATAATGATTTCTTCTCACGTTCTTGAACCATGTAACCCAATGTGTGCTCTCGTCCAAGAAATCATCTAGATTCAAGATTTCACATTTGTCGCCATCTCGCGTTTTTTGGGAGAATGCATCTCTGGAAAAGACACCAAGAAAATGTTTTATTTTCAATGCTTTGACTGCATATAATAGATCGATGTTAGACACAGGTTTGTTAGGTAAGATGACCCCTTCTATCTTCTGAATTTTTATTCTTTTTATTTTTTATTTTATTTTTTTTATGTGCATTTGATTTTCTCCAAAAAACAAATTCAAATTTGTTATTCAAATAATAAAGCAATGTACAAAACGTATACAAATTAAGTACAATATATAATAAATACATTTCTAGTTTAGTTACCATATTTGATCATTGTTTTTTATATTTTTTAGAGGATTAAAAAAAATATTTTTTTAATTGATTCATCATAGTACTGTCTCTACGACATTTTTAATAAGTTTTCTTTTCATCTCTTCAAATCGTCTGTTAAATCTCATGCAATCCAAATAGTTGTGTTGCCAAGTTCCTTTTCACACTTATATGTATGCAAAATCCCAAATGAACATTGGAAATATTTTATTTTTCATTTCATCAAAACTAACTGTACATTTTATTTTTGTTCCGTTTTGTTTTAATTTTTTTTTAAGAATTTGTTTATTTTATTTTCTATATGTCTTTATCAATTTGCAATGTTGTCTACCCATCTAATCCCTCTTGATTTTGAAGAATCATCAACTTTGTGGAATAATGACTGTGAGCTAACATATATATTCTACACGATTGCAAGATTCTCTTAAAATCATCAGCTGATAAAGCAATTTTATTTATTATATTTGTGTAGAGATCGTGCTTGTCACTTTGAATCGTGTTCATCGATTTGTACACTTCGCAATTTTCGAACAGACAATTTTTATATTCTTTGAAAGTGATGTCATTATTCATAACATTTCTTTTGACACCTTTACATTTCTTAATTGCTTTCCTATCTAAGTGGTAAGCGTACAGTGTCGACTTTAAACCCACAAATTCCATGATCTGTCTTTCTCCCACCTCGTCCTTTAATTTTCCCACCACCTTTTTATTCACACCCGACGGAATATTAGATTTGTGATCACTGGGATAATTGTTTGTATCGAACCATGCATCGGCATCTGGAGATATATCTCAATAAAAATCATCAGTCTCTTTCTCATAAGCCAGACTATCCATGTCAGTAAACAACAGTTTGGCATTCAAAATCATATTTATTTCTTCTTGATGTATTCATAATGAAACTGATACATTAACTGCTTGCTGATGTCCAAGATACACGTTCCCAAATAAGTTGGTTTGTCGAATGTTAGACGCATTTGTTAAATGTGAACAGCCACTAGATTTTCGTCAAAGATGGTTCGATGTTTATAGTTTGGTTTCAAAATGTATTTTCTAGCCTGACTGTCCATCACCAGATTAATATCTCCCTTTTCTGATGTTTTCCATTGATTTTCCATATACACAATTATTCATAAGTTTAAAAAAATCTTTCTCGAATTCAGTCATGGCCTGCAGTCTCAAATTCGTGTTAAGATCTATATACTTCTTCATCCAAGGCTCTTCATCAAATCAGATGATACAATGTATTTTGACTAATTTCATCTCTGTAAAGTTTCAGATTGTTACAGTAGACTACAAACTGATTCACATTTGTCATTTAAATTTGGAATGAGTTTATTGACTTTATTCATTTTCATTTGTTCGGGTGCTAAAGGATGGGTCGTGTAACATTTCAGGATATTCCAGATCAACTTCCAGAAGACAGGGATAATGTCTCCAATTTTCCATCTCCTCATGATTCTCAAACCATTTTAAATTTCCTGCCAATAACGGATAACTCATGGCCCAACCGTATAAATTATTAGCATTTAGATGTGTTATGCATTTACTTGGTTCTCATGCATCAAATCCTTCTTTCATGTAGCAATTGATGCGTATCACGTATCTGTGAGATATCGTCAACACTCCACCTCTCATACCCTTTTCAAACATGAGCAACATGTCCATGTCGGATAATAATTCCAACTGGATTTCAATCGTCTTCAACAGTGTGTCCCAGGCCAAGCCGAGAGCTGCATAATACCAAGCCAGATCTAGACCATAATATCTCCAAAAGACGTCTCGAAAATTTTCGAACGTGTCTGCCAAGAGAAGGACGTCAGTTTTCAGATACAGATCATAATAATCTCTCATGGATTTCATGTTGTATATTTTCCACACTTTTTGAGCATGTTCATAGTCGACATCGGAAATGTTAGCAACGTATAATTTCGAATAAAAATGGTTTTTTTTGGAAGGTAGCTTCGACTTGTCAAATCAATGCAAACTGTCCAAATAATGGTAGGGATAGGGACAGACTCCTTTCTTCAATATGCTGTCAAATTGGTGCTTATTTTCAAAGTGTCCAGTCAAGATATTGAATATCTGCTTTCCCAAATTACTGACTAACTTTTTGAGACTGGAGATTACTGAGATTCTTCAAGAACAGCTGACTGTCATAACCTGACAGAGTGTGAAATATCACACAAAAGAACTTAGCATCTTGATATTTTAAACTGCAATTACTGTGCACAGCACTTCGAAATTTACTCATGTAGCGATCATGATCTCTTACTTTCTTGTATTTGGTTTTCAGAGTTTCGGTGAACAGTTCTTTACAGATGTGACATTCAGTGGCTCTATTGTAGTCTTTCATTTGCTCGTCTGTGATGATCATCTTTTCAGGAGTTTTAAATTTCTCGTATATTTTTTCAATTTGAGATTCCAAGTCTTCCACAAATTTTCGAGCCATATTGTCATTTGTTTCTATAAATGTTTTTTGTTTTTTTTTCTCTTTATCTTCTTCTCACAAATTGGATACAAAATGATTCCATTCTCTCCTCTTTCATTAACTAATATTTATTTATATTTATTTATTGATGTTTAAGGTCACATATTTATGCACAATGGCTAATCATGACCGTGACAGTTTTACGGGTGGAGGAAGCCGGAGTACCCGGAGAGAACCACTGAGCAATGACGAGCAGCTGCCAGCTCCCCAACATCATAACTCCACACTGCAGCACATGCAGGGTTTGATTGGTTGAAGACATGCGTATCATCGACGTGCAGTAGGCTTTAGTACACGGCATCATCGTGCCCCCAGCGGGCAATGGAGATGAAGTGTCTTGCCCAAGGACACAACGCGGTTGCCGCAGGGGGGATTCGAACCGAGGACCTCTTGGCTTGCAGATTGCACCTCTACCTGCAGAGCCACTTTCATTAACTAATAAACTCTTTAGCAATGACAAGTGTTGTCACACTTATTTATGCAAACACATTCAGTCAGGAGTAATCTGAGTAAAAAACTTTTCCACAGTCTTAGGAAGATTTTCTTTGTGTTCTCTATGATATTCCATCATAATATTGTGATTTTTATCACTTTTTGAATAATCCATTTTTTTGATTTAGTAATTTTTTTAATTTTTTTAAGGACTATGTTACCTCAAATTTCAACCAAATTACACAGTGCCAAAACACACAATTTTTGAAACATTTCAGATGTTGATATTTGATATCTGTTGGATCACGGCTATTTGATTAACACATCAATGATAAATGAAGAGAACAAAATGTGATTTTGAAGTGAGAAAAAATGACTTTTAGTTATCGAATTTAAAAAAAAACAGCTACAGCTGAATACACGGGAAATATCACTGAAACAGTTAAACAAAAATATTCAGTGAACATTCATCTAGTGGCAATTACCAACTACATAATTTCAAAACCCCAGCAAAGTATATTAAAATTGGCACATAAACTAGTAAATTATGTACATGTTGTTTTACAAAAGATACAGAAGGATAGCCTTAAAATCTCAAGACACTTAACTAATACACATGTACAGAGTCATTGTAACTGGTCAGTGTGGCCAAACAACAACAAACATGCAAGATTGCAGTAGAACTGATTACCACTTGATACTCAGTAATAAGAATAACACTTTGGCCAGCCGCTGATTTGTCGTGGTTCTCGGACGAGAAGGCCTTGGTTACCCCTGTACTCCCAACTGCCTCCCTATTCCCACGCTTCTCCTCTCCTCCCAACACTCAGAGACGAACTGCTTGGTGACACCCCTTGGCCCATTCTTCCCAATCTCTCCGATTAGCATATTAACCTTCTCTTCCTTCCAACCATGAGACAATCCAATTATCCAACAGTGGTTGAATGCTTTTTTCACCTCACACTCAGTACCACTCATGCAAAATTGGTTATCCTTCGTTTTTTGTTTTCAAAAGTTAACTGATTTAGAACTAACAAGTGAAGTTCATTTCAACAGTTACATTCATGCCAAGGTTTTCTCATTTCATATTGAATGTTCTCACTTCCCCTTCTACCTACATCTCTGATTTAAAACAAAATATTCCCAAACAACATTGCATTTCAATTTCAACTGTACCTTTTTTATGTAGCATTTAGGAGGTTCTGCTTTGGGCATTTGTTCACAGTGAAACAAAACATATAATTTAATCTCTTCATTTCTAAAATTATTTAGATATTTTTTAATGTAGTGGTAATTGCCACTTGATGGATGTTCACGGAATATTTTTGTTTAACTGTTTTTTTACATTTGATAAGTAAAAGTCAGTTTGTCACTTCAAAATCCATTTTTGGTCTTTTCATTCATCATTGATGTGTTAATCAAATAGCTGTGATCCAACAGATATGAAACATCAATATCCAAAATGTTTCAATTGTGTGCTTTGGCACTGTGCTTTTTGGTTGAAATTTGGGGTAACATAGTCCTTAATTTTGTGATTTTTTTCTCCTTCACAAGATCTGAGTCGCATGTTCTCTATCCAGTAATAACTGCAAAATACGACCTCGATCTCCAGGTGTGAGATGACTCGTCCTCAATCGAAAATGTAAACATTAAAATTCAGCTGGGCTCTGTTCTTCTATGTGCAAGACTGTATCCATCCAAATTCTCATCAAGGTATGCTTGCTGATCATATTTAATGCCAGCACGAAACACATGATGATCGCATCTTCGTATTTCATGTTTGGACAGTCGTGATCATAGTCCAATTCAAACATGCAACTGGAACATGTTTCCTTCAATGCTCTGGAAATGTTTTCTTTCATGGGATGGGCAAACATTCTGTAAAACACATCTAGGGAAATTCGCAACGCTCTTCTCTTTTCGTTTTTTTTATTTCATCTGTGAATCTATCCATTTTTGTTTTTTATTTTTAATAATTAAATATTTTTTTATCTTATATTTTATTTTTTTTTAAATTTTTTGTTTGTTTCCTTTTACTTAATAATACATAGAAAAAACAGCATATAATAATACATTGTATATTTTCCTCTGTCACAGGGATCGCCCATTTTGGGCCTACAGTTGCAAAATTGTCTCCCATACATGTGATTTATGTCGAATCGATCAAATCCATTGAAGAGACACTACAAAACAAACAGAACTGTGCTTGCTTGAATATGAGGGAAAATATTTTTCTCATCTAAGAGATCTCTATCGAATCGACCTCGCGAGCCATAAAAACACTACAAAATACAAACAGAAAATTACATGGGTTTTTTTTTAAATTTTGACAATTTGGAATCTTTCACAAATGAGACATCACCTCCAACTTGACGACGTACTTCTATGAGACACCTGAGAAAGCCAACAAAAAATTACAAGTTTTAACATTTTGTCTTGGGATTTGTAATTTCGCATCAGAGAGATCAAGGCGATAAATGCAGTAGATTTTCGAAATTTCCTCGAAGACCTTGAACAGGAAGACACTTTGGAATGGCACAGGCAGCAAAGACTCATCTTTAAATGGATTGTCCACCAATTGACCAGTGTAACTTTTTATGTAACACGATTAATAATCACCCAATCAGTGAGGTCCCTGAAAGTCTTCCCAAGTATATTTTGGAAAATCATTTGGTTGTTGCCCTTGTCAGTGATGAACATGACCATTTTGGTTTCAATGACAACCTCTGTTTGTACCGATGTTTAGCCCTTTGGTGTGGTTCTACTTTCCATTCTTTGAATACTATGACCATTGACCAAGATGTACAGAAAATACACAGATGTACCAAAGGATAACTTCCCAGGTGTAAACATTGGATGAGCTCCCCAAAGTTGGAAAGGTTTTTTGAGTTAATATTGAGGTATTGAACACTTATTGGAAGACGATGAAGTTATTGCTATGATTGTTCATAGGTCTAATAGAAATTTTGAGAGTACCATGTATGTCAATTTGTATGAGAAACATTTTTGGGAGCGCGGTGGCTCAGTAGGTAGAGATGCAGGCTGCAAGCCGAGAGGTTCTCGGTTCGAATCCCACTTGCGGCAACCGCGTTGTGTCCTTGGACAAGACACTTCATCTCCATTTGCCCGCGTGGGGGCACGATGACGCCGTGTACTAAGGCGCACTGCACGTCGATGGTACGCATGTCGTCAACCAATCTAACCCTGCCTGTGCTGCAGCGCGGAGTTACGATGTTGAGGAGCTGGCAGCTGCTCGTCGTTGCTCGGTGGTTCTCTCCGGGTACTCCACCCGTAAAACTGTCACGGTCACGATTAGCCATTGTGCATAAATATGTGACCTTAAACATCAATAAATATGAGAAACATTTTAGTTACATCACTGACATTAATCAATATGGTAAGTCCTTTGCCTGACTTAGCTGTGGTAAATTGTTTTTGTCTCAATGAACAAGAGACCATTTTTGAAAAGTTGCATGGAGAACGTATTGTTTATTCAAGAACACTTATGGTTGTCTTTTTGGCTACATTTGATTTTGAGTGTTATTTTTACGAAACTTCTGTCCCCCACCTCTACTGATAGTCTTGTCTGGGAAGCCCAACACAAACCCCTCAGTGTTAGTGCATGTGGTAATGTCCTGGTTTTGATAGCCCAAATGTTTTATAACTGATGGTGACACATAGACGATGGTTGAAACTAAGATGAATTATTTATTGGAAATTTCTAAGAAAAGTTACTCCCTCATGCAAGAGATTCATATGTCTACGATATTACACCCCAAGCAAACGATACAGATGCTTTTGACTCTAAACCCCACCATTTCAAAAGAATGTGATCATTACATGAAGGAAATGCTCGTATTAGGTTGTTAGGTTACTAAAAGATTCCTCTTCCTTGCACAGTAATAAAGACCCCCCCCCCCCCCCACTCCCTTCGTAAATGTCTTGTCCCCACCCACCTTTGCAGCATATATCAACCACCATTGACCTGTATAGGGTCCCTGTTATAGTGTTTACACTGACGACTGTAGGCCAGGGTGTCCACGCGCCCCATCCACCCCCCCCCCCCACACACACACATACGCATGAAGTACGCACCCACATACACACAGTGATCATAATCTCACAACATATACACGCTGTGTTCAACATCAACGTACCTTTATGTGTAATTGCTCTTCACACTAACTTATACCCACCCACCCCTTCATCAACAAGTTTATAAATGAGAAATTTGGAATCATTCTTGTTGTCTGTTGAGCCCATTGGGTTCTAGTTTTGAAGTTTGTTAATCGAAAATGCTTCACGACCCCTCCTGTAAGCTGTATTTTGTTGATTAATTTGTTCATTTCCAATAATCTTAAACTTGTTTATACTATGGTTTTCGGTCAGAAAATGGCGCGATATCGGTCCACTCAGAACCTCAAGTTTTTTTTTACACAGATGTCTTGCATTCTCTCATACAATTTTGTCCCCGTCTCTCCCACGTACACAACTTCATTACACTTTCGCAGATAATCCCATATACCACATTTCTGGACAAGCAGGTAATTTTCTTGCCCATGTAGTAGGCCGTTCCGTTCTTGTCTGCGAATTGTTTTGTTTGGAGCATAAACCCACAGATTGCACAGTTTTTCTCGCATCTATCAGATCCCGTCCCTTGATTGTTGAACATTTTACTGTGCTTGCTATGGACTATAATGTCTCCCAAATTTTTCAGTCTTTTGTACGAAATCAGGGGATTTTTCGAATGCCAACTTCATGCGTTTTGAGTGGTGTAAAATGGGCAGCCGCTTTCGTGTTATTTTCCCGATGTCGTGGAGGCGCCGCGAGTAAGTGACCACAGACGGACACTCTTTCGTCGGTTGGTCTGTTTGATCGTTTTTCAAGTAAATGTTTCCGCTCGATTTGGTCGACCTTTGTTTGCTGTTCGCTTATAAATCTTTCGTCGTAACCACTGGCATGCAGGTGCTGTTTTATGTCATTTGTGTGGCATTCATATTCATCATTATCGGAACAAATTCTTCTTACTCTTGAAGCTATCCCATACTAGTATGGTATCGCTCTTTTAGTGTTGACTGGGTGATCCGACTTGACGTGCAGGTATTGATGCGTGTCCGTGGGTTTTGAATATAACCGGTTTTAAGAAATCTGTCTTCAATTTTGACTACGGTGTCAAAGAATTCTATCCTATTTTCAGACCACCTGAAATCTACTTGTATTCTTCGGTGTATCGTAGTTTGCCAAAGAATGATATTGTTTCAGAGAATCCAACCCATGCGTCCATATTCTCTAGATATCATCAACGAACCGAACCTGTTCAAGGGAGTGTAACTTCGATGCGTTTAACAGTTTCTCTTCCCATTCATCCATATATATATGCATGCATAATTTAACCCTAATCGCGAATCTATTGCAACGCCGCCCGTTTGTAAGTGATGTCTTAGTTTTTAGTTTAGTTTAAACATATTTTATTTGCTCACAAAATCGCAAAAGGGATTGGAGTACAAGTGCTTACCACTTAGAAACACTCCTCTCCCATACATAAAGTTCAGATAGGTTTACATGACAGCAAAGCAACTGCAATACAATTAATTACTGAACAAAACTAGTAATTGGGGAAAAACAAAACAAAAATACTGTCAAAAAAGCACAAAATAAGAGAGAGAAAAATTAATAATAAAATCATATATAACATGTAACTTGATACCACAGCCCCCTCCTCTCCCTACCCCCCCCCCCCCCCCCTGAACGACGCGGAAAGCATATCAAAATTAATGGCAAGCTGAAATTCAAAGGACCAGAAATGGAATGAACTACTGCGGTTCTTGTTCAGACTACGAAGTTAGTGAAATAGTGACCCAGTCGAAGTCTCGCCCTCTCCCCTGCAATCAAGAGCTGCATCGTACATACGGCTCATCTAACACGCTAGTTAAATCTCCTTGAATCTGAAATATAGCGCTGTACAGCAGAAAAAATAATCTCATTGTTTCTTTTTGTGAGGCTACCTTCGCCATATAAAATCTACTGTACCCTTGTAATATTGAATTTTGTCAAGGTCTGAAACATGATAATTCTTATATTGTCATAGTTTGGACAGGAGAAGAAAAAGTGGTTAGCATCCTCAAAACCGCCCCCACACGAACAACGAGGAGAATCAATTAAATAGTTCTCATATTTATCTGAGTTGAGATCACTACACCCATTTCTAAGCTTACAGTGCACAACGTTGACTATTCTTTTCCCAAAATTGAAATATGAGGGTGGTTTAACTGGTCTTCGTGATATAAGACGTCGGAATGAATGTAAGTTATGTCATCCTTTAAATGAAAAAAAAATGTTCTTGTCCTAAACAGTTTCTATTAGTTCAAGGCCTTTCTTTGTTGGGAATAATTTCTTTGAGAGTTTTGTAGTGCTTTTTTACGTGCTTATATACCTTCATCGCGTGGGACGCTTGGATATAGTTTCTTGACGTCCATACAGTACATTATGCTGTTTTCAGTCTACGCCTCAGATGGGAAGGTATTTTACTGAGTTTTTCCCCTCGTTCCCATATATATATTGATTACTTATCTAATAGTTTATCACTACTAAACTTAAATTACACTACACTACTCAACTGAAGGGTCATTACAAATTTTAGAATTTTTTTGTAACTTCATTGATCCATACCATCAAGATTGAAATATTAATTCAAGATAATATCTACATTATGACCATGAATATATAACTGTTACGTGTCAGTATATAACTGGACAACTTTTTGGAACTTGATTTGAAGTTGTCAATACAATCACATATTTTGTTTACGGAAAAAGGAGCACCCTGAAGATTACAGTGACAACTATGCAGATATACAAAGTTTTATACTTTTTATGCCCCCGGAACAAATTTTTCGGAAGCATATACTGTTTGTCATGTCCGTCTGTCCGTCCGTCCATCCGTCCGTCCGTCCGTCCGTCCGTCCGTCCGTCCGTCCGTCCGTCCGTCAGTAAGATTTTCGTGTCCGCTGAATAACTTTCAGATGCTTTATTGGATTTTATTGAGACTTGGCATACACGTTCCTTATGAGGAGACGATGTATTGCACACAAGAATTTTTAGATGGTTAAAGGTCAAGGTCACAGGTCTAGGTCATTCTCTTAATTAAGTGATCAGACATTATCATTCGTGCTCGCTCCATAACTTTCAGATGCTTTTTGTTGAAATTTAGCATACATGTTCCTTATGAGGAGGCGAGGTGTCGAGCACGAGAATTTGTTTCGATGGCTAAAGGTCAAGGTCATAGGTCAAGGTCATTATCTCAATTAAGTAACCGGACACTACCGTTCGTGACCGCTCCATAAATTTCAGATGCTTTATTGGATTTTGTTGAAACTTGGCATAATGTTCCTTAAGATTATTTTTTTCGATGGTTGAAGGTCCGGGTCACAGGTCAAGGTCATTATCTTAATTAGGTTACCAGACCCTACCGTTTGTGTTCGCTTTTGTGCACATCACGCGATGTAAGTGAAACAAAGCATGGTGATTACTTAATGATAACGAGGTATCATATTGAAAAAGACTTTTTGATCACGACACTACAAATTATTAGAGGTTAGCGTATAAATTTGTTGACTACGTCCGGGGGCAGAGTCACTTCCGGGTGACAATCTCCTGTTGGAACTTTGCTGATGGTCATTACAATGGAAATTTTTAGCAAAACGTGATGAAGTCAAGCTAAGCTATTGGTATCACATTTCAGAAGCCTGTCAGCCTGCCAGTCTGGTGATTCGTCCGCAGTTTCCTAAGGTGTGGGTTAGGCTACTGGTCGCATTTCTCCCTGATCATCACGGAACGTGTTTAAGCCTTTACCCAACATAATGGCCAAAACCAGCCAGCGCTATTCACAGAAATCACCATTCATTTGTCATTATTTTTTTCATTTTTGTCTCAAAAACATAACTTATGACCCCTCGTTGGAACGAGCTCGTTGAGCTCGTTCCAATGAGGGGTCACAGGCTATGTTTTTGACGCAAAAAGTGAGAGAAAAAATAGTTATTCAAGAATTCTATTTGCAATTGTCGTCTGTTTTTTGTGTTCGGTAAAGGGTTAAAGGTTCAGGGTAATGTCTAGAGGGAATGTCCCATTTTATTTGCAATTGACCAACCATGACCATTTCCACGCACCCAGTTTCCGAATTCTTATGTCACAATCTACAGGTCACATGTATGCAGCAATTTCATCATGAATTTGCATTTTGATGACTAGATTAGACTGTCCAAATTTGCAGCGAGATGACTAGATTAGACTGTCCAAGTTTGGTTGAGATTAGTCAACCTTGGCACCCACAATGGAGTGTGACCTTAGTAGGTATAAAAGGCCGATTCGGTATCACTTGTACACGATTTCGTACATGTACACGTACATTGATGTACACCTCCATAGGATTTAGTGTTAAAATCATGTACAAGTACACGAAATGTCGTTTTTGATGATGATACAGAATCCGCAAAGCGGATTCTATATCACTGGATTCTATATACAGATCACTGAAGAGTGAAAAAATGTATGAAATTTTAAGAAAAATAAGGTGTACCGTCTGATACAGAATCCACAAATGGATTTCCCCCATAGGATTCAGTGTTAAAATCGTGAGCAAAAAACGTGTTGCGGATTCTGTATCGGCATCAAAAAGTGGTTTGCAGATTCTGTATCATCCGTATCTGTACACGATTTTAACACTGAATCCTGTGGAGGCGTACACGGAAACCCATTTGCAGATCATACATCAGAAATCGACTTATGTATGGCACATGGAAAGAGGTGATACCGAACCCGCAAACCCACTGCCACGTTTCTCGAGGAAATAAAAAAAGTGATTGATATATAAGAGAGAAAAAATATATAAATAAAATAGTTATTTAAAAATAAATATATCAAATCGAATAGATAATAAAAATACGTAAATCATGAGCGCTTCCCAGATTATTAGAGAAAGGGTTCTTTTAAAAATGCTGATGAGAGCCTACACATTCTGCGTGAACGAACAACTAGGTCGGCTCTTGTTAGAAAGATGCATGGGATGTCGGGATCACCTAGACTTCGATCACGAGAATTATTCGTGTCTAACGATGGAAAGGGAAGATATGGTCGTCAAGTATTTCGAGCCGGTGTTCGAACGCATTCAAATCGACGAAGTGATCGCGTTTTGGAAGAGATTACTCTTCTGTAAGGATTGAGACAAGCCCACAGTTTCGGAAGAACTGAAATTGGCACGTAGAAGTCTGACTTTAGAAGACAAGGGACGCATCATGAAATTATTGTTCAATGATGCATACGTCTAAGTTTTCTAGTTGATATAAAATAAGGGAGAATAGAAATAAAAATAAATACACACATAAATTTTTTATCAAATATTAGAAAGAAAAAAAAAACACAAAAATGAGAACCAGAAATAAATTGTATCCGACGTTAGATGACGACGAGGATGAGAAGCCGAACAGCGTTTTGCCGATGGCACCATCACTAGAAGAAAAAGAAAGAGGAGAGAGGTATCGCATAGATCAAATCAATAGAATCCAAGCATATCTAACTCGAGAGAGAGATTCTCGTCATTCTCTCAAGAAGAAGTATTCACGTTTCGTGAAATTCGTCAACGCGATCGACACGACACTCATCACGATTTCCATGGGTTTACACGTGGCCGGCATCAGATTGTTGTCGACCGTGGTCGGTATTCCGATCGTGTTAACCATAGAAGGAGTGGCTCTCGCCGCTGGATTGTTTAGCACGCTCGGAAACTTTTTGAGTAGGAAATTATATTTGAAGGCAAGGAAACACGACAAGATTCGCGTCTTGGCCAACTCCAAGATCGACACGATATCCGAAATGATCTCGATGACGTTGAAAGATGGTAGGATATCGGACGGAGAACACTTCACAATATTGGGCAAGAAAACGAAATACGAAGCCATGAAAGAAGCCGCGAGAATCAAGACTCGTCAGATCATCAAAGAAGAGATGAAGGATTCTCTCATGGAAAAGGGGAGGAAAGAGGCTAGGTAGGAATTCAGTAAGATGATAGAACTTAAGAGCAGCGATTGAAAAAAATATATATAATAAGAACAGAATTTTAAAAAAAAATATTAAATTTATATATAAAATAAAAACGAAATTAATTTAAATAACTCTTAAAAATGTATTGCATAAAGTGTAAGAGAGTTACCGAGATGAGTAATTCTCGAGAAGTACGCACTAAAAATGACAGACAGATGCTTCGCGGAATTTGCGATGTGTGTGGTTCTATCAAGACTCGATTCGTCAAAAAAAAAAGAACGCAAGCAAAGGTAAAGGCATCGTGAATAAAATGATCAATAATCTACCTTTCGAAATGCATCTGCCTGGTCACAGTTTCACGGGACCCGGAACGAAATTGAACAAGAGACTCAACGCCGATCTGACTCCTAAATCCTGGAGCAAACCTGTGAATAGGGTGGACGCGGATGCGTATGATCACGATCTGTGCTATGCCGGACATCCCGACACCAAGACTCGCAACGACATTTGCGATAAAAACATGTTGTGGAAATTGAGAGGCATATAGAATCTGACCAGGAGAGAGAAGATAGAACGTTCGCCGGTCGGCAATCTGATTGGTGCCATACGTCGATTCGGATGGGGCGTTAAAAAAAAAAAGGCGCATCTGAAAATAAAAAGAAACGATTATTGATGAGCGAATTGGCCGAGGAGTTACACAAACCCATCGTGCATAAATTTCGAAAGAGTAGGGTGTTCGTGAAGGGTTTGGATGATATTTGGTCTGCCGACTTGGTCGACATGAGATCGTTTTCGAGGTGGAACGAGGGTGTCAAATATCTATTGACGGTCATCGACGTGTTTTCCAAATACGGTTGGATCAGAGCTTTGAAGAATAAATCGTGACCTTGCGTCGCCGAGGCTCTGAAGAGCGTGTTCGACTCGTCTTCTCGAAAACCGAGTAAATTGTGGGTGGATAAGGGAAAGCAATTCTACAACAAGCACGTTCATCGATTGTTCAACCTCTACTCGATCGAAAATGAAGAGAAAGCCAGTGTGGTGGAACGTTGGAAGGAAAAGATGCATAGATACTTCACGGCGAATTCGACCAAGAAATACATATACGCTCTGAACGGTCTGGTTAAAGATTACAACAACACGTGACACAGATCGATCAAGATGACTCCCGTGGAAGCTAGCGATCCTCAAAATGAAAAACGGGTCTACGCGAATCTATATCCTGAAAGATCTAAGATTAGGATGAAGGTTAGAACGCCGAAATTTGCAGTCAGTGATCGAGTGAGAATCTACGCTTATAAGAAGCACTTCGAAAAGGGTTATACTCCTCGATGGAGCTCGGAAATCTTCGTGATAATCAAAATATTTCACACCGATCCGGTGACTTACAAAATCGAAGCTTTGGATGGAGAAGAGATCATCGGATAGTTTTACGAACAACAATTACAGAAGACAAAGTTTTGATAAAGAAAACAAATTTCTTTTATTTACTCTCTTTAACATTTTCTTGTTTACACACACATATATATATATATATGTAGGAGAGAAAAATAATAATAAAATAATTAAAACTATTTTTAGATAAAAAAAAGCAAGCTAATTAAATAAACAAAAAAAACCCCAAAATCCTTTAAATATGACAAATATACTAGATATAGCACAAAGCATAGTGAAAGATGAAAGTATTCAAGAATATGAGGTTCATGAATACGAACCGGTAACCGGAATGAGTTTGAACAATGCGGGAGAGATAAGAATCAACGTCGAAACTCAAGATCTATTCATACATCCTAGCGAGAGTTACATAGTGGTGCAGGGACGTCTCACCAAGGAAGATGGGAGCGACTATGCCGACGACGACACGGTTACTCTAGCCAATAATGGCATCATGCATCTATTCAGTAATATAAAATACATGCTATCCGGACAAGAGATAGAATCTGTGTTTCATCCCGGTCAGGCCACCACGATGTTCAGACTCTTGACGTATCCTGATGATTTTTCGAAATCCAGAGGACTTAATCAGTTGTGGGTGAAAGACACCGTCGGCCCTGCTAGCGCTGGCGCCGCCGCGATATTTGACTACGTCGTAAAGACATCCAGACCTAAAGGAACGTTTTCGTTCAGGATACCTTTGAAACACATCTTCGGATTTGTGGACGATTACAACAAGATCATGTACGGATTCAAACACAATCTGACGTTGATTCGAAAAGGAAACGACGACGCAATAGTGAGACTCACTGCGACCGATGCGGGTAAGATAACTCTACACAAGATATCATGGTTCGTTCCGCACGTGGAGCCTTCGATCGTGGAAAAAGCGCGTCTCTACAAGATCATAGAATCCAAGAGTAAATTACCCGTGGGATTTAGAATGAGACAGTGCGACACGGCTAGCATCCCTCTCTCCACGAATCACTTTGATTGGAGATTGACGGTGAAATCCGCGTCCGAAAGACCGCGTTTCATCGTGGTTGCGTTTCAGATCAATAGGGATGGGTCTCAGGAAAAGAATGCGTCGCTGTTCGATCACTGCCATTTGAGAAACATGCAAGTTTTTCTGAACGCCACGAGATATCCAACAATCGATTACAATGCATCGTTCGACAAGAACGATTTCTGCAGACTGTACCGCTGATTTTAGAAAGAAGTATCACGGTAAGTGATGAGCAACCCTAACATATCCCCCGGCGAATACAAGTCGATGTATCCCATGTTCGTATTCGACGTCAGTAAAGAGAGTGAAGGACTCAAGAGTAGCATCTTAGATATTCAGATCAAGATGCAATTCGATAGGAACGTGCCGAGAAAAAACGAAGCCTGTCAGACAGAGAATTACAATTCGAATCGGATGGAAATAAGATGTCGATCATTCGATGAGAGACGTGTGTGAAAAAAAAAAAATAAAACAAAAATAAAAAAAAGTAATGAGTAATTATTAAAAAAAAACAAAAAAAAATAAAAGTAATGAGATCTAGAGAGATTGAACATCTTTCTAAATCTCATTACTTTTTTTCTGTTTTTAATAATCACGCATTATTTTTTAAATTATTTTCACGCGTTCACAGTTTGTTCAAAGGATCTAGTTCGATCAGTAGGCTATCCATGGAAATGGCGGCTTCGGGATTATTGGTTTTCGTAACGAAATTAATCCTGTCTCCAGCGTTCACTTTGAGAGGCGTGCCGAACGTGCTAACATTCGCGTGTTGATTCTCAGTCTTTTCGATGCTGTATCTCTTACCGCTCTCTACTCCATTCACCATGAGACTGACGACCGCTCTGTTATTCAAATCCGTGGAAGCCAGACTCATTCGAATGATTTCACCTCCCAACGGCATGGGATATCCCACCTGACCATGTTGTGATCCACTACCTCCCTTTCCGAAAGACCACTCAGCTTTTCCCTCCTCTAACGTGCCTCTCTCCTCGGCCCACACGGTGATCAATTGTCTAGCATATTTGACTTTCTCCACCACCGAAATCAGGGTGCAGGCGTCCATCATGTTCATGGGATCCGGTAGATTCGTGTGCGCGTGTCCACCCATGTCTAGTTTACCTTCCATGATGTCGCCCTTTCTCCAGACCGAGTTGTCATCCACGTACTTCCTGCTGACCGCCCTGGAATCGAATTCGGGATCATGACTGAGACCAAATAAATTCTCACCGTTCATGTCGATACAACCCTCCATGGTTCCGCCAGATTGTTTGTTCAGGTAGAGATTGTCCACTTGCGATTCTAGGTGTGATCATATCATGGCAGAATCTACGTAGCCCTTGTTGACCGCGGTTGAGTCCTCATCCGTGTCGTCGACCTTCGACAGATTCATTATCTTGTTGAATCCCCCATTCAGATCCGATTTCATTTCTCGTCTGTCAGACTTTCTCTGTTCCAGATCTACGTAGTGTTTGGTCGCCACGTCCTTGGGATTCGTGGGAGTGGCCGCGTTCGTTATCTTGTTAGAATTGGCATTCAATTCCGAGTCCATCGTTTTCTGAACGTATCTATTTCTCAAGTGTTCGTGTGAGAGTCGTCCGCGTTTTTTTTGGTTGCAGCATCCGTGGGATCTATGGGATTTGCGACGTTCACCAAACATTTAGATTTCAGATCGAGATTGTCGGTCATGGTTTTATCCACGTAATTATCTAGCATGATTCGTTCGAAATTGGCGTTCCCCCTGTCAATGTATTTTTTAGTCGCAGCATCTGCGAGATCTATCAGCTCAGGAAGATTGTAGAGCTTCTTATCGTTCATGTTCAAAGGTTCCTCTCGAGGTTCATATCTCCGAACATAACGTTCGTCCAAGTTGGCAACGTTGTAACCATCGTCGACTTGGAGCGTCTTCCTCTTCTTTCTTAGGTTGACTTTTTCGTCGTCACTTCTACCAAATTTATCGACTGGCATGTTGTTTTGAGATTTTTTGTTTTTAAAAAATATATTTCAAATGCAGTTTATTAAAAATGAATTATTTTATTTATTTTTATTTTTCGTTTTTATTCGATTAAAATTTTTTTAATAATTTTTTTTACCTTTATATGTTATAAAAAAAAATCTCTCTCTAATGTAAATCATTGAGAATGTCTTGAAACCGATCTCCTTCAGACCATCTCTTGAGAACGTAAAGACACAGGTGACCGCAAAACACTTGATCTGGTGATTGCACTTGTTCCGTGTTGTAACGAACCATCGATTTGTTGAAATAGTTCTTTATTTCTTTTGGCAGTGAGATTCCGTAGCTGTCAAAATAATAATTCTTCTTCCCGTTCTTTAACCACGCCACACAGTGAGTGCTTTCACCCGATAAATCGTCTAGATTTAAAATTCCGCATTCCGATTGTCGAGGTCTTCTCTTCGGCAAGGCATCTCTGGAAAACACGCCTAGAAAATCTTTGATTTTCAAATCCTTCACCGCATTCGACAGATCGATGTTGGATAGGGGTTCGTTAGGTAAGACGACACCTTCTACGGATATCTCTATTTTTTTATTCATAAATGCGTATATATATTTTTTTTATTTATTTATTTTATTATAATTCACTAAAATGACGTTATTTTTTTTTTCTCTTTTTCTTTTTCTTTTTAAACTAACTCTCTCGATGTCTCTATCGATTTCCATAATCTTGAATCCATCTAATTCCTCTTGATTTTCTGGAATCCTATCATCCTTAATCATATCTGGAATCCTATCATCCACAATCATATCTGAAATCCTATTGTCTCTAATTAGATACAAAATCCAATGTCCGCATGCCAAAGGGCTTATTTTATCATCTAACACAAATCTCTTATCATCGTCAGCTGTCAGTGAAATCTTGTTGACTATTTTGGTATACAAGTCGTGATTTTCACTTCGAATCGATTTCATAGTCTTATACACCGGACCACTTCCTAACAGACAATCTTTATACTCTTGGAAAGAGATGTTTTTCTTCACCACACACGCTTTAACCCCCTTTGCACTTCTTGATCTCTTCATCTTCTAGACGATAAGCATACAGTTTAGGTCTCAAGCCCACGAATTCGAGGATTTGTTTACCGCCGCTCTCATCCTTAAATTTACCCAACACCTTCTTGTTGTCGTTTGATTGAATGTTGGACGGGTGATCGACGGGATAATTGCTCGTGTCGAACCACGCGGTCATGTCCGGAGATATATCTCGGTAGTCGTCTTTCGTCTCTATCTCGTAAACTAAACTGTCTGTATCGGTGAACAGTAGTTTGGCTTTATCACCAAATTTTCGTTTGACGTAATCGTAGTGAAACTTGTACATCAATCGCTTGCTGATATCTAAGATGATCGGTCCGAGATAATACGGTTTGTCGAACTTCAGGTGCGTCTTTTGCATGTGAACGGCCACTAGATTTTCATCGAATATGGTTCAGTGTTTGTAATTGGGTTTCGCCACTAATTTTTTAGCTTTTTTCTCAGACGTGACGAGTCGAACGTCGGTTCTCTTCCTGATGTTTTCCATCGATTTACCGTACACGCAATTGTTCATGAGTTTGAAGAAATCTTTTTTGAAATCGTTCTCGGCTCGAATTCTGAGATTCGTGTTGAGATCGATGTATTTTTTCATCCAAGGCTCTTCGTTGAATCGAATGATGCGATGTATGTCGACTAATTTCATCCCGTAATCGCCGTATTGTTTCAAATTCTCACTGTAGATGACGTAGTTACGTTTGTTAAATAAATTGGGAATGAGGTTTTCCTCGTCTCCTTTGTTTGGTTCCATTCGTTGAGGAGCCAGCGTATAATCATTGTGTAGATCGTGTAATTCTTCTGGATAGTTCAAATCGACTTCTAAAATGCAAGGATAGTCTCTCCATTTTTGCATCTCTTCCTGTTCCGTCACCCATTCGAAATTTCCAATCGGTAAAGGATGACTCATAGCCCAACCGTGCAGATTATTAGCGTCCCAATACTGTATGTATTTATTCGATCGTTTCGAATCGAAACCTTCTTTCATGTAGGGATTGTTAGCTTCAGAATATCTGTGGGAGATCATCGAGATGCCACCTCTCGCAGCTCTTTTGAACATGAGCAACATGCCCACTCGGATAATAATTCCAATTGGACTTCGGTGGTCTTCAACAGAGCGTCCCACACCAGACCGGGAGTGGTGAAATACCAAGCGGGATCCAGATCGTAATTTCGACGACAGACGTCTCGAAAATTTTTGAACATGTCTGCCAAGTGCAGAACGTCGGTCTTCAGATAGAGATCGTGATAATCTCTCAAGGTTTTCATATCGAATGATTTCCACACGTTTTTGGCATGTTCATAATTCTCGTTGGAAATGTCGGATTCGTATAATTTTGAATAAAAATCTTCTTTCGAAGGTCTACTCATTCTCTGAAATTTTCGCTCATGATTTTAAATTTATCCTTGCTCATGTTATCGAATAATTTTTCCAGAGCGGTCGACATGAGTTTAAAACTGTCGATGAAACGTATGGCTCTACGAATGAATTTCATTTTTTCTTTCAACGTCTCTCCATCGATTACTCTTTTCTTCTCCATGAGCTTCTATTTTGTGAAGGAAATGTATCTTTCTTCGCTGTTCGCGATGCAATTTAATTCTTCGTGGGAAGTGCCGAGATTTTTCACAAACAGATGACTGTCGTAACCCGAGAGATTGTGAAATATCACCGGATAGAAAACGGCGTCTCGATATTTTAAATTACACTTGCTGTGAGCCGGACCGCGATACAGACCTGTGTAATGATCGTGGTCTCTGACCTTCTTATTGTCCTCCGAATTCTCGCCGAACGATTGTCTGCATATGTGACATTCGATGGCTCTGTTATTTTCGTTCTGCTGCTCTCGCATGATGATCATTTTCGCCGGAGTTTTGAATTTGTCGTATAACATTTGAATTTTCGATTCTAACTCTTCCACGAACGTTTTGGCCACGTCATCGTCTTCACACTGTTTCGTGTAGGTGAAGGGACCCATGTTGTGTTGCGAGTCGAAAGCGCATTTCACGTAAATGCAATAGCCCGAAGGTATGTGTTTTTGATATCTTTCGACGTAACTTTGAAGAACATTGGGTTGGCAGAAACTCATTTTCGCGGTGAAACATTCGAAATTGGCGTACACGACGAATGGTACTTTTAACCTTCTATTGTGATTTTCAACCTTCACGATGGTGTTGGGTTTGGGCATTTCGATGGCAACACCTTGATTTTCATTGCAATATTCCCGATATTTTGCTAACGATTTTTCGCTTTGAAACATATTCATGCAGTTGCAACATAAACATATCTTATGTTTATGTTTATTATTTTGTCTCGACAGTAATCGGCTCGGATTTTTAACCCAACAATAATGACGATTGTCACCATTCGAAATCAATAATAAAATAATCGTCTTTTCTCTTTCGAGATATGAAGTCTGTCTGAGAGGATAGATCGTTTGTTTCTCATTGTCGTATCCCAAGACGTTCACTGCTACGGTAGGATTTTGAGCCTCGAAACGTTCGATGTGTTTTAACTATGTTGGAAAAGTCACTCCGGTCCAATCAAGATTTTTAGAAGTCTCCTCGTAACGAGAAACTCTATCGGGATTCATTTTGACAGGGTATAAAGCAGAGGTGACTGCCCATTTAAAACACTGATCATCTTTATTTCTCACATTGACCACAGATTTTTTTTTAGCTAAGAAATATGGTAATTTCATGTAGGAAGACCCTTTCAACGAATCGTTTTCAGTTACATGAATTTAGAGTTTCAACACCTCATCGAATGTCCAATTACTACCTTTATGTTGATAATTCGCGAGAGACGTCAACATCTTGTCTTTCATCTTTTCGAAAACGTCTGATAAATCTGAACCTCGAAATACGGGTTCGACGTTAGATCTGAAATATGCATTTTTCACGATGCTCTCGCCAGACTTCACGTTGATTTTATTCATCATGCAATGGAGTATCATCTTAATTTTTAGTCCCACGTTCATGTGTTCACGAAACAAATCCAATACTTTTTTCTTCACCCATTCCATGAACAATTTCGGATCGATTTTCTTGAACGAGGGAACCACGTCGAAAGTTTTAAAAATGCCTTTGATCGCACTCTCTCGTTCTACGGGCTTCGATTGGAATAGTTCCACGACGAGTCATGC
Source organism: Pictodentalium vernedei (assembly GCA_031216915.1). NCBI lineage: Eukaryota > Metazoa > Mollusca > Scaphopoda > Dentaliida > Dentaliidae > Pictodentalium > Pictodentalium vernedei. The sequence continues at coordinate 437,195,685 of CM062296.1, read as the reverse complement.
TATATATTCTTCTCCTTTCCCTTCGTTCATTGCTTGTCGAATTTCGCTCGATATATCTCGTTTGTCTGGAATCTGAAGTGCATCACTCGTTTTCGTTTTAGGTTTTTTTTTCTTTTCTTTTGAAACTTGAAGTTCTTCAGCGGCTTTTCGTTTAGTCGTCTTCTTATTTTTCACAATCGAAATGTTTTTGTTTTTTTTCGACATCGGCATTTCGATTCCTTTTACTATCTTTTTCTTCTTCTCATTTTCACAACCGATGCATTTTTTGACGTCGTTGCTATCGACATTTTGTTTGCCTTTTCATCGTTTCACAAAAATATTCCTGTATGACTTCAATTTTTTTTTATTTAGTTCTATGATTTCTGAAATGTGGAATTTTTAATAGTTTACAAATATCGTTTAACTGAGGTACGGTTTTCTCATTTAAATTTTCCATTTTTTTATTTGTTTGCTCCATTTGTAAGAATATTTTTTTTTCGAATTTTGTATTAAAATAATTTGTTAAAAAGTTTTGTTTTTTACTCTTTATATATATAAAAAAGATTTTTTTTAATTTAATTTTTTCTTTAATGTTTTTTTATTCAAAACAATTTACGATCGCTTTTATTTCTTGTTCGCAAAATGAACACGTTTTCTCGTCTCTAGAATAACATTCCTTACAATAACACGAATGTGCACACGGTAGAAACAAAACATTTGCAGAGTTGTTTTCGCAAAGCAGACACACGTTCACATCACTCGACTCCTTCTCAATAGATAATAACCCGTTTGCTTCTTTCATGAATCGAATAAAATCTTCTAAAGTCGAGAATTGAGATAACGTCCTGTTTGCATAATTCAATGTATTATACAATTGTTCCTTCGTGTATCCGGATTGTAAAATACCCCTTAATAATCTCTCGTTTTTACTTCTTTCCCATTCTTCGTTTTCAATTTTAATCAATCCTAATGTCTGGATCTTCTTCAAATAATCACAATGACCTTCGGTATTATTTATGTGTTCTACCAAAGGTTTGTCATTAGGTTCCCAATTCATTAAATGTATGTTACAACAAAAACATTTAACTTTGTTACTTTTACCCATATAAATGAAACCTGCAGCAGCTAAATCTTCGGGTTTTTGAGCAAGATGCGAAGGCCAATTTTTAAACGTTTGAAGTCTTGCACGTTCTAAACTATAATTTGGATATTCAGATTTAATCATTGTTTTTTTTACCTCAAAATTGGGTTTGTAAGAATATTTTTTTCGAATTTTGTATTTAAATGATAATTTGTTAAAAAGTTTTAAAATTGTTTCTAAATATGTTTTAACTTTTTATTTATATATAAAGAGAAAAAAACTTTTACAAAAAAATTTTTTTTTCACATTAAAGAAAATTAAAATTAAAAAGAAAAAATTAAAAAAACTTTTTTTTTTATATATATAAAAAAAACAAACTTTTTAAACAAATTATTAAAATACAAAATTTAAAATATACATTATTTGCAAGAATTCATAAAACAAAAAACCAAATAATCGATCATGACAACAACACCTAAAAGATGCGAATTGAAATTGAAATGAGTCGAAACGTGTAAGAAATTCGGTTTTAAAATCTATAGATTACAACGACACGATTCCATCGAATTGAACGAGGTCGAGATGAAGGGCTTAGAGCACAAACATGACAAATATCACATGCCTTTGAAATTGGACGAAGCCATGCTCGATTTGTTTTACGAGTACCAAAGCGATCTACAGAAAATCATCATCGCCGAAGATCGAGAATTCGACAAGGACAATTTGACGTTGTTCTATGGAAGTTACATATATCCAAATATCTCTCTCGAACTTGTGAACAAATCGGGTGGTGAGAGCGAGTTCACCGATGTAAAAAAAACTCAAAAAAGTAAAGATAAACATTCAACACATTTTCGAAAAAGGAGAAGAAACGAGTGTCAACATGCTAATAATGGACTTGGAAATATAAACAATAGAGAGATTGATTTTTATTGAAGAAGGAAAAAAAAAGTAATGAGATCATCTTTAGATCTCATTACTTTTTTTTTTTTTTTTTTTTGTTTTCCTTCTTCACTGTTACCCATATATTATAATAACGTTTCCTTTTTTCTTAAATTTCAGTGTCGATTCTTCTTTTCTTTTTTTTTTTTTTGTAATATGCTACATTTTTATAACAACACATTTGTTTATCCGAATCATAATTATGAACAAATGGTGTGCATCTCTCGGTAACATTCGCATCATTACCATTCTCTTTAGAAGATAGTGGTGATGGTGGAAAATGTCTCATTCTTTTAAATTTCAACCACCTGTCCCGATCTTTATTTAACTCTTTTATTATTCCTTTCCTAAGATATCCATCATTAGCGTCTAATCATTTTTCCACATCTTTTTCTCACTCTATCTCACGATATTCATCATTATCGTCTAATTGTTTTTCCACCTTTTTATCCATTTTATATATTATTTTATACTTTCTATGATTTATATTTATATAATTTTTTTACATTATAATAACATATTCAAAATCAGTATATTCTTAAGCGGTGAATTCTCACCAAACAACAAACCCTTGCCGAGTCACTCAACGTTCTGTCCACTCTTCAGATAGAGACCGTTTCCACTCAAAGAGTTGTCACCTCTGACGGGTTCTAGATACAATCCTTTACCGCTGTTGTCTACATGGACGCGACACACGGCTCCTCCCTTCTTCAAAAACAGTCCGCTGCCACCCATTAATTTCTCAACTCCCGAACTCGCGAGTCCCGTGAGAGCTCCCACACCAAGAGTCTTTCCGAGAAAGGGTAATACCTTTGCGGCAAAGGGTAATGCTTTTGCAGCGATTCCTGCCAATAGCGGTAGGAAACCGCCTTTCATTCTCAAATTGTATCTCAAATGAGCGGGACTCAATCTCACCGTCAATCCTCTTCCATCACGAATCGCTTTCTCCATCCTTTTGATTTGACTTCTGGTCCAGGTGATCGAATCCTGACCGACACTCGTCAGATCTTCGTGAGTGAATTTGAATCTCACCGCCTCGCCTCGAGTTGTTAACGCTCTCTTAAGTTTCTTCCTCTGTCCTACGGATATGTTCACGTTTTTAACCACGTATTGTGTCATAATTCTTTTTTTTAAAATATATTTTCTTCAATTGTTTTTTTGTTTTAATGATAATTATATATATTAAATAATGTTTGTAAAATTAATATTGCGTTTATTTTATTTTTGTTATTTATATATATACACAATATTTTTTATTTTTTTTTTTTGCTTTTATATTTCTCTTATGTGAAATCGTATCGTCACCCTCTCTCCACGAAGATCTAACAGTTCACCATTTTGATCCATCAACGTGGTTTTGAGACTATACAACGTGTCTAAAATCACTGGTAGATAAACTAAATTTCGAGGTCGCTCCACGATCTTATAACCCGGTGACACGTTTAGAAAGAAGGAATAGATCGTCGGTTGAGCGCTACCATTCACGTAGCTTCCAGCAATCACATCCACGTTCACCAGAATGCTATTGACTGCGAGAATGTTGACCGTATTTTCAGATGCCGCGTGGTCTTGATACATCTTTCGATCGAATCCCAACATCTTGCCTATAGAATCATCCATGTTGAAATCCACTCGAAGAATATCTTCCAAATCCAACATCGTCTGTAAGGTATTAGGATTGGGAGCGAGTCTGATCTTGTTGCTTCCCTTTCCATCCGTCTTCATTCGCGTCTGAATGTAATTGTTCAAATCGTCTATGTCGTAACTTCCTTTGGGTATTCGAATCTCCAACCAATCCACTCCGTCGGAATACTTGAACGAGTTATTCTTTTCGTTGACGTTGGGAAAGGAATAATAAGTCTCCAGATTCACCAACGCCATCTCGTATCTTTTCTCTCTATTCAATTCGATGGAAGGTTCGAATTTCGTAGTGAATCGAGTCGAATCGCCACTCACCACGATTTGAATGGATTGTTTTGCAGCCGTATTCTCGGCTATCCGTTCTAACAATTCTCCTTGTTCGAACATTATATTTTAATTTTATTTTTATTTTTCAAAACTAATTATTTGAAGATTTATTATTTTCTAATTTTTTTATTTTCACGCTCTATCTTATTATCATCAGAAACATAAAACTTGTCGAATCTGCACCGATATTTTCCGCGATTAAATTCGCTAGTCAAATCAATCACGACTAAATTGTAAAGTCCTCCATCCCATACCCTCTTGCAGAATCTCCTGAATTCCGTCACGCTCATGTCGTTTGCGACGTGATCACCGTAGATGTGATTGAGATTCTTGAGATCTTGGCAAAAGAGACATAGAAAATTAGCGTTCTCCCTTATCGTCTGTCTGGGCAATCGAAAATAATTCTGCGACAGGTAGAAACAGTCCAAGTTGCTGTGTCGACCCCTAATGTAATACGATTTGCATCGGTTTTGTCTCTCCAAAAGCAGATCGTCGAAAATCATGAGATTCTTATCTTCGATTTCAATTCTCTAGGATCCGGAACGTCGCTAGCGTTCTCATAAAATCGACACTCGACGTTCGAAGATGCATTTCTCTTCATCAATTCCATCACCGCACCGTCCAAAATGGTCGAAAGAGGAGCTTCACTTTTGTCGAATTCCTCCCTACTGTCAAAGATTCTGGCTATGACGTCTTTGGGCAATCTATGATCCGTGCACTCTCGAAGCAATCTGTATTCGGGTTGAAACAAGCTCTTGCCAAACACAAACAATCTGTCGTAATCCAACCAGTCGGGTCGGGACAACAGATTCATCAACAGATTGATCTTTCCACAATTCGATTTTCCCACTATCAAGCCTCTTATGCTTTTGGGAAAGAACTCGTTATTCGACCTCTTGGTCACGGCATCGTTCCAAGACATATCTTTAATGTTCATCTTTGTTTTTTATTTTTTGTTATTTTAGATTTTTTTCAAACACAATTTTTTATGTTTTTTCAAACTCAGTTTTAATATTATTATTTATTATATAACACTGTCACGAGTTCTCTTGAATCCAGATCCACTCGTCATTTTGGCTAAATCTTGTATGGGTACCACAGCATCCTTAAAATCTTTCCAACTTTCTAACGCAGCTCGCTTCGCCTGTGGACTGATCAACTTGTCGATCAACGTGTCAGCTGCCCTCTTGCCAGCCACAGAAGCTATCCTACCACTGGCTTCGGAAGCGGCTTTCTTACCATCATCCAAAGCCATCTTCTTACCGACCTCAAACGTGGTCGATGCGAGTTTTCTACCCACATCACTCGTGAACGCTCGCATTATAGAATCGACGATGCCAGAACTGCCTTGAACGTAAGTTCTGACGTATCCCCTGTTCTTTATCACCAACATATTTTTTATTTTTTTATAATATATATTTGTTTTCACTGGTAAATCGTTTTGTTGTTTAAACACTTTATTATTCTAGAGTAAAATTTACTATTTTTATTTTATATATTTTTGTTTGTTTGTTTGTTTCTCTCTACTTATTATATACATCAATCCTTCAATTCGTTAATCAGCCTTTTATAATGGTTTTTATTCAAAACCTTCTGTCTTAACAATTCGTCAGATATAGTAACTATTTCATTATCTAACACTGTGTTACCAGCACGTCTGCTTGCCATCAACAAACTCAATCTCTGAGACAGAGCGTCAGAATCGCTCGGAAGAAAAGTGGTTTTCACCCCTTTACCAGTCACCGATTCGACGAACTTCTTATTCATATCCCATATGGGTTTCACCACTTTCGTCCACTTGTAACCTCTGTTGGCTTTGGGTCTCATCTCTCTGGCATCGTTATTTCTCAGCATGGCGTGGGTCTGAACCAGAATGTTGCCATAATTGTCGAAATCCTGTTACGTGTAATCTCCAGGCTTGTCGAAAAGGAGCAATTTGCGCAGTCCATCAGTTATTTTATACTTTTTTGAACCGACAATTAAATCTTCATCATCCATTTCCACTACTGTATTGCCCACAAAAGTTCTACCGTCAGAATCCTTATAAATTCCATACAACAGATCTCTCTTACCGCCATCCTCGGACGACGCGACGCTATCAGTGGTGATAGTCGAAGCTGTATCGTCGCTCACGTCGGTTTGAATCCCTGTGGGAACGTAATCCAGTGTAGATTGAAAGGAATACTGATTTCCAAAACTACCGAGCAACGAACCCATTCTCAAAGAACTCTCTTTTATGGGTCTTAATTCTTCAACTATCTCCTTCTTGCTTCACTCTTGAACATCTGTCACGGGTTTAAATATTTTTGTGGTTTCGCATCTGAGTTCCATCTCTCCGAGACGTCTGCTTCTGTCAGCCGATTGAATGCTCTTCTTGGCACGTTCATATTCGTTTAAAATATGATCTCGACGTTCAGCATCCATCTATAAAAACATTTTTCGTTTTTAAATTATTAATGTTCCTTTGAATATGCTAATATGAGTTATTTATTATTTTCAAAATTAAATGTATAATTATTTTTTTATGTTTTAAGTAAATAAAAATCTTCTGTCTTTAATATAATAACTAAAAAACCAGTTGAGAAAAGACATTTTACACGATAAAAACTATATAAATGCGTTTTGCTTTCGAACGCGTTAAAATCGCATCACCGATTAGTCACTCAGTGTCGAACTGGGGAAAAAACTTGAAAAGTTTGAAAGTTTTTAGCGCATGAGAAACCGGTTTCTGATTTAGCGCATTTGAGAATAATTACGTCTGTTAAAAGGATTTCATTCATATTTCAACTCAGTGTTGAACGGGGAAAACTTGAAAAGTTTAAAAGTTTTAGCACATAACAAACTGGTTTCTGATTTAACGCATTTGAGAATAATTACGTCTGTTAAAATGCTTTCATTCATATCTCAAAAATCATTCACTCAATGTCGAATTGAGAGAGAACTTTGAAAAAAGTTGAAAAGTTTTAGCACATAAAGAAACTGGTTTCTGATTTAACGCGTTTGAGAATAATTACGTCTGTTAAAAGGATTTCATTCACATCTCCGAACATTATCATGAATATATTAAAAATTTACCACTCAAACCTAATTGAGTGGAAAAATGCGTTTTATTATCTATTATTAAAATGATCCATTAAAACGAAAACCTTCATTCACACCACAACAAAAACATGAGTATCAATTACGAACTATTTTTTTATTTGAATGAAACATTCTATAAAGTGTTTTATTAAAATTTACTTCACAAAATTAGCAGTGACAAAACCTGAACAAACGATTTTTTACCTCCGATTTTTTCTAATTTTTTCTAAACTCAATTTTTTTCGTTTACATTGAACGAAAACCTTCATTCACACCAGAAACAAAAACTGACAGTCATGTTTATAGTCGACTCTTTTGAACGAAAACCTTCATTCACACCAGAAACAAAAACTGACACTCATGTTTATAGTCGACTCTTTTTTGAACGAAAACCTTCATTCACACCAGAAACAAAAACTGACACTCATGTTTATAGTCGACTCTTTTTTGAACGAAAACCTTCATTCACACCAGAAACAAAAACTGACACTCATGTTTATAGTCGACTCTTTTGAACGAAAACCTTCATTCACACCAGAAACAAAAACTGACACTCATGTTTATAGTCGACTCTTTTGAACAAAAACCTTCATTCACACCACAACAAAAAACATGAGCGTCAATTACGAACTATTTTTTATTTGAATGAAACAATCTATAAAGTGTTTTATTAAAATTTACTTCACAAAACTAGCAGTGACAAAACGTGAACAAACGATTTTTTACCTCCGATTTTTTCTAATTTTTCTAAACTCAATTTTTTTCGTTCACATTGAAACAAAACATGAATGTCTATTTTTTTTTACAGATTATTTTTATAGTCGACTCTTTTGAACGAAAACCTTCATTCACACCAGAACAAAAACTGACACTCATGTTTATAGTCGACTCTTTTGAACGAACACCTTCATTCACACCAGAACAAAAAACTGACACTCATGTTTTAAAGTCGACTCTTTTGAACGAAAACCTTCATTCACACCAGAACAAAAACATGAGTGTCAGTTTTTACTCTCATCGTGGGTTTGCGGGTTCGGTATCACCTCTTTCCATGTGCCGTACATAAGTCGATTTCTGATGTATAATCCGCAAATGGGTTTCCGTGTACGCCTCCATGGGATTCAGTGTTAAAATCGTGTACAGATACAGATGATACAGAATCCGCAAACCACTTTTTGATGCTGATACAGAATCCGCAAAACGTTTTTTGCTAGCGATTTTAACACTGAATCATATGGGGAAACCCATTTGTGGATTCTGTATCAGACGGTACACCTTATTTTTCTTAAAATTTCATACATTTTTTCACTCTTGAGCGATGTGTATATTGAAAACAGTGATATAGAATCCGCTTTGCGGATTCTGTATCATCATCAAAAACGAATTTCGTGCACTTGTACACGATTTTAACACTAAATCCTATGGAGGTGTATATCAATGTACATGTACATGTACGAAATCGTGTACAAGTGATACCGAATCGGCCTTTTATACCTACTGACCTTGATTCTTTGGCGTGGCCTACAGGTTGCACTTATGGAACAATCTCATTGTTACTTTGCAGATTGAGTTGGTGTAATAGCCAGATAAGATTGTTCCATTTTGGTTGAGATCGGTCAACTGTGACAACCACATGGACCTGTGATTGGTTTGGTGTAGTCTTCAGGTCATATTAATGGAGAGGTTTCATTATAACTTCGTAGAGTGACTTGGCATGATGTCTAAATGAGAATGTCCTATTCTGGTAAAGGTATTTCAACTGTGACAGCAGCACGGGATCATGCCTTAATTTCCTTCGCTGCAGTCTACAGGTTACATTTTTGAACAAGATTCATTGTAACTTTGTAGGATGGCTACGTGTGATGTTCAAATGGAAACGTCATAGTTTAGTTTAGATTGGTAAATAGTGACAGCCACATCAACATCTGAACTTTTTTCTACATTTTCTTGAAGTCACGCTTATGGAGCAACGTCCTTGTAACTTTGTTGAGTGGTGTGTTACTGTTGTGATCCAGCCGATCGCAATATAAATTACAAAGAGCTTTTGAAAAACTACAGGCAGTCACGTCAAGCTACCGTGTCACCGACATTCTCAGTTATTTTAAAAATAATGGATCAACCTGAAGATTACAGTGACAGCATCAAGCATTGGACACTAATCATTGTTGGTGTTTTATCTCACTTGAAATCAGAGAGATCTACTACAGGAAGTTATCAAGGCTACTGATAAAACAAACTTAAACGCTGAATGCCTTTAAAAAGACTGAATCATAAAGAGAATGAGTATAAAAAATTGAAAAAAAATTATGCTGCATCATTAAAATCTCATTATCAACAACAAGCGAAAATACAAAAAATGGAAAAGCAACTGCGGTCATTGAGTGACGATTTTCTGCTGACACTACAATTGGCAAGCGAGAATAAGCCTTCTGATTTCCAATTTCAGTCTACCCCTCCGATGGCAAAGGATTTTGCCGAGTCCAAGCCTCCTCCTTGTTGCCTGATAGTATTAATTCATCGTTTGAGATTTCACAGGACCCATCGGCAAGCAAGAATAAACCCTGTGATTCCCAGTGTCAGTCTCCTTCCTGGAGAGGAGAGGATTTCGTCAAGTCTCAAGCTTCCTTCTAAGATTCTGGCGACGACGATTCATTGTAGAATACCGCCTTCAATTACAATTGACTTTTAGACGACATTATAATTGTTTGAAAACAATTCACATTTCTATTTTCTATGTTTTTTATCGAGAGACCACTGTTTTTCATCAAAATATTAGTTTAGTTTGAACATATTTTATTCTCCATAAAGAAAGCAGAATTGGATTGGAGTGCTAGTTATTCAACTTATTAACAACTCCTCTCCGAACATATGAAAATAATTATGAAACAATGTTGGCAACAAGCTAGTTGTGCAAAAGGAAAAGAAGAAAAAAAAACAAATTAAGAAAAAAGAGAGAAAAAAATGAAAGAAACCAGGAAATCAAAAACAAAAGAAGAAAAACGAGAGAGAAAAAAAAAACACGAAATAAACCATTAAATCGGGGTTTAAAATTCACCAAGATTGCCTTCATCAAAGCTACTAACTAAAAGGAGACCGACAACGGGTAACATTGGACAGAATGGTTATGCAAACATTAGTCAGAATTTTATGCAAACCTCCCACTAGATGTAATAAATAATTGGATTTTCTTGAAAATTAATTCGTTTTGTTGCTCAGTGAGCTCTGGTTTTCCATACAGGAGATCTTCTATAGGACCAATCTCCAGATTGTGCAGACAATTTAGAAACGTTAGTCGCAGAACGATATAATGGGGGCAGGCAAAGAAAAGGTGGTGGTGTGCATCCTCACATGGATGTCCACGTGAACAATGAGGTGATAGGGATATATGGTTTCCAAATTTGTCACCGTTCAAATCACTGCTGTTGTTTCGGAGTTTACAATGGATAATGTTAGCAGTTCTCTTCCCCATTAGGTAGTAGGATAGAGACCCAAATATTGTGACAGCATTAAGTCTCAGACGCTAATCATTGTTATTGTTTTATCTCACTTGAAATTTCGGAGATCTACCTGTCATGAAGCCTTACAGAAAGTCATCAATGCTACTGATGTATAAACTTAAACGCTCAATGCCCTAACAACGACTGAATCACAAGAAGAACGAGTACAAACAACTGAAAAAATATACTGCATCATTAAAATCTCATTATCAACAACAAGCGAAAATACAAAAAAAATGGAAAAGCAATTGCAGTCATTTGGAGATGATTTTTTTCTGACACTATGGATGATTCATTTTTTGACGTTTCTCAGGATCAATCTGCAATCGAGAATAAGCCCCCTGATTTCAAATTTCAGTCTGCTCCTCAGATGGGAGAGAATATTGCCGAGTCTCAAGCTTCCTTCTTGGATTCTGTCGATGATGACTCATTATAGAATACCTCCTTCAATTACAATTATTAATGATTATAATGAAATAAAAACCATCTTGTTTGACTTTTATAATTTTGTATTCTTTCATTAAAACTTTATAATTATTGTTTGTCTTTAAATCAAGAAAACGGCGTTTCTCATGAAAAAGTATAGCTACATTATAATTGTGTGAAAACAACTCACATTTGTATTTTCTGGGTTTTTTTTATCAAAACAGCGCTGTTTTTCTCCCAAATATTTTGCAAATCGAGCTTATAAACTGCACTTAATTTTTTAAAGGTAATTCAAATTTGAAGAGTTTTAGTGTGGGACTATTGTGGATTTCAGGTCCATGACTGGATTTCTATAATTTGTATTTACTTTACCAAAGCCAATTGTTGTTTCCTTATCAGTGGAAAACATTCTATTTATTTATTTATTTATTTATTTATTTATTTATTTATTTATTTATTTATTATGGTTTAACGACACTTTAACAGCCAAGGTCATATTGTGTCGGTGACAGTTTTATGGGTGGAGGAAGCCGGAGTACCCAGAGAGAACCACCGAGCAACTACGAGCTGCTGCCAGCTTCTCAACATCGTAACTCCACACTGCAGCACAGGCAGGGTTAGATTGGTTGAAGACATGCGCACCATCGATGTGCAATACGGCTTAGTACACGGCGTCATCGTGTCCCCATGTGAACAATTGGAGTTAGGTGCCTTGCCCAAGGACACAACGCGGAGTCCGAATCGATCCCTCAGACGGTCATCCATCCAAGGACTAACGGGCTCGACGTTGCTTAACTTCGGTGATCTGATGAGAACATTCCACCAGGTGTCATGATATCTTTCATAGAGAATGGCAACTGTACAATCTCGATATAATAAAAGTATGCTGTATTAAGGCGATCTTTCTCATTATTTGATTTTAGACGGCGTTGTTTTTCTGCCCGATTACGTCGACCGGAAATCGAAAGTAAGAATATATGTAAATAAAGTAGTCACCTTTGGAATTTACCCCCATGCAGCTCTGTCGCTGTGTGATGAAGGGTTTTGATACCCATGCTTTGTTCTTGGATGTAAGAGGCACATTCGGCCACAGGTTGTTCTCTGGAAGTATTGTTGTATTGTCGGTTCTGATGCGAGTGCGGTGGCTGGCTTCCGGGAGCCGGTGGTGCCTGCTGTCGGCTTTATGAGTTGGTTTCGTGTGTTTTGCGTGTTCTGTGCCTCCAAAGCTTCATTTTGGTGTGTGGTTTGTGTATGTTTGGTTTGCATTTGAGGAGTGTCGGGGAGGGAGTTTCAAAAGTGGACAGGATTCCATTGCTTATATAGCACCTTAAATAACTAAAACAAAAACGATAATGTTTCCTTCGCCTGAAGGATGGCGGATCGGTAAAGTAGTAATCCCAATCACTAGAACCTTATCAGTTCCTCATTGGACATTTGCCACATATAAATAATAATAATAAAAAATAACAAAAATAAATCAAGAAAAAGAAAAGTCCTAGTATGTACACTGCGTTAACATGTAGTTTGAGCCGTCTACACCAATTTTGAACTCTCTCGAATTAGGGGAAGCATGGCCTCTTGTGGATCTCGTGCCTGACCTGTGGACTCTTGGGGAACTCATGCCTGACCCACATAATTAACAAAAATACCCTGATTGAAAATTGAATAGCATCTCGATGCATGTCATAGTTTCGAGCTATACAATGCTATTTCACACTCAATAATGAATGTGTAACCCGTTGATTTGCTATTTGTCACCAGAACAAACACAGTCATTTACGTCTTATACATTAGAACTAAACCAGCGATGGAGGGAAATATTGTTGTGCAGGTTATCCATGCTGTTGATAGCATATTATATGTTCACCAAGAAAATTACGTTGAGTTAGAAGGTACCGGCCCGGTGGGGGAATAAAGGAAAAAAAATAATCTTTTAATAAGGACCCAAATTGTGAATAAAATACATCTTTGTCAACCTCAAAGTCCGCAGAGGAGATAAAGAAATACAAATTTCAGGCAACTATAGTAGCTTCATAGTTGCTGCATCATCATCATCATCATCATCAACCCTCAGTCTCTCTCCCCCCCTCTCTCTCTCTCTCTCTCTCTCAAATTTCAGGCAACTATAGTAGCTTCATAGTTGCTGCATCATCATCATCATCATCATCATCATCAACCCTCAGTCTCTCTCTCTCTCTCTCTCTCTCTCTCTCTCTCTCTCTCTCTCTCTCTCTCTCTCTCTCCACATACCCTTCCTCTCTCTCCCTAGTACCTTCCAACAATATCTCGATTGAACTTGGAGACAGGTACCTCCGCCGATCCCTATGCCCTCGTAACTGGCGTTGACTAACTTGTAGCAAAGTTAACGATTCAGCCTCTATCCGTATGACCCATAACTTGTTTAGCTCTAAGGCCAGAGCTATTCATTTCCTTTTCTGATTCAGTAGAGGGATATAAAAATCCGACCACACTAAATACGTTAACCTCCTGTTTCTGTAGATTGTAAAATAGTGACCGAATGGAGCCTGCATTCTTTTTCCATTTATAGAAACATCAGTTTGTTACCCTAAACTGAAACAAGCTCTTCGAGCTTGTAGATTTAAACTCAAAATTAGACGACAGGACGAAATTAATTTAACAGTTCGGGGCAGGATAAACTGATTTATAAGGTGTGGGGCATAACAATGTTTCTCGATCCATCGCTTTTCAAGTTCAAGTTATGTGTCACAATCCTATCAAATACATTCTGGAGGTAAAATATTTTTAGTTGTGATCTTTGTAATCGGATAGATTACAAGACAATGACAACAGAACTACGGGAATTTATTTGTATTTTCATTCTTGTTTTTAAATGTTTTCGTTTGTTTATGGAACGGAACAATGTAAACTCTCTCATATTGCTGGTATTATACAATCTTTACAGATCATATTTGGTATTTAGTATCATCTTTATACATCTTCAACATGGTATTGTTTTAGACGAAAATATTATCCCAAAATATAATAATGGCTAATATCAACAAAATAACACTAGACGAGGTCCAGTCAAATGATATATATAATTTTATAACCCTCTACAACGATGACAATTACACAGATGTTGATAATCTTGACACGCCATTCTCCATTATCGATCAAGACTCTAAGTACTTCTCGCCAGAAACATTCAGCCAGTCAATAGCCAAGGATGACTACCCTTTGTCTTTGTTCAACATAAATTGTCAAAGTCTAAATTTCCACTGGGACTCACTCAATGATTTGCTGTGTAGTATTCAACATCACGGAGACACCTTTGATGTCATCGGCCTTTTGGAAATATTCAAAATTCCGGATAACCTCCATTATAGATTAGATGGATATCAGCCACTTTTGCATAAAACTCGTCCCAGTACGGATGACGGCAGAGATGGCGTCGGAATATCCGTTAAAGAGAACGTAACCTATCACATACGGGACGATGTATCAATTGTCATTCCCCACGTATTCGAATCTATATTTATTGAAATTAATTATCGACATAAACGACCAGTTATGATCGGAACTATTTACAGACCTAACACCCCGCCCAGAGCTGATTTGGACGCATTTATCCCAACTTTTTCAAGGATTTCAGATGAGATAAACTCACAAAAAGCATATATCGTGGGAGACTTCAGTATAGATATCTTGAAATTCAGAGAACATAATAAAACTGACGAATTTATCGACCTTCATTTCTTAAATAGCTTTCTTCCATGTATTACTAAACCGACAAGAATAGCGGACTACTTCGCAACCCTGATAGATCATATTAAAAAGAATAATCCCATTGTAGAGTCTAAATCAGGTATTATCACTGCAGATGTCGCGGACCACTTTGGTACATTTTACTATGAACCGGGCAGCGTCAAGACCAAATGTGTTCACGAGGTTTCTAGGCGAATATTTAGTGAAAGAAACATAGCCACATTTAAACAACTATTGTCAGCCTGCAACTTCTCGTCCGTTCTAAACTGCACATGTCCAAACAACGCCTATGAAAACTTTTTGAAAATTTACCAAACGATATTTGATACCGCGTTTCCACTCAAAACCATGGCTATGAAACACAAGTACACCAAGTGGCAGCCATGGATGACTGCTGGTCGATTACAATCATCGATCAATAAAAATAAATTATATCGTAAAAAGTTAAACTCCTCTACTGAAATAAATAAATATAATTATCGACAATTTTGTCAAATCTTCAACAGGCTTAAACGCAGGAGCAAAACCCTATACTTCGAACGGATTCTGCTAGAAAATAAACGTAATATGAAGAGAACATGCGAAATATTAAGATATGCTATTCACGCCAGCAAACCTGTTTCCATCCCACCTTTTTCCTTTGATGTTGAAGGTGTACATATTTCCACCTCCACTGAAATTGCACAGGAATTTAATAAATTCTTTTCCACTATAGGTCAAAAAGAAAGTGACCAGGTCCCTTCATCAGAAACGAGTTACTCAAAATATATGAACAATGTAAATCCCCATACATTCTCCATGACACCAACGACACCACAGGAAATAATATCTATAGCAGGTAATATGAAATCAAAAATAAGTAAAGACTGTAATGATATCTCAAGTAAAATTATGAAGTTAAGTATTAATGAAGTCGCTAGCCCGATGGCCCATATAGTAAACATGTCATTTGTGACTGGTATTGTGCCTGTCAAAATGAAAATCGCGAAAGTTCACCCAATATTCAAATCTGGCAACCCTGAGGATATCAATAACTATAGGCCAATCAGTGTACTCCAGTATTTTCAAAGTTGCTTGAAAAAGCAGCTTGTAGACGACTTTGTAATTTTTTAAATAGTTTTAATGTCTTATATGAACATCAGTATGGATTTAGGGCCAACCATTCAAGAACTCATCCAGTATTGCACCTACTCCATAATGTAGCCGGCAATAACGACAAAGCATCTAAAGATTGCACTTTGGCTGTAGTTTTAGATTTTTCAAAAGCTTTCGACAC
Organism: Pictodentalium vernedei; assembly: GCA_031216915.1. NCBI lineage: Eukaryota > Metazoa > Mollusca > Scaphopoda > Dentaliida > Dentaliidae > Pictodentalium > Pictodentalium vernedei. The sequence goes on along the minus strand of CM062296.1, from coordinate 437,179,709 downwards.
AATAAACCACAATATATTACTTTGTAAATTAGAGTCATATGGCATTAGAGGAATTAATAACAAATAGTTCAAAAGTTATCTGTCAGGGAGGTCCCAGTATGTAGAGTATTTAGGTTCTAAATCTGACACAAAGACTATCTGTTGTGGTGTACCACAAGGTTCCATACTGGGACCGCTTCTTTTCCTCATCTATATCAACGATATTTCCTGCTCGACAAACTTGAACTTACTATCGTTCGCAGATGATACAACGGTTCATAATTCGCATCATAACATTGATACTCTTTTCGACAATATAAACACAGAACTTTTCAATTTAAGTGTGCGGTGTTCCGCCAATAAGATAGTTTTGAATACCAACAAATCTAAATACAAAATCATCCAACCAACAAATAGCAGATACAACTCTTATGGTAGAACAATCTCAATCAATGATAATGAATTAAACAGGTTGGCAACAACCATACCGAGCTTACTGCCAAACTTCTTGGAATACAAATAGATGAAAACCTAAACTTCAAGCAACATATTGAGATGGTTAGTAAAAAATATCCAAAGCCATTTATGCAATAAACAAGGCATAAAACGTACTTCCCAAATCCGCATTAAGAACTGTATACTTCTCGCTTATACATAGTCATTTAGTTTATGGAGTTGAGATTGGGGTAACGCTAAGGCAGCAAATAGGTTATTTCTCCAACAAAAAAGCGATGCGAATAATTAATAAATAAAAATTATAACTCCTATACAGATCGCTTATTTAAAAGTAATAATATACTCAAGCTTAAAGATATTTATAAACTGCGTGTATTCATTTAAAAATTCCTATGAAGTCATCAACAATCCATCTGGCATGAGGACCAGACGGACCGGGCAGGTATATAGCAGTACTCCCCGAACGCACTTCGCGGGTCAGCTTCCTAAACACATGTTCCCTACTATATGGAACGAACTTGACAATAACTTTCAATGCATCGTTCCGAGATCTAAATTTTAAAAAAAACGCTCTTCAGAACTTTAATCAACCCATATTCGACTCTTGTTAATTGGAACAATTCAACCTGCCCTGACTGCGGGAATAATTAAAAACACAATCGGTAGAGTCGAGGATAACCATCAGTTTACTGATGCTCATCTTTTACTGGATCATATGAATATCTGAATGGCTCAAATCTAGAGCTTACAAGACCTATTCACCTAAACTTAAAAAGAAAAAAGAAAAGAAGAGAAATATTTCCATTCATATCTAATTCCCATTTGAAAGCATTTAGGTACAAATGGGAATGCGAATAAGTCACACAAGAGATTGTTATACTATATTTACGAATGGGTATAATACTGTACAATCATCAGTCTAAAACAAATACCCCACCTGCGCAAATACCCCATTCAGTATGTTCGTTGTTTGAATCCATATTATTTTTTTCCTCTAATTATTTTGTGCCCTGTAAACGAATTACCTAAGAAATTGTAAAGTACTTGCACTGTTATGTTCCTATAATAACAACTTTTGCAAGGGGGGGGGGGGGGGGCAGCAGGAAGATGGCCTAACTGGCCATGTTGCCTCCCAGCAATGTACCACATGTTAAAATTGTACTTTGTGTATAATATTGTTTAAACCTAGGTACATTGTTGATTGATTGATTGATTGATTGATTGATATTACATGTAAAAATCAAATAAGCTGTTGTTTTTGCCTTAGATAACAGAATACAGTGCACTTAGTCGGAGTTTGCTCCGAGTTCACAGCCAAATCAAAAATCTGATGGATGATTGCTGTGGATGTCAGAGGACAAAGATATTACCATTGTGCAGCATAGATTCGGTGAACTGACATCATTACAAAAAGCTCTTCTTTCTTTGACCAAGCTTGTCATCTAAATTACTTTTACTTTAGTACTGTATAGCTGAATACCCTTTCTATATCAGCGGCCAATAATATACCTAACATTGCTTCTGTAACATGTAGAATTTCGAGATTTAATCCAATGTTTGTATCTTTTTGAATTTGCTTGCATTATGCTTAGATGATCAGAATCAATCGATAATTTTTGCCAGTTTCAATAAATACATTTGTCCCCAATACTGCTTGGAGCATGAATATCCTTTCTTATTTCTAAGAACCCTTCTGCAGTAAAACATAACACAAAATCGAAAAACGGAAATAAAACAGCAACTGCTCACTCGAATTTAGGAAACAATTTCATAAACGGGTACCACAAACAAATTTCACTTACAGTTGACTGTTCAGTATCTGCATGAAATTTGTCAGGCCAAGTCACACTCGATGATGAATTCATTATTTCGACTGAATTATTCCACATTTTATTCTGTTTTAAACATTACAAAACTGTAAAAGCATGGTCAGACGACTGCATAGATTTTTGTCTAGATTGTGCACATAAATTTGATAAAGTTGGACCCACACCACTGGCCCAAATCTGTGCTGCACAATGGTAATGGCTTTGTCCGCTGACATCGAAGGCAATCAGCCATCAGATTTATACCGCTGTGCACACAGATGGAATTCGGATACAGTGCATCATGTGAAGTTTCACATTTGCCTGTGCATCTTTTACAAAGCTTCTTCGGCCTTGAATTATGTAAAGGGATGAGGTTATATTAACCTGAATATAGTGACCACTATAAGTATAAACCCCGAAAGTACGTGGAAAATAAAAACATTGTTTGCACCAAAATTGAAATTATGCATGTGTCAATAATCTTGTTTGAAATGGTTGATGTGGGGGGCCACATTTCCATTTTGTTGATCAAAATATTCTGATTTTAGCGACCCAACAACATCTTGAATACTATCTCTTGTTAATCTAAATGAAGAGAATTTTTTTTCTTTCCAGCCTTCAACTGCAGTACAAATTTAATTTGCAGCAATCCTTGCTTCTCTGATGCTTTGCTTTTGTTAATCAATCTAGAAAGAAATTTGAATGTTTCTTCTAGGTCTCAGTTGCAGCACTAATTTTAATTGACCCCACTGGAATAAGAGGTATTGTATCAACACATTGTGCATGCTATACTTTACTATGTGTTCACCAGTATTGTAATACAAACTAACAGATGCATGTTACACTTCAATATATGTACAACTTAGATGAAATGACTTTTTTATTCCCATTATATAGATTGAGAATCACTCATATAAATTTGACCGAATGTTCTTTCTCATATTCCATTATTTCATTCATATTTTTTCTCGATGTTATTGGTCAAGGGCGCGTAATGTTGTAATGGTATTTGGCTATTATATTACTACAATGACAACACAAAAGGAGTTTAACGTCCAGCTTTTCATACAGGAAGACGCAACCCTGCATACAGAAAGTGAAAAACGAGGTGTGAAAAGAAAAGTAGCTGATGATGTGCAAGTTGTCTGCACAAAGAAACCTAATAAAACTAGAATGCAGCTGGATAGAGCTGCTATGACTGAGCAAAAAAAAAACCAAAAAAACAAATGCGGAGAGAGATAAGGGTAGAAAATGGAAGAGAGCGGTCAGGGCTTTAAGCGAGCAGTGGTGTGAAACAAGATTTAGTTGAAAATGAATCGCAGCTTGATAAAGGTGAATCCTATGATAAAAAAAAAACGCGAAGAGATTGACTGAAACGACCAAAAAGAAAGTAAATCAAAAGACAGACTGCGCAAAACTGAATCCAGAAAAACAACCTGCAGCACAGAAGGAAGAAGAAAGGTTGAAAGATAGAAATCACAAAGCTGTATCAAGAAGAGGGAAATCAAATGAAGAGAAAGAGTTGCAGTCATCAGTCGAAAGAAGACGTTTGGCCAAATTGAGGAGAGAAATGGCAGAATAAGAGAGAGTCCGACAGAAAGAAAAGCAAAGTGGTCGAATGTTACATGTTAAAGAAATATGTGAGAGGAAGAAAAAATAATATTGAAAGAAAGACAAAAGTTTGTAAGTCACAAACCAGAAAGAGATATGTCTGAAGAAGAGAAAATGAGACAGAGAGCAAAGCAAAAAATTCGAAGGTCACAGATTAGAAGAGATATGCCAGAAGAAGAAAAACAACGGCGAAAACAAAAGGAAATACAGAAGAAGGCTGTTTCAAGGAAAAAAAAACGGAGAACTGGAGACATTCCGGAACGTCATATAATTTGGACCTGGGTTCATCTATGCATTCTGCCACCGTATGATGTTTTGAGAGATTCTGTATATTTACTTATCGACTACCGATATCCGAACCTAAATGATGCAATCAGAATCCATTGTATCTCAGGCACAAAATGCAATAATGCGATTGAACAAGCCCATTGCCCATTCGCCATGTAAAACGTTAATGATATGCAAGATTAGAGGTCGCTTCTGGTAAACACTTCGATCAGCCTATCTTTCAAGACTGTCATACATGCGATAGAAACGCTTGAAACGAGAAAATGTTCGTTTTCGATCTAATACAAATAAAGACAGAAAAAATAACATACATAGAACACCTCATTTGACCGACAGCACAAAAAATATTGATGTTTTGTCAAATGAATACCGCAATGAACCCCTTCCCATACGCGAAGGTAGACTCTGCATCATGTTCTGTTTTTTTTTGGGGGGGGGGGTGGGGGGGTGGGGGGTTGTTCACGAGTGAAAAAAACGGCAGATAGATCACTCAAATGTCACAAAGAAGACTGTGTGAATGAAAATTCAAACCCTGGGTATCCAAACAACCAATCAATATAAATATTTTCAAGTATAACACATGGGGGCGTGGTGGCGTCGTGGTAACCGGTTCTCGTCAGATCACCGAAGTTAGGCAACGTCGAGCGCGGTTAGTAGTTGGATGGGTGACCATTTCAGCGACTGATTCGTGCTCCCACGTTGTGTCCTTGGGCAAGGCACTTTACGCCGATTGCCTAGTTGGGGGCACGATGACGCTATGTACTAAGGCGTACTACACGTCGATGGTGCGCATGACTTCAACCAATCTAACCCTACCTGTGCCGCGGTGCAGAGTTCAGAGTTACGATGTTGGAGAGCTGACAGCTGCTCGTCGTCGCTCGGTGGCTCTCTCCGGGTACTCCGGCTTCCTCCACCCGTAAAACTGTCACCGACATGATGTGCCCCTGGCTGTTAATTTGTCGTTAAACCCTAATAAATAAATAAAAAGTGTAACACTTGGATGTTCCAGCTGGAAGAAGATGGGGAGAGAGCGTGGTCCCTAAAAAGTGAAAATCCTCTGCTAGTAGCAGTGTCGCGTGTCTAATAATATTTTTCGTCTATTCCAGCCATCGTTGTAGACGCGCCATTGGTCCGCGTGTATGGAATTAAATTGTACATTAATTTGCTATATTAATCAAGGTTCAATAAATTCTATGTATAATGTGGGAAAATGGAATCAATAAATATGTGACCAATTTGCAAGTTGTGCAGACCCTTTAGGTGCTAGTGAAAAATGGTCAAAGACTACTGTTGTATTGCTGTGTACCACAGTAGTTCATTCGATCTCCGTGCTTGGAAGTACAAGTACTGTGACCTCCATAAATGTGTGAACAACATTTGTGATTTGTGACACCCCCCCCCCCCCCCCCCTCCCCACTACTCCCTCACTCCCCCTTGTTTTGCATACATTTCCAAGATCAAAAAATTGGATCCTTGGGATAAAAATATTAATACAATTGACAAAAAACAGGCAAAAACTGAAGACCCACCAAACGCTCAGTGGTGTGCTCAAAGGTTGGGGACCAACTCAACAAAATCCATATCCCATTCTGCAAATGGGCCACTTAGATGAATGTTTAAAAAACCGACAAGACGCATTCTTTTCAGGTATAATTCTCCACAGAAAAAAGAATAAACTAAAGAAACAGAGCACTAATGCCAAAGAATTGTCTCAGGATACAATTCACTCTGAACCTCCTCTGCCAAACAAATTTAAGACTGGAAAAAAATCTGATCACCCTGAAAATACTAGTGGAGTTTTAGAAACCCCATTCAGAAAATTACAGAGTCATCTCCAGAAACTCCTTTCATGCGTTTGGAACATACTTATAGCATGCCAATAATTTGTTTAAAAATTCCAATTCAAATCTGGCAAGATTTGAATCATACCAATACAGATCCCAGTTGAAGTCCATACCAGTACCAATTCCAATTGGTGAATGAACCAGAAGGATGTTAAATCTTGCTAAATTCGATTTTGTACAGATACATCAAAATATACAAATTCTTCTTTTGACCGTTTTCACCTTCAACTGAAACTTACATTTCACACAGTGGAAGCTGTCTTGTTACATAAACCCCCCCACAAAGTGGAAGATCTACCACCAAAATGTGCATACACGGATACTGTATTACAGTATACACAGGGCAATTTTGTACTTGTCCTCAAAGTAGGTGGATATACATATATACCCATGCTATTCTCGCCGGTCTTGTAAAAAGTTGGGGACTCAACAAGCTGATCTGCAGTTTATGGACCACCAGATAAATAACTACTCAGTAGTCCTTAAACTGCAGATTTGCTTGTTGAATCACAAGTTTTTACTGGCTGCCGGGTATAGTTAGTGGTTGATGTCCATGTGAATTGTATCTCACAAACAGAATTTCAGCCAGTGGACTTCCGAGTGGAATCCAGAACTTACTTTGTCTTACAGTATCAGTCGAAATAAATTGTAGAATAACCACTATAACATATGCATCTTCAACTATACCAATAATACAAGAACCTGGCATCATTTTCTGGAAAGCTCTCACATAGAGCTTTCCAAATGATGATGTCAGGTTCTTGTGTTATTAGTGTAGTGGCAGCGGGATACTTCGTTTATTGTGATGCTAAACTTATTTTGATTCATACTCTATTGGTAGACTTGAACATATGCTTCTACCTTGTACCATGCCTTTATATTCATATGAAGTCTTTTTTCCAGATATTTCATATTTAGCTATTAAAGAAATATTTTTTTATTTACAGATTAGTTTTAATAAAAATTAATGGACTGTACCCATAGCTACATTTCAATATTCGTGATCATAAAACAAATTTAAAGCAACAAATTTTGACTTGCTGAAATAATCTACAATTGCAGTACTGTGATCACAAAGTGGCAGTACAGTACATTTGTACTTTACAACTTAAACCTTTACCCACAGACAACATTAAAACTGGAAATTTAAATTTAAATTTTTCAAACTTACACAAAAAGCTTCAAGCAAACCACATCATGTGACCCTCGGGGGTAAAATCTTGTTCCGATTATAGATCACATGATGTAGTTTGTATAAAACGTTTTAAAAAACATTTTTACCTCCTCAGTTCATGAATTACAAGTGCAGTTGCAGTCAGTTTGTTAAGTAAAGGGTTAGGCAGTCAAGTGTGGATTAAGAGATTCTTACCAATCCATTTTACAATGGTTGAAAAACCCAAACAACAGTGCCAGAAGGGTAAATTACCACCACTCATGGGTCAGTTTTCTTTTGGCATCAAAGCTACTTCAACCAAAACAATAATTTTCCTGAAGTAATATTTTTTCATGGACATTATAAATTACATTTTGAATTTCTATGCATTGGGAAACTGACTGCAATGGAAATTTCAATGCAATCAACTCTCTTAAGTACTGTATATAATTCTCAAAACATGTAAAAAAGATACACAATACATGTATATTACAAGTAAAAAGAAGTTGTAACATAACTACAATAAATTGAGAACCCTGTGGCTTCTGCTTCTACAATTATAATACAAGAATGTTACATCATTGTCAGGGAAGTTCTCTGTTAAAGGTTCACAAAAAGGATTTCCAATTATTGTGTAATTAGTATAGGAAACATTACATCTATAATTTATACCGGTAGTGGTTATTATTCAACTCAATTTGACCTGTACTGTATATGGACACATATTATTATTATTGGACACGCGACACTACTACTAGCAGATGTTTTTCACTTTTTAGAGACCACGCCTCCTTCCCAACCTCTTCCAGCTGGAACATCTGTATGTTATGCTTGAAAATATTTGTATTGATTGGTTGTCTGGATACCCAGAGTTTGAATTTTCACTCACGCAATCATCTTTGTGACGTTTGAGTGATCTGTCTGCCGTTTTGTCACTCGTCAACAAAAAACTCCCATTATGCTGAGTCCACCTTCGTTTACAGGAAGGGGTTCATTGCGGTATTTTTTTTACAAAAAAAAAATCAATATTATTTTCTTCTGTCGATTAAATGATGTGTTGAAAGTATGTTATTTTTTCTATCTTTATTAGTATTAAATCGAAATTTTCTTGTTTTAAACGAAACATTTTGTTTGTTGCTATCGCATGTATGACAGTCTTGACAGATAAGCTGATCGAAGTGTTTACCCGAAGCGACCTCTGACCTTGCATATCATTAACGTTAATCATGGCGAATGGACAGTGGGCTTATGTGTGTGCAAGACATGTTACTGGTCAATGAAGAGGAATGAGACGCCAAAAGAAGAACGTAAATCAAAAGAAAGCCTGAGCAAAGCTGAATCCAGAAAAAAAAACAATTGCGGCACAAAGAGAAGAACGTAAAATAAAAGACAGACTGTGCAAAACTGAATCAAAAAAAAAAACAACAACCTGCAGCACAGAAGGAAGAAGAAAGGCTGGAAGATAGAAATCACAAAGCTGTATCAAGAAGAGGGAAATTGAATGAAGAGAAAGAGTTGCAAGCATCAGTGAAAAGAAGACGTTTTGGCTAAATTGAGGAGAAAAATGGCAGAGGAAGAGAGAAAGTCAGACAGAAAGAAAAGCAAAGAGGTCGAATGCCACATGTTAGAAAAAATATGTCAGAGGAAGAACAAATAAGATTGAAAGAAAAACAAATAGTTTGTAAGTCACAAACCAAAAGAGATATGCCCGAAGAAGTGAAAGTTAGGCAGAGAGCAAAGCAAAATATTCCAAGGTCATACATAAGGAAAGATATGCCCGAGGAAGAAAAACAACTGCAAAAACAAAAGGAAAAGCAGCAGAAGGCAGATTGAAGGAACAAAAATGGAGAATTGGAGACATTCAGGAATCTCATAAAAATTAGACTGGAGTTCATCTGTACATGCTGACACCGTATGATGTTAAGAGATTAAGTATTTTTACAAAACGACTACCGCTATCCCAACCTAAATGATGCAATCAAAATCCAGAGTATTTCAGGCACAAAATCAAACAAGAGGCCCCAGGGGGCCTGAGGGCGCTCACCTGACACGGTAGTCTAAATATCAAACCAGGGACTTGACTTGAATAAGCTGCATACGCCCCCTCCCAAGAAAAGCAGGGTGAACAAAAAAAAAAATTTTTTGTCTTAAAATTGACCAAAACACAGAAAAAAAAAAAAACATTTTTCGGATTTTGGGCCAACATTTTCTAAGTCCCACCCGGACCCCAAATTTTCAGGGGAAATTTTTTTTTTTTTTTTTTTTGTCTTAAAATTGAGAGAAATGCATAAAAAAACAAACAAAAAAAAAATTTCCGGATTTTGGTCCAAAATTTTCCAAGTCCCACCCGGACCCAAAATTTTCAGGGGGAAAAAAAAATTTTTTTTTTGTCTTAAAATTGACCAAAACGCAGAAAAAAACAAAAAAAAATTTTTTTCGGATTTTGGTCCAAAATTTTCTAAGTCCCACCCGGACCCAAAATTTTCAGGGGAAAAAATTTTTTTTTTTTTTTTTGTCTTAAAATTGACAGAAAATGCATAAAAAACAAAAAAAAAATTTTTTTCGGATTTTGGTCCAAAATTTTCTAAGTCCCACCCGCACCCCAAATTTTCAGGGGGAAAAAAAAAAAAAAAAAAATTTTTTTGTCTTAAAATTGACAGAAAGGCATAAAAAACAAAAAAAAATTTTTTCGGATTTTGGTCCAAAATTTTCTAAGTCCCACCCGCACCCCAAATTTTCAGGGGGAAAAAAGAAAAAAAAAATTTTTTTTGTCTTAAAATTGACAGAAATGCATAAAAAACAAAAAAAAAAATTTTCGGATTTTCGTCCAAAATTTTCTAAGTCCCACCCGCACCCCAAATTTTCAGGGAAAAAATTTTTTTTTTTTTGTCTTAAAATTGACCAAAACGCAGAAAAAACAAAAAAAAAACTGTTTCGGATTTTGGTCCAAAATTTTCTAAGTCCAACCCGGACCCAAAATTTTTAGGGGGAAAAAAAAAAAATTTTTTTGTCTTAAAATTGACAGAAATGCATAAAAAACAAAAAAAATTTTTTTTCGGATTTTGGTCCAAAATTTTGTAAGTCCCACCCGCACCCGAAATTTTCAGGGGGAAAAAAAAAAATTTATTTTGTCTTAAAATTGACCGAAACGCATAAAAAACAAAAAAAATTTTTTTTCGGATTTTGGTTCAAAATTTCGAAGTCCACAACGGGACCCCAAATTTTCAGCCTAAATATGAACCCAGGGATTTGGCTTCAACAAACTTGAATCTCACCCCCCCTAAGGATGCTGCATACCAAATATCAAAACATTCTTATTGCTAGATCTGAAGAAGAAGATTTTTCAAAAATACTCCTCATACTGCACTAATTTAAACATTTGGGCTCCCACAGAGAGCCCAAATATCCACCCAGGCAATTCATTTCAATAAACATGTGAAACAATCTTCCAAAGATGTTATATGTGAAATTTTAAAGCTTTTGGAGCAGTGCTTTCGGAGAAAAGTAGTCTTATGTTTTTCCCATTACCCACAGTGTTAAAAAATGCTGACTCAGCACTTTTTCAAACTCCCCAAAAAGTACCCCATGATAAAACCGATGGCATTTTTTTTGGATCATTCCATTCTGTTGGTCCTAAGGAAGCTTCACAACAAATAAGAATTCTCAGTGCCGTGTAGTTTTGGAGATATGAGCGTTTTCATTTTTTTCTATTTTTAGCTCCTGTGGTTCCCACGGGGCTATGGGGAAAAAAAATTCGGCATAAATTAGGTACTTATGACCCAATAAGCACTCATGTAAAATTTGGTTCAAATCGGCCTCGCGGTTTGGAAAATAGAAATTTGGGGTGGGGCCAAAATTTTTGCCCCTCCTTTAACATCGTCAAATATAGCCCCTCCAACTTCTCTTGAACAAACCTGAGTCTACACCTCAAAAGGAAGCTGCATACCAAATATCAAGTCTCTGCTATTGCTGGTTCTTGAGAAGAAGATTTTTTAAGAATTGCAGCATTTTTGTCCCATCCCTCTGCTCAATGTGAGCCGAAACCTAATTTGACAAAAAATAGGTGTCCGCAGACACAACCCCTTCTCACATGAAATTTCATTAATATGCGGCCAGTGGTTTGGGAGAAAAAGCCCAAACACCACCTTCACGACGGACGCCGGACGACGGACGACGGACGAAAAATGATCAGAATAGCTCACCCTGACTTTCAGTCAGGTGAGCTAATAATGGGAATGAATATGTGCGCAAGACATGTGACTGGTCATTGAAGAGGAATAAGATGCCAGCGCAATGTTGGACAAATGAACTTGAATTGACAGAAATTCCCGAGGAATTGAAAGACTTATCAAATTTAGAAGTGAGCTTCATTAGAAAACGGCTGGCATTCACGAAGATACTCGCGCTTCCCAGAGGTGAAGAGAAAACTATCCATTAAAGTGTGATAAATGTTCCATATACAATCCAGATTAAACCCGTGGCAGTCTCCGACGTTTGCCTCCCACTTCAAGTGTTATTACAGTGAAATTTAAGAGAAAATTGAAGTACAAAGGTCATGAATTCCATCATAAGATCAGACCCTGTAAAATTCTTCGAGCTCTTCAGTATTGTAGAACATTCAGCACAATATCCACTACCAAAATATAACAATAAATGACGGCTGAGAGAATGATTGTTCTTATGATGATAATTAACTATGGCCGTCCTTGAATGGATCTGATGCTGAAGCTGATAGACATCATGACCTGCAGGCAGTGAGCGATGACCAAAATGGAGATACTGTAACCAAGGAGTCAGATTCAGATGATGACCTCTCTAGATTCGATAAGCTGATAAAACCAACAGCTATGGACGGTCTTTGGACTAATGCATCCAACCAAAAGATGTTAGCGACGATCCTGATTGCATGCTTATCATTGCACCAGGGGAAGGAAAACGGCCTCTTGGGATGTTGACTGACCCAGATAATGAAGTTCTTGCATTTCCAAACTTGTTTCCGGATGGCAATTATGGAGTCTCAGCACCCAGGGAGACAAAACTCCCAAATGAAGCAATACTTCAATGCATGAATACTCAACAAAGATAACAGGTTTGCTTCCAGCACTGAATACCTGTTTTATGCACAATACAGGACTGGAGCAAAAGATATATATGATTCATCGAGCATAGCTGTCCATAAAAGTAGAGAGAGAGAGAGACACTCTACTGAAATCACAGCCTTTTACATCAAAGATGCCATGAAAGAAAGAACGTTAACTCGGAACGATCTAAAATTCAACTTCTTACAGAAAGTCAATTGATCTCCTGCATATTACAATAAGATGATGTATGATCTCCTTGATATGATTCGGATGCTTGGTCCATGTACATGGTTTTTGACACTGCCAACTGCAGATATGAAGTGGGAAGACACCATACAGGCCATTACTCCACAACATGGAGAAATTCGTACAGATGAACAGGTCCGCGAGTTTTCATGGGAAGAGAAGGCAGGTGGCTCAGAAATAATCCATTTACAGCAGCGACACATTTTGACCATCGCCTCCAACTTCTATTGAAGAATATCATCCTGGGAAAATAAGCACCAATTGGTCGGGTTAAGGACCTTAAGTATCGGATAGAATTCCAGCTAAGAGGTTCTCTGCGTGCCCACATGGTTGTTTGGATAGAAAATTGTCTGAATGTTGATGAGGATCCTGATCTTCAGCAGCCCATACAGACTGTCCAGAAATACACACTCATTCCCCTGTCGCAAAACTGGAAAGATATGGAGGTTCATTTTTCATTTCCAAGACCACCCATTAAGCAACCCACAATTTTTATCCCACCAGACGGGGGGGGGGGGGGGGGGCGGTGGCTCAGTAGGTAGAGGTGCAGGCTGCAAGCCGAGAGGTCCACGGTTCGAATCCCACCTGCGGCAACCGCGTTGTGTCCTTGGGCAAGACACACACCCCCCACCCCCCCCCCCCCCCATTGCCCATGTGGGGGCACGGTGACGTCGTGTACTAAGGCGTACTGCACGTCGATGGCTCACTTGTCTTCAACCAATGCTAACCCTGCTTGTGTGAAGTTAGTATGTTGGGGAGCTGACAGTTGCTCGCCGTTGCTCGGTGGTTCTCTCCGTGTACTCCGGCTTCCTCCACTCGTAAAATTGGCATGGTCATGATTAGCCATTGTGCAGAAATATGTGACCTTAAACTCCAATAAATAAATAAATAAATAATCCCACCAGACGATGAAATTCCATCAGTACCAAAGTCGATTTGAGAAAAAACATGAGAACATTCTTTAAACTGTACTGAAAGCAATTAACAATGTTCACAATGACATGTTACCTGATATCGACACTTTGCTATCTGAACTGGAGGTACTATGAAGAATACTTGGAAGCATTGGCATTGAATCAAACAAGAAAAGGATCTTTGACAATACTCTATCGAAGAAATACTTCACAGTGCTTCATCAACAGCTGTAGTAAGGATATTCTCTCACCTGGAGTGCGAACATGGATCTACAGTACATAAGTAGTGTGTCTGCATGTATGATGTATGTAGCATCTTATATCAGCAAACCAAAGACGACATTGTGTAATGTCCTGCAGTCAGTTAGCAAGGAGAGCAAACCTAAAGGTCCAAAAGAGAAGATGCAGGATATCGCCAAGAACGTTTTGTCAAGCAGAGAAGTTAGTGCTCAAGAAGCTGCCTATCGCTTACTCTCTTTACCCTTAACTAAAGCATCTCGAACAGTTCTGTATGTGCCCACTGACATGTCCGATGACAGAACTAGACTGATACATCCATACAGACAGATACAGCAGTTACATGATGATGATCCAAACATATTCCAGTCAGGGCTGTTGGAGAAATATAAGGCAAGACCAAGTGTACTCGGGTATCTTTGTCGGGCAGATTTTGCTTCAAGTTACTCATACTCAAATGTTAAGCAAGGTGTTCCAGTGGATCTGCATATTCTCGATGACAATTCTGATATTGATGACCCATCTATACCAAATCAACCTGAAAGCCTTCTTCCATAGAACATAACGCTGAAAGACTCAAAGAGAAAACTGAATTTAAGGAAGTAAAGGGCACTTGTAAAGACTCACCAATATTCTTTGAAAAAAGAGCCAGAGAAATTTTATCATTCCAAGTTATTGCTTCACCTGCCATGGGCAGATGAACAGAGCAATCTTACTCTGGGTCAACCTTACAAAAATAAATAACTGTCAATTCAAGATTTGTTTAAAAATAAATATGAAGAATATGAACCAAATTTCCAGGAATACACTGATGCTATTAGGGCATTCGATGAGCGTGGACCATCAGAAGATGCATGGATGGAGCTTATCCCCCAGACTGAACACGATTAGATTAGATTAGATTTTTTATTTTGCAGTATACATTATACAGTTTATATATACATATTAGATTAAATCGTGTGAAAGCAGAAATACACTACAGGGAGATGATATAGTCAGATTGGCTGTCTTCCTGTCATCTCCTATAAAATTATCTTTATGTATCCAATATAACATTGTCTTCAGACTGTGCCAGTTTATCGAGCAGTTACTGGGAATAACTTGATTGAGAAGTTCCATGATTAGGATGTGGTATGCAATCGATGAGTAGGTGAATAGGTGGACTAGGACTTTTACTTCATCAGAATCCATACTGTACATCGAAAGGTGGATTGTGTTTAGGAAAACTGAGATGTGCCGAAGTATAAAAGGAAAAACTTTTGTTCCATCGTCAACCTTATTACACTATTTAGCTTAACTATTTGAATAGACTCAAGGACAGGCACTGCATTCGAAATATGGCAAATTTACAACCAAATTTACAACCAAATTCTTACCAAAGATAGTTTTTGGTATCTTATTCTAAGCAGTGTTGAAAGGTAAATATTACTAGTTGATTGGACGTAGTCCTCAACTGGAGGCGATGGAGAGACGGGAAAGCCAGGCATCTATATAGTTTGAGCAGAAGTATTCTATACAAGGATGCATTGGAACTTACGTATACTGTTACATTCTTGTCGGTACGAAAAGCTGTCATGCTAAAGTGAGAATGACAATTAGACCGCATGTCAATGATAAACAGAGAGTATGGGCAATTTTAATACCATGATATACAATATGGGCAATACGGATTGTTGCAGGTAACATTTTCCGCATACGACTTTAGTAGTTTCGTAGATAACTGTTTCTTAAAACTAGATCTGACAGTTATGACACGTGTGTTCGGAGGTAGTTCATTCCACATTCTGGTGTTCCGATACACTGGAAGATTGTCCAGCTGTCTCGTTCGCGTTCGATCTGTTCGCAGAAGACCACTTTGTCTGGTTGTTATACCATAATTATTATCTTTCCAGTAAAAGAAGTTACTGAAGGACATCGGAAGGTTATTGTTCTTTCAGTCAAACACAACGAGACAGGCATATAGTTTAAATAGATCGTTTAATTTCAAAATTCTGTCCTTTAGAAATAGAGGATCGATGTGGGCTTGATAATGTTTGTAATTGATTATTTGCAATGAACATTTTTGCATTGCCAGAATTTTATAAATGGCTTTTGAATTCCCCCAGATGTGGACTCCATATATCAAGTGGCTGTATATCAGAGCATACTAAAGCGATTTCATAGCCTCATGCGGTAGCATATTTTTAACCTTCTTAAGGGCGTAATTTGCAAGCGTTATCTTGGACCACACGTACGAAATATAGGATTTATGCGATAGATTATCATATATATTTATTCCTAAAAAATGAAACGATTTTTCTGTTTCTTAAGACCCAACTCTTTGTATTTCCCTTCCGTTCATTATTATTTTGTTATAAAGAGGCATTGATTTATTTGAAATGAAAAGCATAAATTTCGTTTTATTTGCATTCAAAATTTGTTTGTTAGCTGAACACCATTCCAAAATTTTATTTAATTCAATATTTGCGCTTGTTGCTATGGTATTTACATCGGGGCCTGTGGAATTGGCTGAAGTATCGTCAGCAAATGATAAAATCTTCAAACAAGTAGCACGGTTCATGTCATTAACATAAAGCAAAAATAAAAGAGTCCCCGAGAATCAAGCCCCGAGGAACGCCACATGTGATATCATTCGGGTCAGACTTATGTTCGTTATAAGAGATAAATTGTTTCTAACTCGAAAGGTGGCTTTCGAATCAAGTATTACTTATTCCCCTTATACCATACCTTTTAACTTCCGTAATAAGATGTCATGGTCAATTGTGTCAAATGCTTTTGAAAGGTCAAGGAATATCGCAAGAGTACTATTTTTATTGTTATTGTTTTATTGTTATTTTCTTCCGCTATAGTTTTTAACAGTTGCATGACTGTATAAAATGCACTATGATTTTTTTCTAAACCCATACTGGTGATGGTATAAAATGTCAAAGTGGTCAAGATAATTAATTAGTTGAATTGACATGACTTTTTCTAAAACTTTGGAAAAAGGTGGGTAAAATACTTATTGGTCAGTAATTAGAAAAATTACATTTGTCCCCGGACTTGAATATTGGGATTATCATTTTATCGGTAACTATTCCGTGGACAAATGAACAGTTAATTATATGTGTCAGCCATACAGCAATTAAATAGATTGAACACTTCAGGGTAACTGGTGTGATATTGTTATGGTCTTTACTTTTTTGGCTTTCATCGCTGAAACCACATTTATAATTTCAGACGTTGTTGTGGGATTTAGAAACAAATTACTCGATGTGTTTCCATCCATATAATCATAGAATGTTTTAGACTTTTGATGTATTTGGTCACTTGTAGATTTGTCAATACTAGAAAAGAAATTATTGAACTCTTGTGCTATTTCCTGGGGTCATTTATTTGTTTGTTTTCGTGGTTGAAAAAGGAAGGGAGTTTTGTATCGTGTTTTGCTTTTTTAATAGTTTCATGCAGAATCTGTCATATTTTTCACACATCAGATCCATTTTCCATTAATGTATTCCTATAATAAATAGCCTTGCTCTGTGTTTTAACTCTATTGAATATTTTGCAATAATTTTTGTACGTTTGAATATTGGTTTGAGTTGGGAATCTCAGTATTTGTATAATAAAATTTAGGTTTGATATTGGAAGAAGTTACTAGTCCCTTCGTCATCCGGGGATGTTGTTTTATAAACATTTTGTTTACATTGACACGTTTTAGGGGGAATGTTAGTTCGAATGCATTTAGGAATCAATTAACCACGTCATAAACTGTAATGGGAAAGGACAATTCGTAGAGGCTTGGTTTTTACGCCCACTGTGTGATATGTCTACGTTGGGACAATTCATTGCATAGTTTATCACTTTCACTTCATCATGTCATCATGTTTGCTCACTATCAGATCCATTTTGTTTACATGTTGTAGTATCAACGGGATGGGGTGCAATCAGTGTACTTTTAAAGCAAGGGTTATTAATTGCTTCTACAAATTTAACAAATAAACAAAGAGCATGTATTTACAACTAGTTTGAAACTTGTATGTTATCGTCATCCCATTGAGAGTTGTCACCCTTATTGGTAATAATGGCAGTCATGACTTGCTTTGATGAACAATATCAAACAATAAGTTTTTAACATAAAAATACTCGGTATTTTTAGCGGGTCACGAGCTCGCTGCGTGTATATTACTGTTTCGATTGGAGAAATTGTGACTTCTCAGTAGAAACTTCCACCAGGAAACACAATTCTTACTGCAGTTTCATTGTCATTTGATGTTCGTCGATTTAGAATGTCATCCAGTTCTTCGGTTCTAAATTTTTAGAATTTTCCATTGCTACTTTTTAACAAGAGTCTTCCGTTTGAGGACCACACCTGGTGACCTTTATGCTTTGTTTAGTAAATATGAATTAAGTTTTGTTACGAAAGATATGAAGACAGAAACAGTGATAGCCAACTGCATGAAGACCATCTGTACCTTGATCCATCTTCAGATTCTAAAACATGAGACACTGAAAGAGTTCCTCATTGCTTTGAACTGGATAACCAATTGATTCCAACTAAACAATGGCTGCAGATGACTAACTCTCTGAACGATTAACAACGCTCTATTCATCAGTACATCACTAACTTCTGCATTAAATGCTCTATGACTTACAAAACACAGGGGAGGCCAAAAACCATTTGCCATATCTCTTCTTGGAGGAGCGAGTTTTGGGAAGAGCCATGTAATAAAACAATCGCCCAGACAGCTATACGTACTCTACAGCTGGGACAATCATTTGATGAAACAAACTGTTATCTTGATGTGTGCCTTTACTGGAGCAGTGGCATTCAATATCTCTGGGCACACTTTGCATTCATTCCACTTTCAGACTGCCAGTGAACAATCCAGAGTCATCTGATTACATCCCACTGTGATGATAATATTGCACTGATAAGCTCGAGGACTATCCAAAACTAGCATTACACATCATAACTACAAACAAGCTGACGGACTCACACAATGAACCCATTATAAACACTCTTGGTTAACAAATTATAGTTGCTGAAGCACAAGACACGAAGAGACACGAAGAGAGATAAAGAAACTGGCCAGATCATTCACATCAAACTGTCTGAGAAAGCTGGTGGTCTTCTCAAACTCTGTATTGGACAAGAGTTAGTTTGAGTAGCAACCCATTTGTCGATTATGGCCTTGTCAATACTGCTACTGGAACCATCATAAAATTCATGCCAGACATTCCTGAAGATCAGATTGATAACTACAAGCCCAAATATATATTTCTGCATTTTGATGACAAGATAGTTGGTGCCAAAACAATGGTTGAAATTGAAAAACATACTTCTGGATGATGTTTCAACTCCCATTGAACGATGTGAAGCTCCTGTTGGGGTGTACACAGCCACTCGCATTCAGTTTCCTCTGGTTTTATCTTGGGCAATTACTATCCACAAGGCATACACGGGAAAACTGTAGATCAGTTAGTCATCAACACCAAAGGAACGTTTCGTGCTGGACAAATGTATACTGCATTGAGCAGAGTAAGAACATCAATTAGCCTGTTCATCTTGAATAAAATGCGGCAAGAAAGCCAAAAACGAGGCGAGATGGAAAGAATGAGGAAAACCATGCCATTTCGTTTTCAGATTCCAGACTCTCTCCTGGTTCCTACGGAGTTCTATTTCCGGCTAACTCTACTAAACATTAGCTCTCTTGATTACCATTTAACTGCTTGGAGAAAGAGACTGAATTGACATCAGCAGATTTTGTTGTCTAACTGAAACTTGGATGAAGACTCATAATGTGTCATCTGTTACACTATTGACAACTTCCTACTGAGAAGAATCTGTAAACCTATTGGACAGAGGAGGTATTGAAATTTATTTGAGTGAAATTTTTCATCCTTGCCGGAAAATCAAACTTCCTCTGTGTTTTGAGAACATAGTTGTAATTGTGCAACACCGGTACATTATTTCATTTCGTATAATGGTTGTGACTGTATATAATAAACCAAGCAACAAATTCAAACACTTTATTAGGAACTTAGATAAACTGTTATGCTGTTTACCAACTATTAATCTCCCTGCAGTAGTCTGTGGTGATTTCAATGTGAACAGTATATCTGCTGACAATCACTCACATACCTTACAGAAGCTGACAAAAGTCTATGGATTTCTCCATATGTCAAAACAACTTGTGGCGCATTGGACCATATATACATGAACCGAGATTACTTGCAGGACTCACTGACTTCTGCCATTCCACTTCATTACACAGACCATTTTGCTGTTGTGTTGTCTATTACCTACGAGGCATTCTCTGACTTTAATATTTATGATGGACATGAAATAAATGGAAAATTCGTGAAGTTATGCCAGTCTTAAACTATCCAAAACAGAACCAGCTCTTATGGCAATGTCTGGTATTTACTGACTCTGTTTACTCACAAGAGTACTCAAGGAAATTCCATCATGGCAGTCCAGGTCATGTAGAGTGGATATTCAAATGCAAGTCACAATGTAGATCTGATGACATTAACAGGCTCATCGTCTATTCAAACCTGTCAGAACAACAGAGACAATTATCCAGACATCTATACTTACCTCACAGTTTGGACAATCAAGAAAGAAACTGTTGTCTTGGTCTTTGCCTTTGCTGCAACAGCAGCATTCAATATAGTCGACTTGGAAGCTGATTTGTTTTATTAGTATAAACTGTTTTATTGAATAGCTCAAAATGTTCATTTTTATTGATATAGGATATCCAGTGTTTTTGCATGCATACCCTCATTTTTTATGAGTGGACATAAATTCTCATATTTTTACAAAGACTTTTTTGTGCAATAAAAAGTACAAACTGCTGTCCATGCAAAAGGACTAGTTTCTTTCACTGTATGCATGATGAGAACTAGTTTTCTGATCTCTCTGAACCATTTCCTTGGAATTAATGTAGGTAAATAATTCATTGCCAAAATCTTTGCCTGATATTGCAAAATCATGAACTAATGTCAAAATTAAATAATTCATCCCACCAAAATTAACAAAATATTTGAATGAACTAAGTGTAATACAACAATTTTCTTAGTATCATATGATGTACGCCCACCTCTTCAGTTATTGAATAAAAACGAATTTTTTGCATAAAATTTGACCACCTCAATTATAAAACGATCTCGTTTTGAAATTTAGATGAAAATAGAGTTATTCTCAGAAATTGCCTCACATGCTTCCGTATTGCATTGTCACTGTAACTTCATCGCCATTCAGCTGTTTTAGATTGATTTTGCTTGTTGTTTCGTTGTTTGTGGCCAACACAAACGGCGTAAACAGCACACAAACTGATTTTGTTCGAACTGTCAGTATTTAGGTTTCCCCTAAGTATAAAAATAGTACAGCTGTCAAAATGGATATCTTCAACATGGGAAGACGTCAGGGAAAAATGGAGCTTGACACATCTTTGACTTAAAACAATGTCGGATATTTGACGCCAGCTGGACAAATGCTTTTTATCAACACATAATGTCCCAAATCGATAATTTTAAATAGTAATAAACGAGGAAATGAAGAAAGCCATTCTAAAGGGTTCAGTCTACTTTCGCCTACTGTGAACTTTCGCCTACAAAAATTATCAGGTAAAAGTGTAGGCGAAAGTGCACTAATTGAGGTATAGATATTAGTGGCTAATTACCATCTCTACCCACATTAAAATAGACTGACTTTTTGGGAATAGAAATAATGACAAACCTTGCAGTCAAGTTACTTTATTACAACATTTTAATTCTAACAGAATATTAGACATCAATATGTAATAAATATACATAAATAAGAAAAGAAAGAATGTAACATGAGCGAACTCTCCATGGAATAATAACGGAACCTGACACTTAATATAGAATTTTGGCTTCAATATGTAATTTGTTGCTCTTCATTGGTGGCACCAGAGTCTGCTATTATTCCATGGAGAGGCCGCATGAGCGAACTCTCCATGAAATAATAGCGGAACCTGACACTTTATATAGAATTTTTACTCAAATATGTAACTTGTTGCGCTTCATTGGTGGCACCAGAGTCTGCTATTATTCCATGGGGAGGCCCATGAGCGAACTCTCCATGAAATAATAGCGGAACCTGACTCTTTATATAGAATTTTGGCTCCAATATGTAATTTGTTGCGCTGCATTGGTGGCACCAGTCTGCTATTATTCCATGGAGAGCTCGATGAAATATAAAATTTATAAACACAGTACTTTACTTATTGCAAGTTAACATCCCGATTTTACCAGGTGCCCAGCTGCATCAAGAAACTGCATTGGCGACTTTTGTCCTAAAGATAACTGATCTTTGAGTCTTAAAAGTCTCTGATCAAGCTCACGGTATTGTCGGGGTGAGCACGTTGGACAGTTTTATTGAGGTGACAGTGCCATCCCTCTAGATCGTTGTTGGTTCTAGGACCAATGTTACTGTGTTGGTTCCAAATTGGTGGAGGAAAACGAGCCTCCTCATCAACCCAATTCTCAACCATATAGTCATTAAATGCCGTTACTTGCACTACATCTGGTGAATCACCCATCGCTTCAATCCACACATCTTGAACCTGTTGAATTGGTAAAAGTGGCAGTGCAGCTGCACGACGCACCCATTTATGCACTTCCTCGTTGCCCGGTACTGGTTAACCATTTCCAACTTCTGAACCTTTTTCCATGTAGCCTGTGTATAGTGAAAAAAGCAGCCTCGTGTGTCACAATTGGGAAATGTCTGTTGTACTGCTATTATTGCTGCCATTTCGAAATCAGTTTGAATGACCTCGGGAAGTAACTCATGGCCAGTCACCTCTTGCACCACAGCTTTAAGTTGTGTAAACAAACGCACATATGTACCACACTGTCTATTAGGAAGAAGGCAGAATGCAAGCTGGGACATTTTAGTACCCACAAGTCCATGAATAACATACAGTTGATCCCACAATGGGGGACAAGAATAGAACGCACCATCCATATACAGCTCTGACACTTGCTGCATAATTCTAAGGCATTCATCTGTATCAAAGCACACAATCCTTTCATCATCACCATCATTGATACACAGGAATCGTTGCTCATCCAGTGTTACACACCATCTATCAGGTTGGTACACTTCTGAAAGTGAAGTTGGAAGGGCTGGTGTAGTTTTCCTTCGTCTCTTATACAACCCACTCTTTAGACTTGTATATGATGGAATGTCAATAGCCAAGTCTCGTTGAATAGTACTGATTTCTTCGTCGTAAATAGTTTGGATCGGCGCAATTTCACTCTGACAACGCTGAGTGTCTTAAAAACAACAAACAAAAAAGTTGTTTTAACTGAGGCCATGCTAATAAGTTGATTTATGCTTTAAAAACATATCAGTAGTTTGTCTTAAAAACAACAAACACTGTACTTTTTCTAACTGAGGTCATTCCAGTAAGTTGATTTGTGCTTTTAAAAACAAATCAATATTTGTCTAAAACAACTATCTTACACTCATGTTCTATTTGTAACAAACAAACGCATAACATAAGAAAAAAACACATAACGTTAGAAAATGGTCGGTCAGTCCATTTATTGTAGGTAGAGCAGGTAATTATCTGGTAATATCCATACCTTAATTAGTGCACTTTCGCCTACACTTTTACCTGATAATTTTTGTAGGCGAAAGTGCACTGTAGGCGAAAGTAGACGACACCATCTAAAGTAATTATCTCACACTTTTTCAGAAAAAGTTTGGTACACTTGATTGCATCTGTCCCCCCATGTTTCTGTCCATCCGTATATCTGTGTGTACATTGTCTGATGTCTGTTTAGGTCATAACTTGAACTTCGATGTTCAGTGTCATGGTTTATTTCTTCGCTTGTCATTGTTTGTCGTATGCACCGTGGGGGGTATGCTCCTCTTGTTTTATTTACAGATGAAATGTATTTCTGGTTATTTATTTATTTATTACATTTACGGGGCTTTTTTGCGCGCGTTGCAAAATTAAATGCGTTCTGGCTTGGGTTAACGGTTTTTGCTTCGATTTCATTGGTCATTGGAAATTCTTTTGTTTTAAGGAATCTCGTTTTGGGTTCCAGTGTTGACAAAGTACCTGTTATGGAGGAAGTTGTTATTTTGGATCTTGTTCCATATCTTTCGAAATTGTAAGACTATTTTAAATATTTGTATTTCGCTCATTAATTTCTGGTGTACCTGCAGTACTGTCTGCGTTAAAGGCCCTGTTCGCTTTGCTGTCACATCAACAATCAATCGCTTACTTTACCTTTTTTTGTTAAAAGGGTTAATCCTCCATAACGTGTTCATTCTAGGTACGTCTGTCATTTTAATTCCATTTTTCTGGGATATGTTTAATATTAGAGATATATTTGAGATGAACGACTGATAAATTGTTAATAAACATTTGTATATATCATTAATGGAGTTTGTGTGAGAACTTGTCATTTATTCGAGACCACTTCATATCGCAAGAAACTTCTGAAACATCCTTCTTGTTTCAGCTAAGATTTATTCTTGTGAAAAAACAGGACTGAACTGAATTATTTTCAAACTACTTGTTGAGCTACTACTTGTTGGATATCAATTCCATTTGAATTTTGCAGAGATCTTTATTGGAATTTACTGGAGACTGCTGAAATTGTGAGTGAACATTTCATTATAATTTACTGGATGCTGCTTCCGCAGACACATTCTTGGATATTATAATACCAAATTTCTTCATCACTCGATTACTGGGTTCTATTGAACTTTATTTTGGATTAACTGATAAATATTTCTGTAAACAAAATAGTGCAAAAGATTTTGTATAATTTTTCATTTTCAAATTATTTTTGTTATTACGTTTTTAAAATAGTTAAATTCGAGTTATTGTTGATGATTCTCATATTTCTGTCTGTTACCATTATTGGTATTACACACCGTAACAGACATCCCTCCACAGATCTTGGTTGGTGGGTGCATAGTCAATTATTGTCTTTCTGTCGTTTCTTTCCCAGGTCCATTAACCTCTGCACTTTGCATCGCTATTCAGTATCTTCAGACCCACTTTGTTTGTAAATTCCAAGGGTTTCTCCCCATTAACATTAATGTTCTGGTCCAAACCCACTATATACCCACACCATCCCCAATGTGTACATTAAAACTCTCTATTAGTACAATATGAAGCTCTCTGTTTTCCATTTCTGTAACATTGGATCTGAGTTTCGTATTCCATCATTCCACTCAGGTTTACTTCCTTCAGTCGCCAAACATACGATCCCCATTGCAATGCTTCTGTTTTTCAACTTGATTTTCGTCCATACTATATCCATTTCCACTTGGTTTGTTGTATTTGTTTTTAATAAGTTTGTGGTGGTCAGAGGGTCTAACTTCTCCTTGAAGGGACAACAATGTGAACAAGAAACGGAAATCGTAGATACCAATGACACAGAAAGATAAAAAAACTAAAGAGAGAATGGTTGTTACATTACTTCAAGAACGTGTCATAATGGAAGTGACAAAATTCAACAAAGAAAAATTGAAAGAAATCTGTGAAGGATGTCAAACAAGTGGAAAAGTTATGATAAATATGAAGTTTGTGTGACCATAGATTCAAGACCGGGGATAGATATGTACATTAAATAATGTTTAGGGACACTGTGTACCACGTCAACCATCTCATTAAGTTTTTCAGTATCGTATATTTTTGCTTCACTTACAGAGATTGAATGATAGCATTCTTTCACTAACGTTTTTTCGAAGATAGAATATTATCACCCAGTTTCATAAAAATCTTGATGTAAGGATTTTCATAGACTAACTCAGATATCGGTGTTCGTAATATTATACTACTCAAAGTTTGCCAAGCACCAAGTATATCCAACTACCTGTTTTACGTTTTAGTTGAAATATTGTTATGAAAAGTGTATAATTTTTTTATTTAATTATATCTTTAATGATTTAAGTAAAGAATTAAGATTTTCTTTGTGTTTGACATTATGTCTTAGCTTTTGAATACGATAACCATGGAAAATAGATATTACTGGTAAAAGAGGAAATTTTTCAATTTGCCAAAAAGTTGACGGAACGAACTGGTATGAATTCAATATCGAGTATGAGACCCATTACTGTTAATTGCAGCTTGACGACGCCTTCTCATGCTCCCAATCAGGTTCCTGGTGGTCCTTTGTGGGATGTTGTTCCTTTCTTGGACCAGCATGGCACCAAGCTCCTGGAGACTTCTTGGCTGAAATGGACGGGCTGAAATTGCAAGCTGCAACTCATTCTAGACATGTTCGATTGGATTGAGGTCAGGGGATCTTGCTGGCCAGTCCATACCCTCAATCCCCTCCCTCTGTTGGTACTCCCCGACAGCATGGGAAACACGAGGACTGTCATTATCGTCCATCAGAATGAATCTATCACCCACTGCACCTGCATGACGTGGACATCCAGGATCTCATCAATATACCGCTGTGTAGTACCACGTTCAAGGACACAGAGCTCTGTACGCCCATCCCTGCTGATGCCGCCTCAGACCATGATTGACCCTCCACCATAGCGGTCATGCTGAGCATTATTGGCTACATGGAATTGCTGTCATGGTCTTCTCCATACCCTAGAACGCCTATCTGTATGGTCTAAGTAGTACCTTGACTCATCTGTAAACAGGACAGGTCGCCAATCTTCTCTGGCCCATCCAACGTGGTCCATGGCCCATTCATATCGTGTCTGGCGATTGTTCTGGGACAACGGAATGCGAATACATGGTCTTCTCGATCGGAGACCACATTCGTGCAACCTTGCCCGGATAGTCTGCGTCGAAACATTTACCCCGGATACATTCTGAAGGTCACTGCAAAGCTGGGTTGCCGTGGCAAAGCGGTTCCTACGGGCCTGAATGATCAAAAACCTGTCTTCAGCTGCAGATGTTGCCCTGTCTCTGCCACCACCATGCCGTCTTACTGGTATGCCATACTGCTGAAATTTCGCCGAGGCTCTGATGATCAGCGTGTGGTGCACACCAAGGGCTTCACCAACCTGACGATGAGTAGGCCCGTGCTCCACCACCCCTACAGCCCGCCACATTTCTGCTTCAGACAAATGTCTTCTTACATTTGCATTTGCCATATTCAATCATTAAATCAGAAGGGTGTGTTGAAATGAAGATTGAATACCCTACACATGTCATGTACATGTAGACAGTACACGAGAACACCATGAAAATCAAGGGGTACATGCTTTCCGTGACTGTCACAAAAAGTCTGCCTGTCAAGAGAGCTAATGTAAACACTGGGGATCATCTCAATACATTCCTCAATCATATCCACCAAACATATCGCAAATATGTCAAAAGCAAATTTCACTATGACGTGTCAAATATTTGGTGCTGAGCAAACTTTGAGTAGTATATGTTTTCACTTTCGCAACAATATATACCGAGTCAAAAAAGAAAGTATAATAAACTTTGATGAGCAATTTTTTTAGTATTGTCAACTTTAATCCCAAACAAATTATTGTAAATTCATATTTCGAGTCTAACTGTATGAATTTGCATAATTTCATGTTCTTACTGTTGTCAGCGTCACGTCAGGACGCCGCAATTCAGACATGGGGTGAAATAAAAAGTTCACACATGCAGTCAATAGCGTGTATGTCCACCGTTTGCCTCTTGGATGGCAAGATATCGACGGCGCATGGACCTGATAAGTCTCTGGATGTCACCCTGTATACCTTCCAATGAGACGGTAAATATTGGCCACAGTGACCCCGAACTCAGCAGCCAACTCATCTAGAGGTATCCTAGACTCATGCATACCAATGACACTCAACCTCTGATTTTCGGTTAACCTTGACATTTTTTAAAATGTCGGAAGACAAAAACTAGCGTGTTTTCTCAATAACCCATGCTCTCTAGCACAACATAACACAAAGAAAATCGTCTGTCACCCATTCAGTTTGACATTCTCGTGTAGCACATGCTATTTTGAAATCCGTAGGAAAATTGTATACGGTTGGGTGGACAACAACAACATGTCATTAAACTCTTTGCACGACTTCTTTTCCACAAACAGGCAACATTAGAACTATTATATTTCACCCTTTGATGTAATTTTTTTTCACATTTGTTTCTATTACACTTTCTTTTTTGACTCCGTTCAGTTCAGAAATTTAAAATAAACTAGACTTTATGATTCTGGAGAATCTAGGCTTTTCCAGATTAGATTCCATGATTTTTCATGACGCCAGTGTGTCTGATGATTTGTTTTAACTGTCTCACTGAAGTTCCTATATTGATGTTATGAGAAAGGTGGGTATCACAGTCTCAAATGACACAGTTTTGATAAAAAAATGTTTAGGTACAAACCATCATTAATGCTGGAGAGGGTTAATATCAATATCGTCGTCCGACAAGTTAATGACTAACAAAAGGAGTTATGTTTGTTTGACACATACCCATCGTGTGCTGTGGCTATTTGAAAATGGTCCATTTTAACTTATATATCCCAAATATTGATGTCTGGCAGTTTGTAGAGGGTTAAGAAGTGCTAACAGGAATATTTTTCCATGCAACTTGTAATGTCACAACAAGAACTGCGAATGGCTATTTTTTCTTAAAAATCTACAAGTTGTTTTCAGAGAAATCCAGGGAAGTAGTATAGCTCGTATGTTTGAGGTACAGGTTGCAGGACCCCGGTGCAGGACCCCGGAAGTGACGTCATGTCACGTGACGTTGTGGCGCCATGTTGTGTTGTCATGGTAACCCGCGTGAGCGGCCATGTTGTGACGTCATCTCCATAGTGATACGTGGTGTGAGTGCGCATGCGCAGCACGTGTTGTTAGAGTGACACGTGTTTCCGTCGTCCATTTTGTATACTGGAGGCCGCCATCTTGGTTTCTATGGTAGCACGTGATTGCTATGTTACCCAATTGTTCTGCAATAGGACGGAGTATGTTCGGAGGGTATGTTCGATTGTAGGAGAGTAAATCTAATTACCACAAACAACCCGACAATCCTTCCAAATCACCAAAATCCACCCAACTTTTACTATTTCGAATTCTTTCAGAATTCTCTGCTTCTATCTACATATGCAATAGTTTACGTCTACCTGGCCATGTTCCTTTATTCTAGAGTATACTCCAGTAGCGAAGAAGAGCCTATCAGTTGGAACAGCTTTACTTATTATTACTATATTTAGCTATTTCTGGTCTATTCTTGTTAGTTCTGGCCCTATTCTAAGTACTCTTGTTGTTTCATTTATCTAGATCATTTATAACCAATCAGATTGCATGATTTCCCATAATCTGTATGCAGGATTATCCCCCTTGTGTATAACAAAAGCAGTCCCAAAGCCAATAAGCTATCGAGCAGTTACTGATAAGTCATTGCTCGAACGACTCTAAGCCCATCGAGCAAATGAGCTATCGAGCAATTGCTCGATCGAGTGACTCCTCGAACGACTCTTAGACTCATTTCAGTATTGGGGGATACCTGTGGCCCGGTATTGTATTATTTGAGGATACCTACCCCAGATATCCTTTATAAGCAAAAGAGCCGATAGAGTAATTGCTCCATGAGCAATTGCTCGAACGACTCGAAGCTCATCGAGCAAATGAGCCTTAGAGCAATTGCTCGATCGAGTGACTCCTCGAACGACTCTTAGACTCATTTCAGTATTGGGGGATACTTGTTGGACTTTACATCCGGGTACTTATGTTGGAGTAGTAGATAAAAACAAACAACAATATATATAACATTTCGTTTTATTCAAGTATACAATTCAATGTCTCAAAGCATTTCTCTTTGTAGTTCTTGCATGAGCTAACCATTTCATCTTCTTGTGGGTTGGAGCTTCTTTCCATCGCATAGCTAGGTTCTTGATAAAACACATTCTCTCATTTGATAACTTGGCTTTGTTGGTTTCTTTAATTTCCTGTCTGGCATCTTTTGGTTCCTCTTTCTCCAGCTGTTTCATAGTAGTAACTTCAGTCTTCTTAGTTGGAACTTCATTTGTGGTTTGAGTGGGAACATCCTTCTTAGCTTCAGTAGTAACTTCATTCGTAGTGGTAACTTCATTCTTCATGGGAGCTGGCATCTTTTTCTTGACTTCAGTAGAAACTTCGTTCTTGGTGGTAACTTCTTTCTTTATGGGAGCTGGCATCTTTTTTCTTATCTTCAGAAGTAACTTCGTTCTTAATGGAAACATCTTTCTTTGTTTCTGTAGAAACTTTGTTCGTAGTAGTAACTTCATTCTTGTTTGTATTGTGAGTCAGTTCTGTCTTTATTCTTTTGTTTACTGATCGACCAGTATCCACACATCTTTGTTTCTTTCCACCAGAATCCATGTCAAGATTTTTTCTCTTGGCTGCATTTACCACACGATTCACTTGAGCCAGGTCTTGGGAAGTCAGCTTTAATCCAGCATCATTTTTGAAGGTCTGTATATGTAAGTCATCTTTGAATCTGAGCACTGTTGTCGACACAGACATCTTCACTCTTCGACGTTCAAAACGGAAATGAATTTATTTGTATATCAACACTCCTTTTATACTTTTCTAATCGTCTTCTTCTCCTTCTTCTTCTTCATCATCATCTACTCGGAATGAGTAGTTTATCATAAGGTTGTCGAACAGAAATCTTCGCTTTTCCAAGGCATATTTCTGGGATTCTTCAAAGTCAAAATCCTCTTCTTCACGAAGACGCTTGGCAGTTTCTTGAATTTTCTTGTGAATTGCGTCGTTGCAAAAATTTCGAATGTACACAAGGGTATGAATGTATTTCTCACTAATGGCTTCTCTAACATTCTTTTGAAGTGCTCTATATGCTGTTTCAACTGCATCTTCACTGTCCATTCCATCTTCGTTATATTTGTTCATGAGGTTGTCAAAATCGTTTTGGTATTTGTCAAAGGCACTTTGAACGATACCTCCCATCATAGAAATGTCTTCTTCGTCTTCTTCTTCTTCATATTCCATATCTTCTGATAGTTCCGACGATTCATCAGAGTCTGAATCTCTTGAGCAATTTTTTGGTGCACAGCTGGATTGCATTGTGTCCGCTCTCTTCGAAGGTCAGATTACAAATAACAAATTTCTTATGAGCACGACCCTTTTATAGGATATCGGACAGAGCATTCATGACGGGTTTGATCAGCTTTCCTAAAAAAATCCTCCTCCTCTGTATGATCCGTCTTCTTTTCCGATAAGATAGTTCTCTCTTTGGTGAGGCAATTCTCCTTATTTCGTACTTGTGTGGAATCAACTTAGCTCTCTCAGATTTGGTTATAGGTACTGCGCCCCGCAAGATGTTTGAGGCACAATCACATATACACTGTATCAAATCATCACTAGCCATCTTCAGCATAGTCTTGGCTTCATATCGATCCGCATCAGAGAGGATTCGCAGTGTATCTACCTGGGCAAACTTCTTCTTTGTGCCTCTTCATGTTAAATTTTCGAGAAAATGTTTTTCCACAGTACTCGCAGTTATGTATCGCCATGTCTTCACTCTTTCGTGGTCGTAGAACAAATGAGTTTATTTTCACACCAACACTCCTTTTATACTTTTTTCAGAGCTAGGACTGGGTTGATAAGCGCCAAGAGAAAACAACTCTTTCGTAGCATACATCTTTTTATATCTGGAGAACTTCCATCATCTGTTAGCAGCTTCAATACATGTTCATATTTTCGCAGGTCATCAAATTCACCCAGATTCAGTGGTATCTTAACTTCGAGGATGTTGGTAGCACATTTACATAAACAGATAATCAAATCTTCATCAGCAGCACGTAGAACGGCATCGATTTCCACCTTGTCAGCATACCGCAAAAATTCTAAAAGTGTTTTATTCTGGTCAGTCAGTCCAGTATCTCTCTGCTCTTCTGTTCTTCTTGGACAGTAATGTTCTTCATGCCTCTTACGTGTGAAGCTCCTGGAGAATTTTTTATCACAATATCTGCATTAGAGCCGATGATGGTTCTTCTCGTGTCTTCGAGCATTATCCGATCTTGAAAATAACTTGGAACAGTATCTGCAACGAATTGGTAACATGTCTTCACTCGATGACGGTCAGGACACAAATGAATTTATTTTCGTGCCAACACCCTTTTTATACCTTTCCCAACAGAAGTACCCGGATGTAAAGTGCAACAGGTATCCCCCAATACTGAAATGAGTCTACGAGTCGTTCGAGGAGTCACTCGAGCAATTGTTCTAAGGCTCATTTGCTCGATGTGCTTCGAGTCGTTCGAGCAATTGCTCATGGAGCAATTACTCTTTTGGCTCTTTGGCTTATTTGGGAAAAAGCCCTACTTACGGAATCCCTTTTAGGCCCTAGATTCCCTTTTTCTGACATGGGTCGTAGAGTCGTTCGAGGAGTCACTCGAACGAGCAGTTACTCTAAAGCTCATTTGCTCGATGGACTTCGAGTCGTTCAAGCAGAATGTCGAGTCACTCGATCGAGCAATTGCTCTAAGGCTCATTTGCTCGATGAGCTTCGAGTCGTTCGAGCAATTGCTCATGGAGCAATTACTCTCTTGGCTCTTTAGCTTATAAAGGATATCTGGGATAGGTATCCTCAAATAATACAATACCGGGCCATAGGTATCCCCCAATACTGAAATGAGTCTAAGAGTCGTTCGAGGAGTCACTCGATCGAGCAATTGCTCGATAGCTCATTTGCTCGATGGGCTTAGAGTCGTTCGAGCAATGACTTATCAGTAACTGCTCGATAGCTTATTGGCTTTGGGACTGCTTTTGTTATACACAAGGGAGATAACTCTGCATACAGATTATGGGAAATCATGCAATCTGATTGGTTATAAATGATCTAGATAAATGAAACAACAAGAGTATTTGGAATAGGGTCAGGACTAACAAGAATAGACCAGAAATAGCTAAATATAGTAATAATAAGGTAAACTGTTCCAACTGATAGGCTCTTCTACGCTACTGGTTTATACTCCAGGAAAAAGGAACATGGTCAGGTAGACATAAACTATTTCATATATAGATAGAAGCAGAGAATTCTGAAAGAATTCGAAATAGTAAAAGTTGGGTGGATTTTGGTGATTTGGAAGGATTGTCGGGTTGTTTGTGGTAATTAGATTTACTCTTCTACAATCGAACATACTCCGTCCCGTGCAGAAAAATTGGGTAACATAGCAATCACGTGCTACCATAGAAACCAAGATGGCGGCCTCCAGTATACAAAACGGACGACGGAAACACGTGTCACCCTAACAACACGTGCTGCGCATGCGCACTCACACCACGTATCACTATGGAGATGACGTCACAACATGGCCGCTCACGCGGGTTACCATGACAACAAAACATGGCGCCACTACGTCACGTGACATGACGTCACTTCCGGGGTCCTGCACCGGGGTCCTGCAACCTGTACCTCAAACATTCGAGCTATACTACTCAGGGAGAACACAAGATTCCATGATTTTTTAGGACCCTGGAGTGTCAGAAGAATTGTTTTTAATTGCATCACTAAAGTATTTTTATTGATCCTTGTGAAAAGTTGGTATAATTGTCTCAAATAACCCAGTGTGATAAAATAAAGTTTTGGTTAAAACATCATTGTTGTTGGACAGGGTTATTATCAATATCAGCGTCTGAGAATCAGCGTCTAATAGCCCATTATATCTCAAATTTATCTAAATTTAAATATTTGGCAGTTTGTGGAGGGTTAATGAAGACTTGCGAGAATAATTCTTCTCCAGAGTTTATTTGTTCTTGAAAATCTGTGAGAACCACTTGAAGATATCCACAGAAAATGTGATCTTGAAGTTCTTGAGCATGTCATGTGTAGTCCCTGTATCAATTATCTCCTATTAGACCACAGTTGTTATGCATGATTATGTCATCTTTTCACACCTTCTACAGTTGACAACAATGAGAAACATGAAGTTATAGACAACAATAATTACATATATAAATAAGAAGTGTTGTTCGTACATCTATGTAAATAAAATATAAGCTGGGACGGAGGATGGGCAGTATAGCCGTCTTACAAACTAGTATATACCTAGCCCAACTGCCGGGGAAATGTTGGCGCTACCACTGCATTTGACAACCGCCTTACAGAGTATTAAATATACCTGCACCCCTTCCCATGTAGGGGAACTCCCCCTTTTATTGTAAGGTTCCTTAGGTACAACATAGCGTCTGTAAGATGGCTATATACTGCCACGTCGCCACGCTGGGTGGAGGATGGGCAGTGTATAGCCGTTTCACAGACTAGTATATATATCACAGGGTTGTTATGTTAAGGTTATTCTAAATTTTAAAAAATAAGTAAACAATTCGAGTTATTTAGAATGAATGAAAGAAAGAAAGTTTTTAATAATCAGTGTGAGTAAACTGGGTAAGCGCATTAATTTAATTAAGTTCGTATTCGGAAAGCGTTCTTTGTTCAGTCGCTGTCATGCAGGGACTGTATAAACAATGCATTCCAAATTAGAACTTATTGAAAAGTCAGTTCATGTCACTGCAAGTCATCAAAGCCGTCTTTTCTAAATTAGCACCTTTGCCCAAATCAAGTCTTTGATAGGTGATGCGCGCGTATATATAAGACCCCTCGAGTTAACCTCAAGACAGGTTCGCTAGGTTGGAATAATCGTTAGTTCACGCGGTGTAGTAAAGAGTTAATGTATTTGTGTGGTTCCGGTAAGCCGTCATTTGGACGACAGGATTCCCGATCTGATGATTTGCATCGAGGGGAGACGCCGAAGAAGAACCGATGAGTATATGTAGTATTTAGTTTATAGTATTTAGTTGTGATAACACGTCGTAGTTGCATAGTTATTTGTTAACAGTTTTAAGTGTATTAGTGAATCTGTATTATTAGATGATCAGTTGTTATTATTGAGAGTTAGAAGCACTATTAGCAGGAATTGTAGGTGATAAGATATTCTAAAGGGTGAAATTTAGTATTAAAGGTAATTCCCCATAATGTGGTAGGCGCAACAGGATAAATGCGCGCATGAGCGGTTGAGTGAAAAATTTCGTGATTTCTTGTCAGTAGTCGCAGCTTCGACCTTTCTCTACGAATATAAATTTGGGAAACAATTTAATTTTAGATAATATTTTAGTACTTGTTTTCGGTGGGATTCAGTGACTAGTCACAAAACTCATTTCAGTAGTGTTGAGATTATTTATTTAGGATTTGTGATTTCTTGTCAGTAGTCGCAGCTTCGACCTTTCTCTACGAATATAAATTTGGGAAACAATTTAATTTTAGATAATATTTTAGTACTTGTTTTCGGTGGGATTCAGTGACTAGTCACAAAACTCATTTCAGTAGTGTTGAGATTATTTATTTAGGATTTGTTGGCTATTTGTAAATAAGAGTATAGAGGATTTATATATAAAAATTGTTGGATGTTAATAGTCTTTATCTTATTAATGAAGAAGCTCTGAGTACCCTAGGAATTGATGGAACCTCAGCCCCGCCAAGAAATTAGCCCATGCTAGGTCATTACCGTTGAAAGCAATTGATTAAAGCACGGCGCTACTCTGTGGCTTGTGAATAAGCAATTGCGATCTACAAAAGTGAGCTAGTGAAAATCCCCTGTCCACGGTGAAAGAGTATCTTAGGTCCCCAGCAAGGTTGATCAACCCCAGCCTTGGCCCTCCGCAGACAAACGCCCTCTGGCAAATAAATATTCACTCTCTCCAAGACGTTGCCACAGCGGCGTTCCTGGGGACAGTAATTTCTAAGTGCGGAAGTACTAAATATTTTAAATCATAGCTTTGCCAATTCCCTCCCGCCAAAAAAAAAAAAAAAAAAAAAAAAAAATATCCGACTTGTGATTGGAATTTAAAGTAAAATATTGTATTTGAAGTGGATTGTGATTATTTCCTTTGACGTTCCGTCCACGTTGTCTTACTTCCCATACTTACCATGATCTAGAGTAGCCATGTTTTGATAAGGACTTGGCTGCAGCAACATCAGGAAGAAAACTCCAAGGCGGACTGCAGTGAAACATATGTACATCTCTCCTGTTACTTGGAAAAAGTAAATGAACGAAACATTTAACGAATACTTTAAAAAATAGTGGGATGCAAGGGATGCGGATATATTAAATAATTTAAATCAGCTTTGGAAAATTACAAATTATCCCCCCCCCCCCCCCCACCACCACCACCATAAATTGAATATCAGACTAGTGGCTGATAAGGTAAACTATTGTACCTCGAGTGGATCTTGGTGGTTATATCCCTTGAAGCTCCGAAGCAAGATTGATACCTTGACTATGTGACAACCAAGTAACAACTCTGTTTTTCTTTGTCAGCACTACTGTTGTTGTTGTTGTTGCAGTAAAACATATGTACACCTCTCTTGTTACTTGGAAAAAGTAAATGAACGAAACATTTAACGAATGCTTAAAAAAATAGTGGGATGCAAGGGATGCGGATATGTTAAATAATTTAAAACAGCTTTGGCAAATTACAAATCATCACCCTCCCCCCACCCCCACCATAATGACTGATAAGGTAAACTATTGTACCTCGAGTGGATCCTGGTTATATCCCTTGGTGCTCCTAAGCAAGATTGATACCTTGACTATGTGACAACCAAGTAACAACTCTGTAAATGTGTCACGAAACATGGATCACCCATACAACTGTTTGACTTTCCGTCTAATAATGTTGTTGGGTGGAAAAATCTAAAAGCACGCAACTTGTAATACTTCGTGAGAAAAGCCGTTCTCGCCTTTTACGGAATATTAGTTTAATCGGTACCCGTTACATTGTCTGTTTTAGGTCAGCACTACTGACCCGTAATTACGGCACACTTCAAGGTTGAATGTCATTGCAACTGGGAAGATAACGGGATTTCTGCCCTTGTATTAAATTTCATATCAGATCTGTATCAGGAAAAATCTAAAGGCACGCAACATGTAATACTTCATGAGAAAAGCCGTTCTCCCTCTTTTTACGGCATATTGGGTTAATCGGTACCCGTTACATTGTCTATTTTAGGTCAGCACTACTGACCCGCAATTACGGCACACTTCAATGTTGATTGTCATTGCAACTGGGAAGATAACGGGATTTCTGCCCTTGTATTAAATTTTATATAAGATCTGTATCAGTGGCGTTTGATGAATGTTAGCTTGTTTTCTCTAGCTTTGATTAGCATACAATGCTGTGAATGAAAACTAGTCGAAGTGACATCGCCTCACACGACATGGAATTATAACATTATTGTATTATTGCAGCTGAGAAGGACTCGTCGGATTCGTTCCGATTTCGAGTCAATGCATTCGGAAAAAACAGCCCGATCAGCATTCAATAGTTAAAAGACAATGACATGTCGAACCAGCTCCCAACACATCGCGATTTTGGTAGTGATTGATTGAGGAATGAGTCTAGTTTGTACAGAGTTAGTCAACATCTTGACCTAAACCCCAAGCTTCAAATAGTTAATCTACAAATGTACATGTATAAATTTCAGTTTTGTTTCTTTGTTTACTCATATGTTTACTTTTTCTTTAATTTTTGTTCCAGTGGTGATGACCATCAGTGCACTCTAAGGAAAAGGCTGCTCCAAAACCCAAACCGCCAATTTCTATCCCCGGAATAACCGCTGACTGATGAATTTAGGTTTTCACATTCTCGTAGTATTAAATATGGCGATTGACATAACCCAGTACCGACAGTCAGTGGGTATTTTCTACAACGTTCTTAATTCAATAAATCAAGACCACATTCACCAAACTTATGCAACACTCCATCTTAAAATTCGTCCACTTATATTCCATCTCTCATCGTCTATAATTGTTATTATGATGTTGATTGTTATTCTCTGTGGTGATGTCCATCCAAATCCCGGTCCAGCTCATACGGGTTCTGTCAGTACAGATCAAAATACAATTTCAATTCTAAACTATAATATCCGTAGCATCCGTCATAAACTGCATAAGCTAGTAGATGAGATCGATGACTTTGACATTATTTGCTTTACAGAAACTCACTTGGATAATGACTTCAATATTGGTAATATATTGATCCCAAACTATTCGGTCCCCATTATACATAACAGAAATCAGTACGGCGGGGGTATTGCGGTGTATTTTGCGGATCACATCACCTTCAAACAAATTGAAGACCTATCGTTTGATGATGATATTCTTTGGTTTGAAGTGGGCAACAAAGAGAAATTCATCCTTTGTGTCACATACAGATCGGAGAGGGAATCGAGTGAAAATTACTGGCCTAACTTGCAGGAAAAAATAGAATTAGCCTTGGAAATAAATCCATCAGTTGTTTTAACTGGTGATATAAACTCTGACCTACTCGTGGAACGGAGTACGCTACAGTCTCTTATAACACTATTCAATTTGAAGAATGTTATATCTGAGCCCACTCGAATAGGAAAGACATCTCGAACCCTACTTGACCCTATAATTGTTAGTGACACAGTTACGATAGCTCACTCGGGCACGCTGGAATTAGGTTTATCCGACCATCTCGCAGTATATACTCATGATGTTTGTGCACACCCTATTCAATCAACTGTTACCCGGGAGGTCTGGAATTATAAAAAAGGTGATTTTATAAAATTGAATAACCTTATAAACGAGACAGAATGGGAGAAACTAATATGCAGTGAGGAGAACATTAATGATGCTCTGTCAAACTTTGTTTCTACGTTTTTGGAACTTGCAGAAAAATGTATTCCACATACAAAAGTTATAATTAGGAAGTCTGATAAGCCGTGGTTTGATAGCACTATTAGAAGTACTATTCGTCTTCGTGATCGACTGCGTAAATTAGCTCTGAAAAGCAATAACCCAAACACATGGGCGAAATATAAAACTACCCGAAACAAAGTTAACGATATGAAAAATTTGCCAAGGAACAATACTTAGAAAAAATAGATACCTCAATATCAGAAAACAACGACCAACGGCAATTTTGGCATATTGTTAAGATGTTTCAAAACAACTTTGCTTCCGATCCAGGAATACCGACGCTGAAAACTGATTCAGGTAACACATTTTTTGAAACCGACTATGAAAAAGCTAATATTTTAAACGAAGCATTTATTCAAAATAGTATGTTGAACTCGAATAGCAAACAACTACCCCCCTTCAAACGCAAATGTTCGAAATCATTTAGCAAAATTTCTTTTACTCAGGAAGACATTATTCAGATTATCAATTCTCTTAAAACTAACAAAAGCAGCGGCCACGATGGTATCGGACATAGAATGTTAAAGGAAACTAAATTTAGTGTAAGCAGACCTCTATTTCTGCTTTATTCTAAATCACTGGAGTTGTCGGAATTTCCTCTGGAGTGGAAATGTGCTGATGTGATCCCTCTTTATAAAAAAGGTGATCGTCAAGACCCCCAAAATTATCGACCTATCTCTTTATTGTGTTGTGTTGGTAAAATAATGGAGCGGGTTGTTTTTAAGGAAGTCTATAAATATTTTGAAGGCAACAATCTATTTTATATATTACAGTCAGGCTTCCTTCCAAACAACAGCACCGTTTACCAATTATTAGAGATCTATCATAACCTTTGTGACGCAGTGGATAAAAACTTATATATATGTGGTGTCTTTTGTGATATTTCAAAGGCATTTGATAGAGTATGGCACGTAGGAATCATATATAAATTAAAACAGTACGGTATCTCGGGTCCTTTGCTCCGCTGGTTTCACAGCTATCTAAAAGACAGAAAACAGAGGGTAAAAATAAATGGTTACAATTCCAACTATAAGAAAGTCAATGCTGGAGTTCCACAGGGGTCGGTCCTAGGCCCGTTCCTGTTTCTTATATATATCAATGACATCGTCGACAAAATTGACTCGGTTACTCGCATGTTTGCCGATGACACGTGTCTGACAGAATCGTCCAATGAGCCATGTAACGTCGAAGCAAAAATGAACGAGGAACTCATAAAAGTAAACGAATGGGCTAATACATGGCTTGTTTCGTTTAATGCAAAAAAGACGAAAGCAATCCTATTCACACTTAAGAAAAATATCTCGTCATTAAATATTCTGTTTAATGGCGAAACAATTGATTTTTGTAATTCTCACAAACATTTGGGTTTGACCTTAGAATCAAACCTGTCTTGGCCAGATCACATTGATAACATTTGTAAAAAGACTTGCTCGAGATTGTCCCAACTTAGAAAATTGAAGTATACTTTTAACAGAAATATTCTTGAAAAAATATATCATGCATTCATATTACCGATTTTGGAATATGGTAGTTCTGTGTGGAGCGGTGCTCCTCAGTATCAATTAAATCGTATTGAAGATATTCACTACGAAGCAGCCCGAATAGTGAGCGGGTTGACAAGATCTGTCCCACGGGATCGACTTTTGTTGGAAGTTGGTTGGACTAGTCTGGAAAACAGGTGCCATGTTCACAAAATGTGTAATTTTTACAAAATCCTCACTGGGAATGCTCCGAACTTCCTCCACGAACTTTTACCATCTCGTGTCGCCGACATATCCCAATACAATTTACGAAACGCATCTAATTTTGTCCCTTATTTCTGTCGAACAGAATTCTTCAAACGATCATTTTTCCCTTCGTGTATTGAAGTGTGGAATACCCTACCGGAGGTTGTTCGAAACAGTCGGTCACTTGGGGAATTCAAAAAGTCCATCTCACCACCCTTGTGTAAGCCTCCAACATATTTTTCAACCGGTATAAGGAAATACAATATTATTCACTCAAAATTACGAACTGGATGTAGTGACCTTAATGGTGACAAATTCCGCAACTACATCTCAGATTCTCCATTTTGCTTATGTAACGATGGCGTTGAGGATGCAGAACATTATTTCTTCCTGTGTTCTTTAAATTCTGATATTCGCTGTATCCTCATAGATGATTTGTCGAAACTTACGCCCAACTGGAATTCATTGGATTTAATGTTATATGGAAACCCGTCATTACCCGAAAGTAGCAATGTATCAGTTTTCTTATCTGTTCAAAAATTTATTCGTGACTCGCATAGATTTGATGTACAGTTGCTGAATTAGCTTCGCCTCTCAGCAAGTCTGAGTGTCCCAAGGTTACACAGGTGATCTAACTTCCACTGTGCGTGTCCTCTCGCAGTGGGACCTGACAATCAATCTGTGTTAGGACAAAACGGTGGATGTCAGGTTAGTACGGACGAGGAATGAGCACGCAAAGATTAACTGTCTCAAAAATGTTCTGTGAACGTTCCTTAGCGGCATTAAACTAAATTTAGAATTGAATAAATTGTGTGTGGGGGGGGGGGGGGGGGGGTCATCATCACTGGAATTTCTGTTGTATACTGTTGTTTTTTTTGTTTTTTTTTGTTTTTTTTTTGTTTGTTTGTCTTCTTTGATTTGAATCTGCTTTTACCAGTCTCTCTCTCTCTCTCTCACTCTCTCACTCTCTCTCTCTCTCTCTCTTCTCTCTTTCTTTATTTCTCTCTCTCTCTTTTGAGTTAACTTCTTTTGTGTATAATGTTTACATATTGTTATATTTTGTTCTGCCTTTTGTAATCTATTAGTCTTTGTACAGGAGCGGAGGGTTTTCTAAGTGGTCAGCACTTGTCCTCCAATCCTGATTTGCATTGTTGAATGGCAAATAAAAATATGTTTAATCTAATTTCTATTTATCAGAAAGTGCTAACACCTGTGTAGACACCTGAATGAGCGATTCCCCAGTGGAAGTAACGCGTGGTTCCACATTACAGGCGGACCGTTTGGTCATATTTGGTGGAGAATCCGAATTAGTTCATCTATTTAGCTTGAACCTTTCCCAGTACTCTCACTAGACTGACAATGGGTTCCACAGAAGCTTTCCGAGAGATGTTTGATTACATTCGTGAAATTAAGGAGAAAGTCATTCAGCAAAATGCAATTCGAGCTGCCCAGATCTCACGTAACTCTGACCCACATAAACACTGGAATGACTGTGGCCAGCGCCAACTACACACTGAAAGAGATTTCTCAAGACGTCGAGAGTATCGCCCGTTTATAGGTAAGAGGCGGCAATTTCCCTTGTGCCATAGATGTGGAAGACATTACCATAACTCATCAACTTGTCCCGCTAGGAATTATAGATGTAACACGTGTAAGCGCATTGGCCATGTCAGTTCAACATGCAGATTTAATGCGATACCTGTACTAAGCACCTCAGTTAGTACGGAAATGGATGGAAATAAAGTCGACGTTAGGTTGGAAAATATATATACTAGAATTCCTGCACTGGTTGATACGGGAGCCAGTCGTTCCTGTATATCAAAAGAAATCTTACAGTCCGTTCGATTGTGGGGCAAAATTGAAATTCTTCCTCCTAGTATTAAACTCATAACGGGTGTAGACGGCAATTTACTGAAGGTTTTAGGAGAAACAAATTTACATTTATCCCTGGGTAGGCTAGATATGACTCAAACTTTTTTAATTTTGGAAAAAATGCCAGCAGATATTATTTTAGGTATGGACTTTTTAACTGAAAACAAGGCTAATATTGACCTAGGTCAGAGAACTCTTATACTGCAGAATGGTATGACACACGCTCCAATAAACAATATCGAAGAACAACCTAATTGTGCAAATAATGTAACAGTGCTAGAGGACGTAACTTTGGAACCCCGAAGTGAGACTATTATACCAGTACGTGTGGGTTTTGATAGAATTACTTCGCGTGTAGGTATTATCGAGCCGGATTCAAATTTAGTTAGTCACAAGAACATTTTGGCTGCACGTACGCTTGTAGAAGTGGTTAACAATAGGGCTGTTTCTAAAGTTCTTAATCCCACCAATTCCTATATTAGGCTCACATCTTCACAGGTTATCGGTTGTTTTTACCCCATCCGTCCTGATGATATTCTGCATTCAGTTGAAAAAA
Organism: Pictodentalium vernedei; assembly: GCA_031216915.1. Classification (NCBI taxonomy): domain Eukaryota; kingdom Metazoa; phylum Mollusca; class Scaphopoda; order Dentaliida; family Dentaliidae; genus Pictodentalium; species Pictodentalium vernedei. The sequence goes on along the minus strand of CM062296.1, from coordinate 437,137,265 downwards.
GCGATGTTAGTGCCAACGCGATGGTGAATTACATTGGTCATGATGGTTCCAACAATTATGACGATTACTTTGCCGAAGCCGAGTCGCTTGGCATCGATTTATCCCACTCTGATTTGTCAAGTCTTCAGAAACAGGAACTGTTGGTGCTAATAGGTCAGAATAGGGATTGCTTCGCTAAGGATTTGTCCGAACTTGGAATGTCTCGCATATATAGCCATAAAATCGATACAGGTGATGCGGCCCCAGCGAGACGTCGGTTTTATAGGGCTTCGCCAGCAATGAAGGAAGAGATTAGCAAACAAATTGACGAACTTGAAGAACATGGCATTATTGAGCCTTCAGTCTCGGAATGGATGTCCCCTGTTGTTATGGTTAGGAAAAAGGACAATTCGTTTAGGTTCACTGTAGATTACAGGCAACTGAATGCCTTGACAAAGCCCATTTCATTTCCTTTGCCCAGGTTGGAGGACGTTTTCGACACCCTTGGAAAATTAAGGTCTACGATATTCTCTTGTCTTGATATGTTCTCAGGATATTTCCAAATTGATTTGGACCAGGATTCCAGACACAAAACCGCTTTTGTCACCCACAGGGGAGTTCATCAATTTAAAAGACTTCCCATGGGCTTGATGAATAGCGCTTCAAGTTTCCAGTTGGTCATGGCTGAAGTCATTCGAGATTTACAATGGCACTCATGTTTGTGTTAAGCAGACGACCTCCTCGTGTTTTCTAGGTCTTTTGAGGAACACCTCCAGCACTTGTCACCATCGTTTGAGGCCTTGCGTAGAGCAAATCTAAAGTTGAAGCCTTCTAAGTGTGATTTCGCTGCAAAGGAAATACGCTATTTGGGGCACGTTCTTTCTAAAGATGGCATTTCTGTTGATACTTCGAAAACGGACGCTGTGTCCTCGTTCCCCCGTCCAAAAAACCTCAAAGATGTTCGTGCTTTCCTTGGTCTCTGCAACTATTATCGACGTTTCGTCTTCAATTTTTCGCAAAAAGCAGCACCTCTCAATAATCTTCTCAAAAAGAATGTACCATTTCAGTGGGAAGCAGAATGTGAGAAGGCCTTTAACACCATGAAAGAGGCCCTGACAAAACCTCCAATTTTGGCTTTCCCAGATTTTGATAAAGAATTTTTTCTGTATACAGACGCGTCAGGATATTCAATAGGTTATATCTTAGGTCAGATGGATGAAAATGGTAAGGAAGTGGTTGTCTCATATGGAGGCAGGTCTCTTTCTGAAGCAGAACAAAAATTGGGTATTTCAGAACGCGAATGTCTCACAATAGTTGAAGGTATTAAACACTATCATGTTTATTTAGCGAATGGTAAGTTTACCGTAATCACCGATCATGTTGCTAATTCATATTTACGACACCTTAAACAATGTAGCGGCAGATTAGGCCGCTGGTCGCTAAAATTACAAGGGTATAATTTTGAAATCATCCATAAAGCAGGTAGAAAGCATTTGAACGCGGATGCGCTATCACGACGCGAATATCCACAAGTTACAAAACCGACAGTAAGCGATAATGCTCAGGCCACCGTGATGGCCACAAACAACGTTAAAGAACACGCGGCGTCTCAAACACAAACCGAAGAGGTAATACAACAGTGTGACCCAATAGATTCTATTACGCGCGTCGCAGCCGTCTCCGAGGCTGACATTAAAAATAAACAAAGATCGGATCCGGACGTAAATGTTTTTATCGAATATTTAGAAGACAGAATATTACCCGAAGACGATAAAGACGCTAGAAGAGTCATTTTGGAAGCAAATGACTACATTTTGGAAGATGGAATCCTGTATCATCTCTACTACCCAAAAGGTAAGGGCCATAGAATAGACCGTTTAATTAAACAGCTCGTGGTGCCACTCAGTTTGAGGAATGATGTGCTATTGTCATATCATGACTCACTGCTGGGTGGACACCAAGGTATTGATAGAACTTATCAGTCCATTCGATTCAAGTATTTTTAGCAACACTTATTTTCTGACATTCAATATTATGTAAAATCATGTCTCCAGTGTCAGAAAAACAAGGATGCGACCCACCACCATCCAGCGCCTCTAAAACCGTTACCTGTCGAAGCGCCATTTAGCCGTCTCCATATTGACATTTTAGGACCCCCCAAGACCTCTCCTAATGGATATAAATATATTTTGTTAATTGTTGATGCTTTCACAAAATGGCCCGAGGCATTCCCCTTAAAAACAATGGAAGCATCGGAAATAGCTAAAATTCTATATTCAGAAATTATTTGTAGGTACGGGGCCCCAAAACACTATTCTCAGACAGAGGACAAAATTTCATGTCAAAACTTATCAAAGAACTTTGCAAACTTTTTCAGATCACGAAACTGGAGACAAGCAGTTACCACCCACAGACAAATGCCGCATGTGAAAGGATGAACTCGACAATAACAAAAACACTCCGAATGTATTGCGATGCGAAGCAAGAAAATTGGCCGGATCTTTTACCAAGTGTGCTGTTCGCGTATAGGGCAACACCGTGCACAGAGTCAACGCAGATGAGTCCTTTTCAGTTACCGATAGATACGGAGCTTATTCCAACTAACAACATCGGAACCGAAGTGTATAAACATCTAGACGCCATACAGAAAAGCTTCGAAGTCACCAGAGAAATAGTAAAACAAAATATTAACGCCGCACAACATAAGTATAAACAACAGCATGACAAAAAGGCAAAGCCCCCAAGATTCTCGACAGGTGACAAAGTATGGTTATATAACAACAAAACGCCTGTTGGGCTTTCACGGAAGCTATGCCAACGTTGGACAGGGCCATACTATATAACGTACGACAGCAACCCAACATACACGGTCCACAGATGTTCAGACGATATTCAACTCAAGTCACCAGTACACGCGAACCGTCTCAAACCGTTCACCAACCCTAAAGATCGTCCGACCACTACCCTCGAAGAGCAAACGGCTCAGGAAACAGGGGCTCCAGATACAAACCCCGATATCGCGTCGAATTCCCTCCCGAAAGATAAAAACCAGACTCCCGCAGACGAAGACACTGAGAAAAATGAAGAAGACACCTATTTTGTAGACAGGATCCTAGCATGCAAGAAACTCCACGGTCGGAAACATTATAAAATTAACTGGCAGGGATCTAAAGAAACTACGTGGGAACCGAGATAAAATGTACCGGAAGAGTTAATCCAAGAGTTCCACATTTCAAAGACCGCGAAAGGAAAAAGAAGAAAAAGAAAACTGAAAACAAGCGTCAACACAATATCAGATTCCATCAGCATCCCAGACTTAGACGAATGGGAGATATTGTGAGTACAAAACTAAGTGTTCAAAGCATTTGTTAACTTATTAAAAAAATAAATACATAAATAAAATAATATAAGTCCCAATATTTAATTTGTCAGTTAATAAATATGCAATTTACGGTTAGTATGAGTTTCTTGGTGTGTACCGCTTGACGGATACGCCACCACTTTGTTGGGTGAAGCGTTGTTTTTTTTTTCCCTGATTTGATGTTGTCTCGTTATTATTACCTCGTAAAGCTCGCGTTCTCTCGTGTACTCCGCGTATTCCGCTTACGCGCTCCACGGTACAATCGAAGCTGTGTAAAGAGGTTAAAACAGAAAAAAGCATTTGCCAGTTGAAGGGTAACTGTCTGGCTTAAAGAGTAATACAAGTTTCATTGGGTATTAAAGTTACAGGTGTTTAAAGGGCAAAATGAAAATTCAATAAGGATAGATATTAAAATTATGATAATACTTTAGAGGGGCCACCCGCAAGACGGACCCCTACCTTCAAATAATAATAATAATAATAATAATAATAATAATGTGTGATCTGAATGCAATCTTGCCACTTGCATTCAAATTGTGCAAAATATCCAACGGAGATCTGTGGCAAGGCTCTCCGCTTGGATATAAAGACTGATTCATTAGTTCCTGATTGGTTATTTGTGATGTTTTTCAAAGTAGCTCTCTGTTTTTTGGGGTTTTTTTTTCAAGTTGCTCCTTGTTTAATGAAATGTTTGTTCTCTTTTTTCTTCAGGTTAACCAGAGCGCTGTGTCTAATTTGTTTCTTCTTCCAGGGCAACATTATAAAAGGTTTTTTTCAGAACGCGTATATCAATTTTTGTCTAGTTTATATTTTCAGGTTGCAAATGGAGATGGTAAAATGGTACTATACAGAGAACACAGACATCACAAACGAAGGACACACAACAGGAAACCAAATTATACACAGCGACAAGGTGAAGAGAAAGAGTAAACCCCAGGAATAACGCTACATCGATATGAGGAAAAGAACTAGACCTAACAATAAATTAACAACAAACGGACATGAAGCACGCGGACAACAACTTTGGATCAGCACAGAAACTAACTTTGGAATTCATTCAGAAAAGGACTACGTGGCATTCAACATTCATACTCAATGTCTAATGATTTTGGCGACACAATTCATTTTATATGCATCGGACAATATCGAATTACCAACATCAACATAGTATCACAAACGCGCTCGGACACTTTCAACCTCAATATATTCAATTACAAGCGAAAGAAGATCACAGAAGAAGAAACAAATAGACACTCCATTAGTTTTCAAAATTATTGTATTTTATCTTTCATGCATTCATTTCATTTTATCATGTTTTACCTTTTTCAAGTTTGCCAAATAAGATATTCGTCGAAAAAGCGGAGCTTTTTAATTTAGACGAAGGCATATATCACAGGGTTGTTATGTTAAGGTTATTCTAAATTTTAAAAAATAAGTAAACAATTCGAGTTATTTAGAATGAATGAAAGAAAGAAAGTTTTTAATAATCAGTGTGAGTAAACTGGGTAAGCGCATTAATTTAATTAAGTTCGTATTCGGAAAGCGTTCTTTGTTCAGTCGCTGTCATGCAGGGACTGTATAAACAATGCATTCCAAATTAGAACTTATTGAAAAGTCAGTTCATGTCACTGCAAGTCATCAAAGCCGTCTTTTCTAAATTAGCACCTTTGCCCAAATCAAGTCTTTGATAGGTGATGCGCGCGAATATATAAGACCCCTCGAGTTAACCTCAAGACAGGCTCGCTAGGATGGAATAATCGTTAGTTCACGCGGTGTAGTAAAGAGTTAATGTATTTGTGTGGTTCCGGTAAGCCGTCATTTGGACGACAGGATTCCCGATCTGATGATTTGCATCGAGGGGAGACGCCGAAGAAGAACCGATGAGTATATGTAGTATTTAGTTTATAGTATTTAGTTGTGATAACACATCGTAGTTACATAGTTATTTGTTAACAGTTTTAAGTGTATTAGTGAATCTCTGTTATTAGATGATCAGTTGTTATTATTGCGAGTTAGAAGCACTATTAGCAGGAATTGTAGGTGATAAGATATTCTAAAGGGTGAAATTTAGTATTAAAGATAATTCCCCATAATGTGGTAGGCGCAACAGGATAAATGCGCGCATGAGCGGTTGAGTGAAAGATTTCCTGATTTCTTGTCAGTAGTCGCAGCTTCGACCTTTCTCTACGAATATAAATTTGGGAAACAATTTAATTTTAGATAATATTTTAGTACTTGTTTTCGGTGGGATTCAGTGACTAGTCACAAAACTCATTTCAGTAGTGTTGAGATTATTTATTTAGGATTTGTGATTTATTGTCAGTAGTCGCAGCTTCGACCTTTCTCTACGAATATAAATTTAGGAAACAATTTAATTTTAGATAATATTTTAGTAATTGTTTTCGGTGGGATTCAGTGACAAGTCACAAAACTCATTTCAGTAGTGTTGAGATTATTTAGGATTTGTTGGCTATTTGTAAATAAGAGTATAGAAGATTTATATATAAAAATTGTTGGATTGTTAATAGTCTTTATCTTATTAATGAAGAAGCCCTGAGTACCCTAGGAATTGATGGAACCTCCGCCCCGCCAAGAAATTAGCCCATGCTAGGTCATTACCGTTGAAAGCAATTGATTAAACCGCGGCGCTACTCTGTGGCTTGTGAATAAGCAATTGCGATCTACAAAAGTGAGCTATTGAAAATCCCCTGTCCACGGTGAAAGAGTATCTTAGGTCCCCAGCAAAGTTGATCAACCCCAGCCTTGGCCCTCCGCTGACAAGCGCCCTCTGGCAAATAAATATTCACTCTCCCCAAGACGTTGCCACAGCGGCGTTCCTGGGGACAGTAATTTCTATTTATCAGAAAGTGCTAACACCTGTATAGACACCTGAATGAGCGATTCCCCAGTGGAAGTAACGCGTGGTTCCACTTTACAGGCGGACCGTTTGGTCATATATACCTGGACCCACTGTCAGTGAAATGCTACAGTGTCAACACTGTATTTGATATTATAAGTAACTGATCCCATTGTAGCTAACGTTATTTACTGCTTTCTTGTCATGCAGTGGCAGAGCGCAGTGGCGTTCTGGTAAACGGTTCTCGTCAGATCACCGAAGTTAAGCAACGTCGAGTCCAGATAATCATTGGATGGGTCACCGTCTGAGCGATCAATTCGGACTCCCGCGTTGTGTCATTGGACAAGGCACTTAACGCCGATTGTCCACATGGGGGCACGATGCCGCCGTGTACTAAGGCGTACTGCACGTCGATGGTACGCATGTCTTCTATTAAGTGCAAACTGATAATCTTGATTTCTGCTAAACGTGTCAGGACTGTTAGATTTGTTCGGTGGTCTAGGTCTACAGAGAAGATCACCAAAGAAATCTACAGTTCTGTCGGCATCCAGATGTTGATCTGCGGCTTTGTTTTTTCTCAATGAATTAATTGTTTTCCTCCATCCGTAGAACTGCCACGGTCATGATTAGCTATTGTGCATAAGTACATGACCCTAAACACCAACAAATCAATAAATAAATAAATAAATAAATAAATAAATAAATAAATAAATAAATAAATAAATAAATAATATCATGCAGTGCAGTGTGGAATATGAAGTGAGGCGTACCTTTCAATGTGTGTTTGGTTGGAGAAAGAGGCAGGGTGGGGGGGGGGGGGGTGGTAAGATCGGTAATTTTGTTGGGATAAATCGACCGATGGCGTGGGACACTGTGGAACTGACCGATGAAACGGGACACAGTGAGAGTGGTTATTCTTTATAATAAATAAATATACACTTACTTTTGAGTTCATGTTGGAGAGGATTCACTGGAAATGGTATATCGACCACCGATACTTCTCAGTTATGCTCTGCTCCCCATCCTATGAATTGTACTTCAGACTTCTCAAATCTAGCCCCCATCCCCACCATTCCCCGCCAGAATTTTGGCTCGCAAAAAACTTATTTTTACTTTTATTCTCCCAACATCTAATATAACGACAAATAGAGGTGCTTCGCAGGGCCACCGGGAGCACGAGTGGGCAGGGCAACCCATATTTTCGGGGCTCGTTCCCCAGGGCAGTTAGCCAGCTATACTCGCAACAACGCCCTCTCCCCGTCGGCCCGGATGCTTCTAATGATAGAAAGGTCAATGGGAGAGGGGCCCGTAAGCAAACAAACGGGGGCAGGTGTCTTGCTGAAAAAAACAGCAGGGGGCTCGTGTCCTAGGTAAAAAGTAAAAAAAAAAACAACTGCAGGGGGCAGGTGCCCTAGGTAAAAAAAACAGCAGGGTGATGGGGGGGGGGGGGGGGCAGACGTCTCTGCTAATTAATTTTAATAGAAGGCAGTTGATCATGGGACAGGTGTCCCTATCCCATTGTCCAGTATTACAAATTTTCTATGGTACATGGCCTTGTCAGAAACAACATTTTAACAAGAAATACGGGAAACCTATTTGCAGTAACGCTGCAAACATGAACTTGATTTTAGGACTATTCCATGGACAGTTTAAAGCCTACTTCGATATCAGCGTTCCTCACTCTCAACCTTTCAGTGCATCATCGCAGTATTTTACCCGAATCGAGTTCTGACGTCTTGCAAGTTTGGCCGACATGCTTTCAATTTTGTTATTGCCAACTACATATTTATAATTTCATGATTACTGATCGGAATTTTGAAAATGATACACGCAATCGCGACAGAGTTTTCTGAAAAACTCGATTCTGCAAAAGGTTTTAGTGAAATTTGATTATTTTTTATTTTAAATTTCGATGGCTCTTGTCGAAAAGGTGTTAATTACTGATCGTCCCAAACGAGATCAAAGACTGACGCCGAAGATTAATAACAGACAGAGAATCTTATAAAAATATACATGTGCAATCCTAAAATGCAATAAATCAAGTCTTTTTCGCGTTTTATGAGAGAAATATGTCCAATCGTATCACTGAATCATTTTTAGGTATAAGATAAGATAAGATAAGATAATATTTATTGCAAGAACACCAAAAACAAGGCAGATTGCATGTCATTGAAATTAGTAACAATAATACGAAATAGCAAAATATGTTTGAAACCATAAACACTAATGTTCAGTTGGTGCATGTTATAGCTAATGATTTCATTCTAATTGGTATTATGCCGCAAGCAAGCATTCTCTGTATTCAAACATTTGTCGGATCATATTACAGATGATACCACACAGTGCGGGGATTTCATTTTTCATAAGAAATACGAATCTCTCAGAGCTACTCATACCAACAAAATCTGGATATTCTCTCTCGATTTTGCGATAGGAGTCAGCACGTATAGAGTCATATCTCTTACAATCCATAACAAAGTGGAATTCATTTTCTATATTACCATTGTTACAGACCTTACATAACCTTTTATGTACAGGTAATGGGGGCTGCACATGTCTACCCTTTTCAATCATTAAGTTGTGATTACTAATACGTAATCGGGTGAACAGATTTTTTGCATGTTCCGCAGTTGTGTTCAGTAAATAAATTTCTATGTTATAAATGTCTTTAAACTCTCTATAGGTTCTAAGTTTGTTTTTTCCGGCCTTCTTATCATCATTGTATATATCATTTAGAAGAGTATTAAGGTGGCGAGTCTTCAAGTCTTCACGAATTACGTCAATTTTCCAATTGCTAAGGTTTGCTGGTTGTTTACCGGGGGTATTTGCTTGACCACTATCTTCCACAAGACGGTGACATCTTGAAATGATTGAATCTGGTAATGTATAATTTTCAGACTCAATTCTAGCCTCAGTCAACAGTGTTGAAGAAGACTTCTGGTACGATTTGGTTGCATATTTAATCATTTGCATCGTAGCCTCTATGTGCACAGGATATCGACCTAATTCCGCTCTCGCTGCGTGGTTGGATGATTTCCTGTTAACACCGAGTAGACTTTTACAGAACTGTTGATGAACATGTTCACACGGAACCTTATCACCGTGTGTGTTGTTTATTTCAGACGCCCATATTTCACTTCCATATAAAAGAATAGGCTTAATAAGTGAATCGAAATGTTTAGTGAGAAGAATTATCGGAGGTGGCCATTCCTTTTTGAAAGTATTTAGTAGACTGTACAGTACTTTCATGCCCTTTTTGCTTAATTCTTGTTGTGCTTTTGTTAACTTTCCATTTTTTGCGAAACATAGGCCAAGATAAGTGTAATCGGATACCTGTGTAACTGAATTTGAACCAATGTGGAAGTTAGGCATTCTAACTTTACGGGAGTGGAATGTCATCGCCTTTGTTTTATCTACATTTACATGGAGCCCGTTTCTAACAGAGTAATCGTCCAATTGGTCTAAACATCGTTGCAATCCGTAGGGGTTGTCTGATATCAGCTCCAGATCATCTGCGAAAAGCAGATGATTTAATGTAGTATTATTTAATTTTACAGGTGCACATTTTTCATCAAAAATGTGTCCAATGTCATCAATAAAAATTTTAAATAATGTCGGCGAAATAACACAGCCCTGCCTAACACCGATTGTCGATAATTGTGCGGGGCTCACGCCAAGTTTGGTTTTTATTTGATAAAAGCTTGACTGATATAAAGAACTTAACACTGCGAGAATATTACCACATATACCCACTTTGTTAAGTTTTTGAAAGAGAATATTTCTGTCAACAGTGTCGAAGGCTTTCTTAAAATCAACAAAAACCGCGTATAGTGGTTTTTTCATCTTTTTATATTTATTTATCGATGTTTTAAGAATATAAGCGCTGTCGGTTGTACCTCGACCTTGTCTGAAGCCAAATTGATTATCGGTGATTAAGGAATTGTCTTCAAGAAATGTGTTAATCCTCATTGAGCTCGTTCCAACGAGGGGTCACATGATATGGTTTTGTTGAAATATATAAAAAAAATTATATTTAAAATAATAAATTTTGATATCGTCTGCGTTGGGTAAAGGATTAAAAATGTGACCTAACAGGTCTCCAGTCAGTTGGTGATATACACCCATTCTCAAAACTGACGGTATAAACCCAAGATTTATTATAGAAAGTCCCACGGGAAAACACGTACTTAAACCTGGAGTGTTATAGACCAAAAGCAGTCCTATGGGAATTCCTGCAGTAATTTTGCAGTCGACTGAAAAAGTTAGTGAGGGGATTCTCATAGGATTGCGTTAGTTCCTTGGATCTATATCATCAGTTGCTATTACTTACATCGAAAGTTGGCCTATTTGTTACATTTACAGCATCTTCATGTGTTGCTTCCACTTCTATGGGATCCCGGTGGCTCAGTGGTTACAGAGTTGGACTGCAAACCGAAAGGTCTTCGATTCGAACCCCACCAGGGATTTAGGACGCCGGTGCCTGCGTTGTGTCCTTGAGCGAAGCACTTAATCCCGATTGCCTGCGTGGGAGCACCGAGACGGTGGCGCTGCGTACTAAGGTGCACTGCACGTCGATGGTGCACTTGTCTTCAACAAAAGTTAATCCTGCTTGTGTGGAGTTAGAACGTTGGGGACTCTGACAGTTGCTTGCCGTTGTTCGGTGGTTGTCTCCGGGTACACCGGCTTCCTCCACCCTTAAAACAGTCCGGCACGAGGTGACCCTGGCTGTCGAAAATGTCGTTAAAACCCACTAAATAAAAAAATAAATCTCTGCGATAATACTTGCACTTGCACCATCGTCATTTACTTCCCTGGTCATGTTTTCTGCCCCATTTGGCTTTCCTAACTTTGGGTCAGTGAGAGATTGGGTGGGCCATTGCAGACACCATATTGGAAATTTTTGTCACTTTCAATACACTTGTTCTACTTGTCGGTAGCCGATTTCACATGTACCTTTTTTAGTTGCCATGAGTTCCAACTCGTATATGGTTGATGATAACTTCCGCAATGTTCACGCCAGTTAATAGGAGTTTGGTAGTTAGCCTTATGAACAGAATATACAGGTCAAGTTCATCAATTTTGATATTTATTTGATATTCCGTTGCAGAGTTATTACTCTTTATCTACTTGGAATTTCTTATATTTCAAGTTTCCCGGATGATCCAGATGATAGTTTTGGATATTTTTGTGACATCCAATTCATTTTTGATATGTGGTCTTATATACACAAAATACAGATCACGTTTAATTTTGATGTTTTTTTCGATAGTCTGTTGCAGAGTTATTCCTCTTTATCGAGTTAGAATTTCTTATATTTCAAGTTGCCGAATGATCAATTCCTTTATATTCCACACACCGAATCTGAATTTTTCACATGGCCCGAAATAAAAAAACAATACAAGTCAAATTCGATGTTTATTAGATATTCCACTGCAGAGTTATTTTGCCCATTATTGAATCAGAATACCCTATATTGCCTTTTGAATAGAAAATGCAGGTCAAGTTTGACTTTGACGTTTATTTGAAATACTATTTTTGGAGTTATTGCCCTTCACATAGAATTTAATGCATTCCAAGTTTCGGGATGATAACTGTCTTTATATTCAATGCATCTGCGCCCGTTTGAAAATCGGAACATATTATGTTATGGCATTGCCTCTCTGTCCACCCCTCCGACCATCCACTCGCTTTTGGTTTCCAAATAAAATATTCCCCAAGAATATGAAGAAGACCAGCTGAGACGTTGATGGATTTGAAGAAAACAACAGTTTGAAATTCAGATACTGTTGAGGTGGTTGTTAGTATGAACAGCTCACCACAGGCGTATTCTGGAATGTCCAGCGGTGATTTTGTTTTTCTTTGGGGTTTTAGGCATCCATCCCCAAACCGACCAAAATCAAGCAAAATCTGGTCAAGATTGAATGTACCATCTTTAATTTATGGATCCATCATATTTGAATTGAATTCCAGTTGACATGAAGCCGCAAAGTCCTGCGTCCTGGATAACGGAATCTCGCTGAAACAAACATATACAATCAAGTCCTAAACTAGGATCTTAAAATTTTCCTTCATGGTTGTGCAAGAGTTAAAATTTCCCGACAGTGTTCCCGAGTCAGTGGCGTAGCCGGGGGTGGAGGTGGGGGTGGGGGGTGTGTGTGTGGGGGAGGGGTGTATGGTGGGGGAACATGCCCCTCCCAATTTCAGTCACCCCCCCCCCCCCCCCCAGGTGATGTGGCCTAATTATTGATGCCTTTCACAACTTATAAATTATGGACACAAACGGACTCAGAGTCAAGGAAATTGCGGGGTTTTTTGTCTCGAATTTCAAAATTTTTCCCGGGGAGGCCCCTCTCTCCAACGAGAGGGGGTGTCCCCCGCTTGTGTTCGCCCCATCTCCCCGCTACGTGGCTAGGATGATGATGCGCATCCTATTCAGTATGCATCCCTAGTAGTTCAGCGATCTGAACGTAGCGGCTACCCCCTACGTAGGTGCAGGGGGTAGCTGCTACGTTCAGATCGCTGAACTAGCCCCTAGATATTACTCCTGCCCTCTCCTAACTTTGATATCCTGGCTACGCGCCTGTCGTTGACTGTCGGTACGAGCTTAACGAGCCAAACACTTCTTTAAAACAATAATAAACGAAACAGGTCGGAAACGTCCGTTTATTATTGTAATTTTAAAGAATTACTTTGGTGTTACTGAAGAAAATCTTCAAAATAATAATGAGACAAAAAGTGAAAAAAATAATGAAAATTAATTGGCGATTTTTGTGAATAGCGCTGGCCGGTTTTGACCTTAACGTTGGGTAAAGGGTTAAAACGAAAAAGGTTTTTTTTCACTAAGATTCTCAATCAAAGCCCTTGATTGACCATAAGTAACACCAGACCATAAGTAACACCAGACTACATTATGAAGTCTGAACATTTCACAAAACTCTCAGGAGAATGCAGTCATGACTCAGGTTACCTAGCTTTAGGATGGAATGCCGACATGACGTTCCTTAAGTGCATTAAGGCGCCACCTGCAATACTTTAGCAATGCAGATGGCGACTTAATACACCCAAGGGACGACGAGTAAGTTTGGATGATATACAGTGCCATTGATTCCGGGATCGTAACTACCAAAACATTTTTGGTGGGGGAGGGGGGGGGGGGGGGATTTAGGACGCCGGTGCCCGACGACTCAGTCATATCGATCAACTATTTGGAACATACCTACTTGCTTTTACGAAAATATTTGTAAGCTACAAATATACTTTCCACTGATAAAATATTTACATGGCAGGGAGTTTTATGATAGTGCTGTGAGATACACACCAGCGTGGTAGAGGTGCACGGCCATCTGTGTGCTTTCAACAGGTCACGGTCATCAAAATCATTTGTTATTAGTTACTCCATCCTTGGAGGAGGAATTCCACTGATATAGAAAAATTGAATCGGGCATTTATTGCACTTTCTAATCTGTGTATATGTTAGTCGGGCATGCAAGAGATTTTGCCCAATTGAGTACTCCAAAGCGTTTGTATACATTTTCGCCGGACAAGTAAGGGCGTCTGCCCAACTTGGTATTTTATAATTTCTTGCCCGACGCATCCCATGATCGGGAACCTTTCTTGGAGAGTGGGTCACCCCTTCCCCAGAATTTACGCCTCTGATTAATTCACTGAATACAGAACAGTTCACGTTGGCTTCTTCTTTTCCGTCCTGCGGTTGATGGAGCTCAGGATCCAGGAAGGGTAGGTTGGGACTGCACTACCTATTGCTGCGTAATGGAAATTATTGTAGCTTACTTCAGCGTTTATACATTTTATAGATATCTTGTTATGTGCTGTTGTTGGGAGGGGTGGGTGGGGTGGGGTGTGGTGGAGGTACTGTAAATTTAATTTGTTCCGAGTGTGATGGCTCAAGTACTGATTGATAAAACATTCCATCCACATCATCAAGGCATGCCCCCGTCGAAGGTATGCCTTGATGATGTATTTGGAGCATTATCCCGTAAGGATTATAGAAAAAAAGACAGACACGGGTGCGAGAATTACCTGTACTAAGGCACTGTGCAGGGCTAGCATCTAGAAATAGCTTATTGTCGACATTGTTTGGAAACTTTAACTTTGCTTCCAATTCAGTAGAACCCTGTTAATTGAATAGCCACTTTGCCAATGAAAATTATTTAGTTAACAGGAGTATTCTATTAACAGGGATTGTGTCACTTTCCGGTATTCTTTAGACAAATTTAGCATTTATTCTATTATATCTTGTTTGACAGAGCTCCATGAGCTCTGTCAAACAAAATATAATAGATTAAATGCCTTTATTGGATGTACTGAGGCCAAATAAGTCTACAAACAAAGGAAAACTGGGGAGAGTCAGGGTAAAATCTCGACATGTTACAGGAGTTTACTCTATAATCTATATTCAATTAACAAGTCAAATTTGTACAAGAGGTATGGTAAATGGTTTTGTGTTGGGAAATTATATTCAATTAACAGGGATATACAATTAAGTGGGCTCCACTGTAGTGCTATACTGGTGAGACTGGAAATGGCATCGGCAGGGGCATGGGCGCAGATGCTTTTTATGTTTATATAGCGGAAATTACACTCAATCTTTATTTTCAGCATTAGGCCCTATGTAAGTACAATTTCCATCTAAACTATATGTTTTGTGAGACGACGTAGATGACTGATACCAAGCTTTATACCGTGATTACCTCTTCTACTAAATATGAAAAGCCTATGACATAAATTTTAGTACACACCAACCGTGGTGAACACGCCAGCAATGGGATTTCAGTAGTTAAAATTTACGGTGTCATCCCGATTGTCCCACTTTCTAATTTTAGGAGGTAAAGACAGTGGGACAGTCGGGATTTTTTAATTAGGTCTCTAGCGGCTAGATCAAACATATTTTCCCTTATAGTTTGTTTCACGTATTTTGCTGTTTCATTGGTGAACAGAACAAGAAGTTGTTATACCTTCTGTATTTTTTTTTTTTTCTCAAAATTTCTCACCTTTATTCGGAATTTCACATATCTCGAGCTAACCGTTATGGTCATATCTTTTACACCATCTCCTCGGGGTTGGAGGAGATGGGCCTGCCACAACAAACTCTACATCTTCTTTCAATTTTTATTTATTTAACCTTCATAGCAGGGCTGTCCCCAACGAGCTTGGGGTTGGTGGTACCGAAAGGAGCTGTTTGTTTGCAAAGCCACTCTCTCCACGCAACAATATCAAAATAACTGGCAGCGACAAAAGTTGACTCCATGTTATAACAAATCTACAAGAGCGTCTGCAAGCCATCAACAAGATCGTTAGAAATACTACCAAGGGGGAATGAAAGGCAGACACGCCTAGCAGCCGCAAACTCTTCCCCAGGCGCCTAAAGCAACATACCATATCGGTATTTGTTATACAGCATCGATAAACTATGCTAGATATTTTTGTTCATCAAAACGGTGATTAATTTACAAGATATTTTTGTACATCAAAACAATGACTTATTATTAAATATAGAATATACCCATAGTAACTTGGTGTACCAAATGTTCACCACGAGTGGTGAAGTGGTGTTAACCTTCGGCGCGCGGTTAACACCGCTTCACCACGAGTGGTGAACATTTGGTACACCAAGCTACTTTGGGTATATTTTATTTATACCATGATCGTCAGATTATTAAGAGTCGCTATTATTTTTTCTCGATATTACTGAGCACCAGACGTACATACGAGCGAATCTGTGTTTGTTTACACGAGCACCGGTGGGCGGTATTCCGCTGTCAATTTTATTGCCGAAACGAAATGAAAAAAAGAAACTGTGCCTTTTTCGTTTTAATAGCATAATAACGTACTATTTCGAGTTATGCATGCTTTATTAACATGAGACAATGCATATTTGTTAATTTGTGGCATCTTATCCACTCGTGGTGAATATTTGGTGCACCAAGCTACTATGGGTATATTCTATATATAATCCCATGAAAAGATTCGAAAAGAACCGAGCAGAATCGCAACTTAAGATTCGAAGATTCGAAATCGAATCGAGTCTCGAAACTTCGCAGGTCCACCCCCCCCCCCCCCAAAAAAAAAAAAACAAACACCCACCCACCCATTCACCCCGAACTGCTGAGTTGATTAAGTTCATGAATTTATTTTCATGTGACCCGGTCATGTCTGCCGTGAAGTATCCATGATTGACTTTGATGAAACATTCAAACAAAGGAAGCCAGAAATCATTCATGAAATGAATCTAATTTACAGGGATAAAATTTGTTAACCCTTTATCCCAACGTAACGGCCAAAACCGGCCAGCGCTATTCTCAAAAATCGCCAATTAATTTTCAAAATATTTTCGTTTTTTGTCTCAAAAACATAGGTTATGACCCCTCGTTGGAACAAGCTCGTCGAGCTCGTTCCAACGAGGGGTCATAACCTATGTTTTTGAGACAAAAAATGAAAAAATTTAGTTATTCAAGAATTTTTTTTGCAAGTGTCGTCTGCTTTTCATGTTAGGTAAAGGGTTAACAAAAGGCAGTCTTATCCCTGTTGTAAAACCAAGAGTATTGCTGTCCTGGTGGGAAGTGACGCGTAGCAAGGTTTCATTACAATGAATGAAGCCAGGTGTTTTTTTTGTTGGGGGTGGGGGGGGGGGGGTGGAGGAGGAGGGCCAATATGAAATTCGGAAGGCTGTGTGGGAGGGATGCGGGGACGACCGCTATTCATAACTAGGACACTCCGGTCGTCACCCCCTCCTTCAAGTTCAAAGTGGGAGGAGGGGTGACGACCAGAGGGTCCTAGTTAGAACTATAGGCCTCCCCCGAGAAGAATCTGAGAATCATAGGCATTTGTAGCTTGCGTTGCCCTTTGCTGGAGGTCATTTTGGAGCTCTTTGTTATGTACTTTCATTGGGCCAGGGTCTTTTTTGGAGGGGTGGCAGGGGAAATTTAAATATTTATGGGGTGGCCTCCCCCCAGGACCCCCATGTCGACACTACTGGGTGGAAATAACTACTAGCAGCATTCAGAGAGTTTGTGTACCGGAATAGTTCTATGCGCGGGTGACGGGGTCAGGGGTCTTGGGTACTCCTTAGGTTATGCATTCGTGAGTCTCCTGATCCACCGTGCCGGTCATATTGTGTGAAAAACGTTTGAACTTTCGAAGGAAAAGCTGCAAAATTCCCGACTCCAGAGATCCGTGTTATGTGATGCACTTCTGGGGTTTTGGGGAACCCTTGCCTTAGATGTGTGCATCCTTTGGAGCCTTGATGCAAGTGGAACCGATATATGAGTATACCAGAGAAAGAAATATTCTTGGTATGTGGCACATGTACTTTGCCTCGGTAGCATTGCCTTATATATTTGGAGAGGTCTGTGCTCTTCCCTCTTTATCCTGCATGATTTTAGAAAACATTCCATAAACGTTAAGCCCCTGAAATGTTGAGCCCTCTGAAGCCCAGGGTTCTTTGCCTTAACCCCCCCCCCCCCCCCCCCCCCCCGATGTGAGCCACCATGCAAATAATCTTTATGATGGCATGTCGGAGCCTTTTGAACGAACGTCGAAATGCCACTAGATGATTTTTGTTTATAACATATCAGTTTTCGCGCGAAGAACGTTCAGCTGACCTACCCACTGACGTGGGACCTACCCCCACTCCACCCACACCCCAACCTCACTCCCACCCCACCAGAAAGGAAGAAGCAGACCCCAACGGACAAATCTCGAGTTTTTAAACAAGTTTCCGGAAATCACTCGTCAGACAGACAGACAACCATAACGTTCGTGCTCAGAAAATTATCATTTGTCGACTGACAATGGCTAAGAACGTGATCGCCTGGAATTTTGAGCTCCAGCTACTCGCTAACACACACTTTCACGTTTTCATCTGTTATGGCAGTCGTAAATTATTGATTGATTCCATTAGAACTGACGCGCCAGTAACACCGATTAGCGCGAGTACATGTGACAAGTGGGAAATGCACGTGTTTGAAAGCATGAATTTTACAGCCTCAAAAATTAAACCTGTATTGATATCATCCAGCGATTGCATTTAATCGGGACAACAAGTAAAAACTCAAAGGAGAGAATTTCGTGCAATGGAAACCCAGAACACCTCTACCGAAATATGGTTTGACATGGGCACTGGGAGAATCGTAGATCAAAAAATAAAAAAGGAAGAAAAGCAACACTGTCAAAATTCAACAAAAACGGACATTGATTCTACTAGGTAAGTAAAGCAGTACTATAACTTAAAAATCTTTGAAAAAGGCTGTAAATACCCATCCGCGCCCTGTCCCCACCCCTTTATTTTTGTAACTCAATTTTTTACAAGAACTGAGAACGCGGTATATTATCCGAGATAATGCATGGATCTCCACTAAAGGACATCAATTTATTATTGCGGATAATTCTATATTCCATGCATGCACCGATAGCGGGGTCTCCGTTGGACAATCTTAAAGTGTCTTTCCGTCTCGAAATCTGAATGCGTCTTTATAAAATTGCAGGATATTTTGGCTCGAAAACCTTCTGATCATGTGAAAAGAGGGCCGCACCGACATTCCCTGTTCCAAAATTTTCTTAGATCAGAGTGGGCTACCCCTTCTCGTGCTTGGCCCAACTCGCCGCTGCGCACACCGGATATGCTTCAAAGGATAACCCTCAATTTAAATGTGGCGCCCCGCTTCCACACAGAATTCACGAGAATCCCGAATCCGCCACTGATACATACTGACCCCAAAGCATTGTGGCTGCTAGGTTCAGGGACGTACCCAGAAAGGGACCACCAGATGCACGTTATCCCGACCGGTTCCCGCTTAAGTAGCCTGATATCAATATATAGCGCATAATAAAAGAATGTAGCTATAAACATAGGTCGCAAATTTTGTAGCTATTTTTATTGCTCGAAAGTGCTTTAAGCTTTCAAGTGGTGTCGTGATTGTACACTGATCCCCGTAAGCTATTGGCCAACGGAGATAAAAAAAAGCATTTAAGCCGTGAAACCATTAAAAGACAAAGGGCCGTCGCGAAGATGACCGATTGGTGGTGGTGGTGGAGGACGGGGTAAACTCGATTTGTCCTGAATGTGATGGCTCTCGTCCCGACTGACTATTTTTCCAACTACATCATCAAGGCATGCCTTCGTCTAATAAATAAAATGCACATGTAGTGGACGTGACGCAAGTTCTTGTTCAATTAATACGTACCGACCCGCTACTCCAGATTGGTCAGGCCGGTTCCTCAGAACCCCGAATCGGATAGATCAGGTAGATCTCCATTTGTATGACCTACAGAGTGTGTGTGGTGACTCAAAACCAAACATCAAACCTAGTCTTTTAAAAAAATACATCGTTAGTATCAAGAGAGGATTGATATATTTTACTCCAATCCTGCAATTGTGACGAAAATGTTCTGACGGAAAATTATTGACGGTGTGATATATTATACACCCCCATGGTTTCGTACTATGTGCAAAAAACAACGGTTGCCAAATAAATAGTGCATGCTTCTTGTGCATTTCCGGCACTTCTCTAACACTCGTGATTTGCCACCAAAGTTTGCCCCATCCCAGCTACATTTCACCATGAACCTAAAAAGTGCCTCTCTCACTTTGATAATCGCGGCTGCGTTACGGGCAAGATGCTTGGTACACAGAATGTTTTTACTTTAATTACACGGCACGTTGGAGGACCACGCCCAGTGTAACCAGGGCCGCATCAAAGTCTTACAAGGTTGTCGAGTTTTTTATGCATGCTCCTTCTAAATTGATACACTTTCGCCATTCCGAGTGCGTTGGGAAGTAAACTTAATGTTGGAACAACAGCCTGTGACTAACCGGTTGAGTACAGGGCTCAAGTACAGAAGTATGATTTTAGGTAGCTGTTGAGTTATTTGTGGTAATTAGTCACAAGCCTGTACAATAAAACACCCTCCAGTCCTATAGCACTACGCACTACTCTTATTAGACCAAGATGGGAGCTTCACCGGATCTGTTTCGGTAAGTTTGTTGTTGTTTCTTGGTGATTTTGGGGTAACTGTCGGGTAGTTGTGATAATTAGATATACTTCCGTTCAAATTAACATAACTTCCAAACACATCCCATCCTATTTAGGGGGATTTTGGGTTACATAGCAACCACGTGCCACCATAGAAACCAATATGGCGGCATCCAATTAACAAAATGGGCGACGGAAATACATGTCAATCTAACACCACGCGATATGCATGGACATCAACAGCGCGTATCACTGTCGTCACAACATGGTCACTTACGTGGACTAGCATGACAACCCCATATGACGTGACTGGGTCACGTGGCATGCCGTCACTTCCTTGGTCCACCACTAGGTCCTCAGGCCCAGGGACGACCGGGTATATGAAAAACTACTTACAGGGTATCGACACTCTACCTTTCACACATCGCGATTACTTCCTCTCAAAAAATCCTCTTCGGCAATGGCAAGCAGAGTTTGCTGCCATGAAAATGTTTCATCAACTGATAAAAACAAACTTTGGTTTCTTGGAATATCTAATATCACGAGACTGTCCCAAATTTCTAAAACGATTTTTTTTGGTATAAACAATGTTCCGTCACTTCTTTCTATTGTCACCTTTGTACATATGTACCGATGTACGACGAGGGGAATGCGACTCAACATACTTCTGTCGTATCCACAAGTTGACAATAACAACAGGGACCATGCAGCTATTTTGCTGTCAATTGAAATAAGTAAGAAGTACAGAAAGTGACGTCATATCACTAACCAGTGGTGTCATGTTGTTTGTTATGGTATCTCGCGGGAGCGGCCATGTTGTGACGTCATTGTCAAGGCCATACGGTGTGTGTGTGTGGGGGGGGGGGGGGGGTTGGGGGAGAGACGCACGAAGAAAACAATCATTGATAAAAAGAAAAGAAAAGAAAGCTCCATTAACCTTCTTCTTGAAAAAGCGAAGGCATGCAATATCAATAATACCTGTAAAAAGTAGACGTCAATGCTGATACTTTGATAGCTATGACAAGGACTGGGTGTGCCAGTCCGAAGATTTCATTATTTATTTATTTATTTATTTATTTATTTATTGGTACTTAACGTCACAACAGCAGCTAAGGCTATATCGTGTGCAAAAACGACAGAACGTTAAACACGTCATTGCCATTGCCAAATGGAAGTGAAAAGATTGAATTAATTACAATATACATGCCAAAGAGAGGAGTGCTTTGAACAGTAATTAGTGATGATACAGGGAAATTGCATACTTTATAAGTCATCCTGATGGTTTGATACTGGACGAGTTTATACTTTACGAAATTATATAATTTGAGTGGGCTCGTTTGATAAAATAGATCTCTTAAGAGATCGTACAGTGAAAGACTGCCATCAGACATTATTAAAATCAGTGCAATGTAAAAGAATGTGTACCACTTTCAACATCTGTTGGCAAGGTACACGCTCTGGTCGCGTATTATCCTCTAACAAAAAGGAGTGTGTAAGTCTTGTATGGCCAATATGACATCGAGTCATAATTACATGATCTTTTCTACAAATGTTACTAGGATATTTATCATTGATAGTTGGTCGGAAGCGAAAGAGCTTGTCAGTTATCACCCCATCCCAACTACTTTCCACTTAAAATTGATGTAGTTACTGATATGTGGTTTAAAATCACTAAAAGTAATTTTAAAATCAACGATAAGCTTGTTGAAAGCCTGTTTCGTTGCACTCTCTGCTCTCGTTCTACTAGAGATACGAGGACGCCCAGGTAACCAGCAAACCTCGATATCATATGGTGCGATATGAGAGTATTTAGTTTCTCACGAAGTTCAAAACTGAGAGGGCGTGTCAATCTGGGCTGAGTACAGCTAGCAAAGAGGAAAGAGAGTCGTAAATATAGAAGAAACGTATAGTGTTTTCAAGTAAAAAAAAAATATTCTACGAGTAGGATTAAGAATGACCGACGAGCCTCTGGCGAGTCGGTTTCATTCTTAATTCTACGAGTAGAATATTTTTTTTACTTGAAAACACTATATGTTTAGCTTGTTTATCCCATAAATCATCTACAGGGCAATCGCAGCAAAATCGTACTATAATTCGCTACAAAACACAGCGAGAAGTGAGGAGCACATTGGTCCAATTCGATCGACCAGCAAAATTGGCAAAAATAGACAAGGCGCAGTAATACATTTCTGTCTAAAAATAATTCCACTACAAACTTGAGTTAAGCTTGCAAAATACTTTATTATATGAGCAGTGGGTGGTGTATTCTACTGGCATTGTGTAATACTTTCAAAAATATTGAAAGAAATCAACAATCGAACTATTAATTATGCTATCCTTTTCGAATCAGTATTCTCTGCAGCAACAACAGCAGCGTGCACAGTTTTCTCTTTTCTTTTCACTTCTGTGGGTTTTTTCGGAGTCTTTTTGAAACAAATGTTCTCCGCAACAGCAATCTCAGAAACTTTCCTGTTTCGATTTACTTCGTTTTTTTCTGGGTCTTTTTTGAAACAGTATTCTCCACAGAAACAACAGCGTCCCTCTTTTATGTTCACTTCCTGGGATTTTTTCTGAATCTTTTTCGAAACAGTATTCTCCATAGCAACAACAGCAGCAACATCGGGAGCAGCCTCCCCTACTGGTTCATTTCAAGTGTTTTCTAGGTCTTTTTAGAAACATTATCCGTCAGTCTTTCATAACATTCGAAGCATCTCCACATGCGTGAGATCTATTCTTTTTTCAACCCCTTCGCGTCTTTCCACCCCAATTCGCGACCTCTGGATCTCAGGTCACGACCTGTTTTCTTTGCACTTTCTTTCCCCACCGCAACTTATATCCACTTGTTTCACCTTTTCAAAAAGTAGTTGTTGAACCATCTTCGAGTCAACATAGCTGCTGATTTCATAAAGATTCAACAATTTAATTTAACTGGAATTCATTTAAAACATAAATACTTGGAGTTGTTAAGCTTCTCTATTCATTGATGTATTTAATGTTTCATATTGAGTAAGGCACATTTTAGTGAGACTATACTCACAAAAAAAAAACAATGACAAATGAGAAACCAACCATAAAGAGAACAAGCAAATTTTAATTTCCTGGCATATTTTCCATATTAGGGTGGAATTCCTACTTTGTGAGGAACGCTGGACTTAGGATGGACTCAACAAGGGAGGACTGGCCACATAAGCTGAATCTTTGTGAATGAGAAAAGAAATGAATTTTACACAATTGTGAATGCTGCCAATGGAAAAACTGAAGTTACATGTGCTTTCAGTGTCATAGTTTCTAAAAAATATTAGGTTTGAAAAGAATTGTCCAGCTCATTCAATGCGAAACCATGTAGTATGGAAAATTTACATCTCCACTTCAGGTGGGATCATATATTGTTTTCTAGTTTAATTTTTTAAAGAGATAATGTATGTATCGTTTCTTACTTGCATCTTATAAACATACTCATTTATATCAGGTCTCTATTTTATTTTGTTTCATCATTATCTTACATTCTGATACAGGTAAGTCAACATAACTGCGAAACAAACAGCACGTGTACATAACTATATTGTTCACTCCAATTCCTCTAGTCCCTTACCCGAGCACACACTGGAATAACAATGCATGGATCTCGACTTAGATCAGTGCTGAACAAAAACTAAACTGATATCACCAATATCGTTACATCTCCCCTTCCAACAAAAAAAAGGAACTTTTCCCATAAACAATTAAACTTAAAGAATTAACTTTTATCACACACTTTCAATAATCTGTTCTGAATTCAAACCAAAGCTTTACTTTGATTTCCAATGTGAACAAGATCACTAAAAGTAGCTTGTGCTCTAAGTTATATAATCATTTAGAAGATTAGGTTTTTTCACAACTCTTCCACTGGAAGTTCTAATAACAGATTGATTCAAACTATTCCTTAGTGCAGGTTCATTTTGGACATTACATGTAGCAGTATGAATGTTATTCGGATGTGATTGTTGGTTAAGAACTATTGAATCATTGTTGGATTGCGGACTTTCTGAATCTGAGACAGTAATATCAAAATCTGAGTTATTTGGAAAATGATGATGTGTAGTTCGCAAGTGTCTACGATTGCGAACCAACCATCGGCCATTTTCTGTTTCTACCTTGTAAGACCTTACATTTGGGTTTCCAACAATGCGACCTTTCACCCACTGCTTCGAATGACCACTTGGTTGAATTCTAACCACATCTCCAATTTTCAAAGGTTTTAAAGTTTTTGCATTTCTATCATACAAATGTTTTTGAGAAGTTTTCAAGCTTTGTAACTTGTTTGTAACACCATGAACTGTCTTAGGTTTATAAAGAGTAGAACATGTGGGAACATGAGTTTTAGTGCGTCTACCAAACAATCTTTGTGCAGGGGATGAGTCCATGTTTTCACTGGAAACATTTCTCCAATTAAGAAGGGCTAAAAAAGGATCAGTTTTGTCTTGGATAGATTTTCTTAACAAACGTTTCGCAGTCTTTACTGCATTTTCCACTTTGCCATTAGATTGTGAACAAGTTGGAGAACTAGTAATGTGTTTGAACTCATATTGTTTTGAAAAACTCATAAACAATTCACTGCTAAACTGGGGTCCATTATCGGACACAAGGCTATCAGGAATTCCATGTCTAGCAAATTGGGCTTTCAACTTCGAAATCACTTCTTTTGATGTGGTCGACGAATAAAGACGGTCAATCTCAAAATAATTTGAGTAATAATCAACAGATATTAAATAGATTTTGGAGTTCAACTCAAATAAGTCACATCCAATTTTGGACCATGGACTTTCAGGAATGCCATGGATCATCATGGGTTCTTTCTGTTGAGTTGATTGATACAACTGGCATGTATCACACACATTCACATAATTAGTAATATCTCGAGTCATGTTTGGCCAAAAAACAACATCACGGGCTCTACGAAGAGTACTTTGTAAACCAATATGACCAGTATGAAGTCTTGACATGATTTCATATCTGTAATTGTGAGGAATGAAAACTCTTTCTCCCTTGAAAATAATTCCATTTTGGACGGATAGTTCTTCACGAAAACCGAAAAATATTTCAACATCTTTTGGGAGTTCATTTTTTACATCAGGCCAACCCTTATGAATCACAGATATCAACGCACTGGACTGAGGGTCACTAATAACAGCTTGCTGAATCTGGGTTAATTTCTCAGGAGAAATAGACAAACTTTGAGTCAAAGAAATTTGTTCACATTCAATTTCAATTTCTGACCTTGAACCAACAGACAAAACAGTTTCAGTACTAGTACTCTTGTTTGTGTTACTTTTCATTAAATAAGCACGACTCAATGTGTCTGCCAAAAACATTTCACTCCCCTTCTTGTAAATGATTTCAAAATCAAATTTTTGCAGTCTTAACAACATTCGTTGAAGCCTTTTAGGCGCACTGAGTAGACTTTTCTTATAAATGATCTCCAACGGCTTGTGATCGGTTTCAATCAAAACAGGTCTACCATAAACAAAATGTTCAAACTTTTCCATAGCAAAAACTATCGCCAATAACTCCTTTTCAATTTGGGCATATGAAGTTTCAGTATCAGTTAACGATCTTGACGCATATGCAACAGGATGATTATCTTGTAACAAACAAGCACCAAGTCCATACTCAGATGCATCACACTGTACTACAGTTTTTTTCTTAATATCAGGGTTTAAAAAGTTTAAAACAGGAGCTTTTACTAACAGTTTTTTGATATCATCAAATGTTTTTCCGAGGATCTGCTCATTCCATAAAAACCCAACGTCACTCTTTAAAAGAGCTCTTAGTGGTGCAGTTATATCAGAAATTTGAGGAATAAATTTATGTAAAAAGTTTATCATCCCCAAGAGCCTCTGTACCCCTTGTTTCTCTTTGGGAGCTGGCATATTATTAATTGCAGCAACTTTATTCGGGTCTATTCTTAGACCATCCGCAGAAATAATGTGACCCAAATAGGACACTTCAGTGAGTCTCAGTTTCAGTTTATCTTTGTTAATTTTCAAATTCTTCGCCTCACAACGTTCAAAGAAGAGTTTAATGTCATGATCAACTCTAGCTTCTGTGTCATTATCTCCAACGCCGAAAATAAGAATATCATCGTGAACTGCCTTTACACCATCTAAACCTTGTAACGTTTCATCAATGCGTCTTTGAAACTCCTCAGGGGCAGGTGAAATACCCTGGGGCAAGCGAAGCCATCTGAATCTACCCCATGGGGTATCAAATGTGGTAAGAAAACTACTCTCTTCGTCTAAATTAACATGCCAAAATCCATTTTTAGCATCTGCCACTGTGAAAAGTCTGGCTTTATTCAAATCAGGCAAAATATCCTCGATTGTACACAATGGGTAATTATTTCTTTTTAATGCTTTGTTTAGTGGTTTCGGATCAATGCAGAGTCGAATTTTATTATTCGGCTTCATAACAACAACCATTGACGAAATCCAATCTGTAGGGACGGTTACTGGTTTAATTATTTTTATTTTAACCAATCTATCAATTTCACGTTTTAGTTTATTCTTTACTGACACTGGTACTTTTCTCAAAGGAATTTTCACTGGAGCAACTGATTTATCAATTTGTAAATGCAAATTTCCTTCAAAGGAACCCTCACCTTCAAAACAATTATAAGTTTCTAAAATATTACTCAGTGATAAATCAGTAACACATTGCTTAGTAGTTTTATTTTCTACACTCAGAATATTCTCCTTATGAACTGATATCAACTGCATGTGTTGAATAACTCTTGCACCTAGGATAGGACTTACATTTCCTGAAACAATACTAAACTCAATATTGTACTTTTTGTTATTTTTCGGATTGCGCACCGATAACCGACATTTGCCCAGAGTTTTCGATTGAGTCTTATTGAACATAAATAAGGTTTCTTCGTCACCAGTCAATTTATCAAACTTTTCACCTTTAGAAAGTTGAATATAAAGATTTTCAGGCAGAACATTGACAGTGGAACCACAGTCCAATAGAAATTTGACTTCAAAAGTTTTATTCAGAAGCATTTTTGCAAAAATTCTCTTTTCATATTTATTTATGAAATCACTCTTGTCAACCGAAAGGATGAACTCTTCATCAGATGAAAAATTATCAATGTTATGTACGCTTTTCCTGCGTGAATCACCAAAATGTCTGTTTGTACTTGTCCATGTACATTGTTTAGCAAAATGGTTAGGCTTCTTACAGCGATTACAGTATTTGCCGAAAGCAGGACAAACTTCTTTTCGCCTTTCATGCCTACCTCCACAAAATTTACAGTTAATTTCATCAGAAGTTTTTGACTTTCCTGGAAACGGACGAAAATGACTGGTCGTTTTCTTCCTGACTGCTTGAACCTCTTGTGGTTGAGAATGCAATTTATTCATCTGACTACCTACAGCTTCTGAAGCTTTGCAAATGTCAATACATTGCTTTAATGTCAGTTTACTATTTTGGAATAATTTTCGTTGTACAACGCTGTCTCGAATCCCCATAACGATTCTATCTCTAATGAGAGGGTCGGTCAGCTCACCATAATTACAGGATTTAGACAATGTTCTTAATGACGCAACATATGCTTCTATTGACTCATTTATTTCTTGGTTTCGTTTGTTAAAACAATATCGTTCATAGATCTCGTTGGTTTCCCCAACACAAAATGTTTCAAACTTCTGCAGAACAATATCAATATTTCTCTCATCATCCTCATCTTCAAAGCGAAACCCGTCGAAAATCTCTAACGCGGACGAACCGATGCAGGTGAGAAACGTAGCTGTTCTCGTGGACTTGTCTTTGTTTACTAGGCCACTTGCCACTTCATAATTTTGCCAAACACGTTTAAACTTTTTCCAGTTTGTGGACAGATTTCCCGTAGTTGCCAGCGGTGCTGGACATGGCAAATAACTTGGCATACCTAAGCCTGAGACCGAGTCACTCCCGGTAACATCTGATTCAGCCATTCTCAAACACGGAGACAATCGTCGCGCGAAAATTTTATGCAACGCAGAGGTAAACCGAACACAACGTCTGACACTTCTGACACCATGTGTCGTTTCTTACTTGCATCTTATAAACATACTCATTTATATCAGGTCTCTATTTTATTTTGTTTCATCATTATCTTACATACTGATACAGGTAAGTCAACAAAACTGTGAAACAAACAGCACATGTACAAAACTATATTGTTCACTCCAATTCCCCTAGTCCCTTACCCGAGCACACACTGGAATAACAATGCATGGATCTCGACTTAGATCAGTGCTGAACAAAAACTAAACTGATATCACCAATATCGTTACAATGTACTTTGTGGATGTAGAGGTAATTTATCCCAAAACAGTTTAGTGTAGGAGTGCGCAGAGAGTGCAGGCTAATACTGCTGTTAATGGGATTTTTTGTGGGCATTTAGGTTTTCACGCCATGCATATAATTTGGGCTTTGAGTTAATCGAGTTTTTCATGGCGAGACGGCTGAATTTCTTTTGAAATCGAGCAGAACTGAAACGGCATTTCTTCCCTTTGTCTGCTAGACACCCATGAAAACGTGTCGAACCTGTTGTTGAGCGAACCCTATCTTCTTTGCAGTGTTTTAAAAACCAGATTGCGGAGAGGTATTATACCATTTCCGAGAGGTTTACCTATAGAGGGGTTGCAAAATAAATGTGCACTGTTTTCGTGTATTATGCAGTTTATAAAACTGAAAAGACTACCGTTGAATATTCCATGAGGTTCGACAGACGGAACACAACATGCCCTGTTAAGAAACTTTTTCCAGAATTCTGTTCCTTTATTTCTAAGTTTAAAAATTAATTTGCTTATCATGGGAAGGTCCTTGACAAAAGGCAGTTTATTATACGTTAAACGATAGATTATCGAAGTTGCGGAAAGATAGAAATCGTATCCCCCGGTGTGAAGATATAGAAATTTTCACGTTCGCGGTATCAATCACAATGGCGGCTTTCAAAGCCTCACTTCAAGGTGAATACGAGTCAAATTATAACTGGAAATGATCAATTTGTTGTAAAAACGTATAATGAAAAGTAAATCTAGAGTTTTTGAGTGGATACCGATCATTTCCAGCAATAATACAACACGTATTCACCTTGAACTGATGCATGAAACCCGCTAGTCCAAACATGGCCTGAAAGTCCGTAATATAAGTTTTTGGTTTGGTACGTCCTT
Source organism: Pictodentalium vernedei (assembly GCA_031216915.1). NCBI lineage: Eukaryota > Metazoa > Mollusca > Scaphopoda > Dentaliida > Dentaliidae > Pictodentalium > Pictodentalium vernedei. The sequence goes on along the minus strand of CM062296.1, from coordinate 437,107,880 downwards.
TCAAAGGACGTACCAAAACAAAAACTTATATTACGGACTTTCAGGCCATGATTGGACTAAAAACCGGCCAGCAGAATCAAAATTACCGAAAATTATCTCACTTTTGACCGAGATAAAGGGTTATTTTCGCTGGCGCAAGCTCTCGCGAAAAATAACCATTTGTCTCGGTCACTCCTGAGATAATTTTCAGTATCCACTCAAAAGCACTAGATATCCTCTATGTACTTTAGATTGAATCCTGGTGGGCAGCAAGGTATGTTCGATGTAATATAATAATTCGTTCACAGTATTTCGTTGACTATGCCAAAATATACTCGCCCAAAAAAGAAAGTATGCATTGCAGAAATGGATCAAACTCCAAAAAAATAATTTCGTAGGTGTAAAGAGTGTTAACCTGTTCATGAATAAGTTATATTGAACACAAAAACAGCTTTCCCCGTTAAAATTGCATTAACGTTAAATGACGTGCTGCACGTTTGTGAAAAGGCATGTTTTGCACGTGGAGAGTCTGAAAATTCATGCAGCAGTGTGAATCCTTGGGTATTTAAACACTAAAGTAAGGCCTCCCTATCGTTCACATTCAAACTTGCGCTGCTGTTAAAACGACTCCACATTAGCATGCCAAGATTGACAATGAATCAACGTCTCCTTGCCCTGGGTATGATTAGAGCTGGCAGAACACACAGAGAGGTTGCCCAGCATTTGAACTGCCACTGTAACACTGTAGACAGGCTAGTCCATCGACATGCACAACATGATGACGTTCGAGACCGACCCTGCTCCGGGAGACCCCGAGTTACCACCCCTGCACAAGATCGGTATATCCGTGTCGTCCATCTCCGGAACCGGCAACGACGACAGCCAGGAACATCCCTAACCTGAGACGGATACATCCTCAAACAGTAATCAACCGGCTGAGAGAATATGGCTTACGTCCTGCAATTCGTCCGATTTTGACGCTACGTCATCGTCGTGCTCGACTGCTGTGGTGTAGAGTAGGGTTAGGGTTAGTCTAACCTACCCCTAACCTAACCCTAACCTAACCCTAACCCTAACCTAACCCTAACACTACCCTAACCCTACCTAACCCAACCCTAACCCTACCTAACCCTATCTAACCCTACCCTAACCCACTTCCATGCTAACTTGTTCACTTCCATGAGGCGTAGATGCACAGCAGTAGTCGATGCAGACGGAGGTCATACCAGATATTGAGTGTGTGACTTTTGTGTTTGACCCTTGTTGTCTTTGACTCTCCATGGCACCAAGAGTATTCATCGTAGCGTAATGAAATTTCTCGTTTTGATCACAAATTGATTCATCTGTGATTGAATAAAATTTCCATGAAGGAAAATAATATATATCTTTTTTTAGTGTTATTTTTTAGCATGCACACTTTCTTTTTTGGGAGAGTATAGTTGTCCTCGGGGAAGAACAGTCCACTCGCTTGTAATGTAACGTGCCGAGCGTAGCCTTGATGCCTGACACCAGAGGGGTTGGAATCTTTCGGATAATTACAGAACCTGTGTTTCAGCTTGTTAGTCCGAGACGTAACAGGCTTCCCGAAACCCTATTCTGTCGACCCTATCCTGTAACTTCTTCTACTCGCCAGTATGAGTGTCACATAATATACGAACAGGATATTGCTTGCTTCTATCACAGAAACCACAGCTCTTAACTCGACTAAAAGAATTCATCAAGTGAGGACGACTTACTGGGAACATACCTTTATATGGTATATATTGGACGATTCCATTATAAAGATATCACCTACGGACGAGTCTTTTCTAACAAATATGATTGGTTAGGTAAATAAATGGAAATGCAATACTAGAGTTATGTCCCTTGTTCCTACACACTTAACGTTATGATAAATCTACCAATTTCACACAACAGTAACAAATAATCCGTGCACGGTATTTCGCGGCTGTGCCAAAATAGTAGTTCGCGGGGAAGAATAGTCTACTAGCATTCGGCAAGTGGACTATTCTTCCTTGAGAACCACTATTTTGGCATAGCCAACTCCATGTCACGCAATATTTATAATATATCTACGCGTGGAATTTAGAATGTTAAGAAACTGTTTGCATACCCAAACAAAGATAAACAAATCTCAAATTTAGACCAACAGTACACAAAAAGTTTCTATTTTTCACTTTGCAGGAACTTGAACTTCTCAACATCAACATCAATATCAACTGACTCCAACGAAAGGATATGGAACCACAAAAAGAGTACTGCCAAGAAAATTGACATTACGAGGGTGAGTGTTGGATAACGCACCTTTGCGGGATATACATACTCTCTAAAACCAGCTGGGGTAAAACCAACCCAAATCAACTGAGTTGAGTGAATAAGAACCCAATTGGGTTCCGCCCGGTCCTTGCATTTGATAAATGTGCTATGCACGACCAGTCTACTTCTTGCTCTGGCACCTTACGATATTAAATACACAGGATGGGGCAGAACCATACACTCTATGGGTTCCTTCCACCACACACACTATTTGCAAATGCAATAGTCGATCTATCTTAAAAGACAATAATGGCGCTTCATGATGTTGCATTACAATTGTATTTTATTTTTTTCCCTTTTCAATCTAGATATGCATTCCTTTTCTTTCTGTACTTTCTTCTTCTATACCTGTTCCTGTCTATCCATCTGTCACTCTCTTTCTCCCCTACTCAGGGGAAGGCAGGAAGACAACCAATCTGGCCATGCCTCTCCTTGCTAGTAAACAAAAGTAAACTTGTTGGTCTCAAACTTATTGGTTTGAAATCTGTATTGTGATTTGCACATTTTGTGTAAATTGTGTCTTATGTTCTGTATACTGGTGAATATAAAATATATAACGTGCCGAGCCTTTCCAGGTTAAAATTGCTTGATTTTTCAAGCGGAAACTTTTAGTAGCCTGATATTCGGTCCTGTATTCTTTTAATTTTTGTCTGACCAGCTAAAAAAATATGAAATGTTTCAGGCGGTCTGGTGAATTTTCACGAAGCCTGTTCCCTATCACAATCCTCTGTTGAGGAATGAGGAATTCCTATAACACAACTTTATCACAATCGATGCACGAAAAGTGGAAATTTATCCCCAAAATGAGAAAATTTTGACCATTTTGAGACATTGTTTTGGCCATCAAGTGTGTCATTCAGCTGAGTGTATTTTAGTGATATGGGCTCATATTCACTTTAGAGTATAGCGATTATTACGACGGGAACGTGGGTAGATTTGTCCTGTTCCGTCGAGGCTTGATCTCAGGATAAAATGAGCCACCTTTAAATTTGTGGCGAGTTCGATTGGGTGATCTTGCCTCGATAATGAGACAGAATGTAACAAACGGATCACTTTATCTGTCATGATGGGGGCGCGGTGGCTCAGTTGGTAGAGGTGCAGGCTGCAAGCCGAGAGGTCCTCGGTTCGAATCCCACCTGCGGCAACCGCGTCGTGTCCTTGGGCAAGACACTTCACCCCAATTGCCCACATGGGGGCACGGTGACGTTGTGTACTAAGGCGTACTGCACGTCGATGGTGCACTTGTCTTCAACCAATGCTAACCCTGCTTGTGTTGAGTTGGTATATTGGGGAGCTGACAGTTGCTCACCGTTGCTCGGTGGTTCTCTCCGGGTACTCCGGCTTCCTCCACCCGTAAAACTGTCACGGTCATGGTTAGCCATTGTGCAGAAATATGTGACCTTAAACACCAATAAATAAATAAATAAATATCTGTCATGATTGTCTGTTTATTATATATTTTTAGAGAAATGTACCTTTTACTCAAGAAATCAACTTGAGGGTGAATGGTGTGCAATTGAGACTGGAACTTTTTTTTCTATTTTTGATCGACATGCATGGAGTCGCGAACGTGTGCTAGTTAGAGCCATGCCGCGAGCGGATATAGTAACATTAGTTTTAGGGGATGTGGAGATCGTGCCTGTTTGGCCAGACCCTGACTCGGACTCCGGAAGAGACGTCATAGTCACGTGACCTTCGTACGTCATGTTCTTGGGACGTCATCCCCATAGTGGTACGTGATCTTAGTGCGTACGCGCATCGCGTGTTGTTAGGAAGACACGTGTTTAGGTCTCGATTCCTATTAAAATATATTCGAGGTTATTGAATATCCTCGGCCAAGTGGCTATTTTGAGCTGTAGTTTTATTTTGTGGTGGTGTGGATTTAGTAAATAATTCTCATTAATGGTGATATGGCCAAAATAATCTGTTGATGCTCTTGATTCAAACTGTGTACTGTCAAGTGCAGTCCAGTTGGGGGTCAATGCCACACAGGAGTATTCAATGACTAACCCAGACCTATTTGGAACCTGACAATTTGCAGGTTACAAATGGGACTTTTTTGTGTAAATTTGCTTTCAGAAAGTCTTCTGGAAAAATGAATGAGAAACCCATAGGTTTTTTATTTGTCAGAATGATCATCTTATGCTGTAAAATCCTCTGTTGAGGAATGAGGAATTCCTATAACACAGCTTTATCACAATCGATGCACGAAAAGTGGAAATTTATCCCCAAAATGAGAAAATTTTGACCATTTTGAGCCATTGTTTTAGCCATCAAGTGTGTCATTCAGCTGAGTGTATTTTACTGATATTGTAAGACTTTTACTGTGTTCAGTTGTCTTCAGAAAAAGCCATATTCAGAGCTTCCAGAAACTGTATACATTGTGTATACTGTGAATAGGGGAGGTAATTTAAATGTGAAAAATATCATCGGCCATGTTAATGAGAAGCCGTGCATTTCTTGAAAAACCAACGTTTTCACCCGAATAACTGTAACGAGACCTTACGGCGATCGTTTTGTATACTGGATACCGCCATTTTGGTTTCTGTAGTAGTACGTGGTTGCTATATGCCCCAAACGCCAGCAATAGGACGGGAGAGTGTTCTGGGGAGGGTGCGTTCTATGGAACAGGAGTCAATCTAATTACACAAATAGACCCGACAGTCCCTCCAAATCACCAAAAACACCCCAAATCACAGAAACGGACCGGGGTGAATCCACCATCTGGAGCTTATAATAGTAGCACGTTGTGCTATAAGGCACATTCTATTAAACTGGAATACTTTTGCTGATTCCGATTTTTCCCAAATCCTCGGTCACTTCGTAAAATTACCACAGACAAGACGACAATTGTTTTACTAGTTCGGATTCCTTCGGAATCCACTGCTTCTGCCTATCCTGGTCTATTCTAAAACTTATTTTCACCATCCTTTAGCCTGTCCTATGTATGTTATGACTTCCTCGTCCACCCTGTGAAATATTCTGACTTCCCTAGATGTGTTTGTGTGTTAGTGCACAATGTGTTCACATCACATTTAGCAGATAGGCACATGCGGAATGGTCCAATATGTGCGTGTGTGCTAGTGCACAATGTGCGCACAATACACAGGCACATAAGAGTATTTCAGGATACCTATGACATGGTGATGTACTATTTGAGGATACCTAATGGAGGATACCGATACCTATTGGAGAATACCTTAAGTATGATACTTTTTGCAGGATATCGATTAATGTTATACCCTGACGTCCTCGCTTAGTGTACATTCGTCTGGTAAGGATTCAGAAACCGGCCGAGTGTGATCCGGGGATCAATCTATTATAGCCGCAAAATACCATGCAGAAGATGGACATATAATAACCCACTGTATGAACAGTATTGTTGTCCGTGTGCTTTATACCCAATAGGCGAACACATACGCATATTTTACACAGAGAGCCTTTTGGACGCGCTGTGTTCGTGAGGGTTTGTGCCAAGTTCTCAGACCACCGGTCTAATTCTGTAAGGAATTCAACGCTCGTGTGGGCTATTTGTTTACCCACTTTTGATAGAGTTTGCGTGTAGACTATCATTAATGTATTTTGATGTATGCCCTTTTACTCACAAAGGTATATAAATATTCTTTCATAATCCAGTTATAGATATTCCGATCAATAAGTATTTCATTCACCCTACAAACAGCACTTTATGAACACAATTAGTGGAACAGTGCGGGAGCGCGGCGGCTCAGTAGGTAGAGATACAGGCTGCAAGCCGAGCTGTCCTCGGTTCGAATCCACGTTCGGCAACCGCGTTGTGTCCTTGGGCATGACACTTAATCCTACTTGCCCACATGGGGCACGGTGGCGTTGTGTACTAAGGCGTACTGCACGCCGATGGTGCACTTGTCTTCAACCAATGCTAACCCTACTTATGTGGAGTTAGTACGCTGGGGAGTCTGACAGTTGCTCGTCGTTGCCTGGTGGTTCTCTCCGGGTAATCCGGCTTCCGCCACCCGTAAAACTGTCCGAGACGAGGTGACCTTGGCTGTCGAAAGTGTCGTTAATCCCCAATGAATAAATTATAAGTGGAACTATGTGGCATAATCATACAGGTTGTAGAGAATCTCTGTTCATAATTATCTTAATTATTACAACAAACATGTCTGGTGGCATTGGTAAAGTCATCAAAGTGTCTGCTTAATCAAGCCTCAATTCAGAAACATTTCTCGTGTCGATTCAAAGAAAATGAATGTTAATGGTATTTTTTAGATTCAGTCATCCCACCAACTGAAATATTCTAGACGAATGAATATAGATATAGGCGAAGGGCTATGTAAAAGCAAGACTGGTTGCAGGCGATAATAGCGTCGAATTCTTAACAGAATTTGATTGGTGGCTTGAGAGTCTGGGTTTGTATATCTTCACATTGGACCTTGTCGGAAACGAGATGAGTAGTAAACGAAGTATCCAAATGTAAACTAATCACAGGGATGGTTACAGGAATTGTGATTACAGGGTGTGCAGTGACGCGAGAGTCCATCGCAAATCGAGGAGGGCGTACTGGGCAGCTAACGTCAGCAGCGGCTGGGTGTTACTACCCCCAACAGACTTTTATTATACTACAGCAAGATGTTGTCCCTATTGATCCCGATACATCAATTAAGCTATTACCTTAATGAGGTTACCAAGGTATTTGGGGTTAATAAATGGTTACCATGGTACTGTTTTATCGTTGCTGTCTTGTTCAAGCACACCATTTTGTTTCATTCTGTGTGGTCACTAAATCCAGGCTAGATTGAACAAAAGTTTTGTTTGTAAAAATAAATCTCAAGTTGAGGATAATACTGAGCATTTAAATGAAAAATAGCAAAATACTCGATTGTGCCCGCAAGTATCCATCTGGAAAATCTTCAAAAATTAGAGGAAGTGTGCGCCCGGTCTACCTCCACATCACTGAGGGGCGTAGCCAGGCAAAATGAAGTGGGGTCGGATAAAATATTTTCCTTCCACTTAATTATTTAACGCTGTGCTGGCTTGAGTGTGTATCCTCACAGGTGAAGAGCCATGTCTTCCCCGCTCGCGGAGAAAAAGTATTTTCCATACTTTCATCGCCATGATATAGCCTTCGATGCTGATGTGGCATAAACGCCAATAAATAAATTGGAGTATTCAGACCACTTTTGGAAGGTCCAAGAAAACGCGAAGGAGCAACTGTGACTAAGTATCCCAAGAAATATCAGGTGGGGGTATATATGTATACAGGTCAATGGTCCCAGCTTTTCAACACAGGAATCTTAACTAATTGATTATCCTTGAAGATGCAACTGCTTGAATTTAATTTATACCGCCATTGTCAAGCAGGAGTTCCACCAGGTATAGTTGGCTCCGAGCCACTTGACTGAAAACTGACGTTTTTCGAAAGTTGGCCCTGGTGAGAGTCGATCCCCGATCTACGGCACCAAATCACCTAGCCATAAATTCTCTGACCTCATACTAACTGAGCTGTGGTCATGATTAGCCATTGTGCAGAAGTATGCGACCTTAAACACCAATAAATATATACTAACTGAGGTAACGGGATCGACTACCGTTAGTGCCAACTTCCGAAAAACCTTAGAGTTTTCAGTAAAGTGGCTCGGATACGAATGTTTCAGAAGTTTACCTTCATATTCTTACCAATTGTAGTGGACCGAAAGCTCGATAGGAGTGCGTTTTATGTGTTCTTTGGAGTTCAATTTAAGGGGTCGTCCAACCTAACTTTGGTCAATTTGTTGACACATTTTTCCCAATGCCTCAGAAACAGATAAGAGAAGTAAGGAAAGGCAAATTATATATCAAAATAATGAGTAAAGTGCATAGAAAATGTACCTATAATTTTTTTCAGGAAAAAAAAGTGAATTTTACGATTTTGAAGAAGATTAATTTGCCAATGGCATAAGTACCGAACCGGTTAAACCACAAAATAATTGGTAATTCGAAAGCCTTGTCCTCAATATAATGATAACATACTACAGACTCGGAGAAAGCATATTTTGACACACACTCTGGCGGGTTTTGATGTTTGAATGTAATAACAGCAACACAAATTTTGGATGTTCCGGATGTGGCCATGTTTCAATGATGTTTATTCCTGTCATGTGATTACGATGTGGTTCTAGCAGAAATACTCAATTTAGGCAATCGTAAGAATGCAAGAACGTGATCACGCCCTTTATTTGTTCGAGACAATGTATGAGCGGATTTGCAAACAGGTGACAGTAAATACTTGAGCTGTTAATGTCGTAACTGCAAAATATGGTTCGAAATTCCCTCTCGTGTTACAGGCCGTCTGAACTTTTTTGTTGACAAAAAGTCTGAATTATTGCGCACTAGAAAGACAACATGAACCACTTGTAAAAAAATAACCGAGTGTATAAAATCGGGACGATACACATAAAATAAGGCAATATTCATAACAAAGTAAGCAGAATGCTTCAGAAATCACTTTTTCACGAAATATATTCCAAGTGACCTGGAACTATATTGAGCGTGTTGATTTTCCCCGATGTTGTGAAGTTATTTACTTCACAGTTACCATGGATCTTCGCCACGGACTGTGTTGATGTCGACAAAGGACCGACTCAAGATGGGTTGAAAATGATGCATTCGCGTTTTTAAATAAGTTGTGTTTGGACGATGCTGAGAATTTAGTTTTTTTCTTGCAACCAACCATTCTAACACAAGCGTCGATCAGTGTTTTTTGACTTCGTTTTACACTGACAAATGTGACAAATCTCCTTCACCGGAAACTATCTCCCAATTTGCATATCACAATAAACATAACTGCTGTCAGCGTGACCGTGTGGTCAAATCCGAAACGAATTATCGAATCCACGGTCAAAATTAGATGAAATTGGCTTTTAAACAAATGAAATACACGAAATATTCGCAATTCCTTCATTATCCATGCCTAGTTACTTTTTAACCAGACCACATGCGTTCAGTTTGTCGGCATCAAACTGATATTGTTTGTGGTAATTAATAGTACGAGAAGGCGAAAGAAGCCAAATATTTACCATCATCTATAAAATAATTAAAATTTTATAATTCCTTTTATTTTACTGAAATTATGAATTGATAAGGTGGATGTGTTGCGATTATTATGCCCCAGACCTGGAAGTTGTAAAATCAAAGGTGCATCTACGGCCGTGCAGTGGTGACCTCTTTCCTCTTAGTCTTAGTCTTACCCATTCACCATTACACGTTCCAACATTTTCCCTTGTATCTCAACCACTGCTACTCCAATTTGAAGGATATTTGGTGTTGTGATCGAGCATCATGGGGAAACAATGCCTGTGTAGCTGCTGTAGCATGTGTTTCTTCCCACATTTTTTCAGAGTTTTACAATTTGCTGGAAGGTGCCTGCTGATACCCTCAAATGTATTGCTACAAAATATTTCTGGTGAAGATTTTGTTCCCATTACTTATCAAGCAACAACCTAATGAATATTCTGTATAAAGCCACCAATCTGATGTTTGACACTTTTATCGGAGCTGTTATGAAGGCTTATGGAACTCAAAATGTTGATTATGTTAGGACTTTTCCATTAATCGATAAATTAAGTGTTATAGTTGGAAGTAAGAAGCATGAAAGGTCCAGAACTTAAAGTCTAAAAAGAATGTTTTGCAATGTAACATGATTTTTGCAGACACACTTATTTGGAGGGTTACCTTTCTGATAGTGTTTGGAACATGCGTGGTCAGGATCTTCAAAAAGAAAAAAGAGTTAAACTTTGAGAAAAAAGGCATATGCCTCGAGTGCCGGAGGTAGAGTCATACAAGGAAGAGAGCTCCCCCCCCCCCCCGGAAATTGTTTGTGTCAAATGGAGCTCACTTGCCACCTTTTGGGGATTGCTTTGTGTACTGCGTTCTTGAAAAAATATGTGAGACCCTCTGGATGTGCTCTTCTGATCTCAATATGCCAATAAGCCTCCTTGGGGAAAGTACATGCAATGATGGTTATGTAAGGCTGATTTGATGTGTTTTGAATAACAATGTACTTTTAAGTACATTAGATGGTTTATCGCAGTGACAGGTTACAGTTACCCTTATTTCTTCTCCAACAGATATCGTGAGTGTATTGGTGTCCAAGAGTAAACAAAGCTATTATACTTATTGATAAACCAGACACATTTAACAATTTAATCACTATCAAATTGATGCATGGGATAAAAGTGGTTACAGTGCAAGGGGTTTGTAAATATATTTATTCAACTACAATGTATGACTATGCAGTGCATACTACATAGGAGAATATCATTGTTTCTTTCCAAACGACCACAGTGACACATACATCTTTATATTGGGAGACAATCTTTTGTCATTCCGTACTTCTTCTGGTGGACTCCTTCAAGATGACCTTTGTTGAACTCCCCAAATCAAAACATAAACAAAAGAAAATGTCTGCCTTCAATCAGTGAGCACTCCACTTATAACATTTGGTCTCAATCTTTATTACTTTCATGAATTAGGAAAAGATTTCTTCGAGTATGTACTTCAATGTTTATAGAATACATCTGTTATTTTATTTTGAGGTATTTTATTGTAAAAAATCTGTTCTCTTACTTATGCCATAGCAGACTTTAAGGTGGTGCTATTTACACATGGCAGCAGTTCCATGGCAAATTTCAGTTTCCAAATGTTCTATGTTTTATTCCAAGCATTTTGGTATATAATGTATTGGGGTTATTCATTTTGGGCCTTTTTTAGACTTGAAAGAAAATTACATGAAATTTGACCAAAGTTAGGTTGGACGTCCCCTTAAGTTAATAGCGAATGCAGTTTGAGCCGAAGTGAGCTCTATAGATAACGTATGAGATTTTTCAGTACTTCCATCAGAAATGCCTGTAGGCTATAAAATAAAAAATCGTGTTTTTTATGCCGGCGGCCATGTTGAATCTCTCCGGAAGTCGGGAGCGGGAGTTTCAAAATATAGCTTTTCGTATGTTCTACTAATCTTTCAAAATAAGGTAATTTAAAAGTAAATCTTGGACATGTGTCAACTAACCATTTGTTGTTTTTTTGTAATCTTTTTGAACGCAAACTTTTTAGTTGCGTTAACGAAAGTTTACGAGAAATGCAAATTGCGAACCAGTGACCGAGTGGGAGAGGCTAGGTACCGTCGAACATTTGAGCGTTCTAAATAGGCGGAGATATTTGATACTGACACTGCGATAACATATGACGCAGCGTTGACTTTTACCTGAATCTGTGGTCTGCATTGTTTGTCAACAAATACCGAGGACGAGCGATAAGCAAATTTTTTGCTGTCCGAAGTAATTTTCTTTTAATTTTATGAAATAAAATACTGCTCACACTCGAATAGGTTGAACGACAAAACTTCTTTATCGTTAAAATATTTTTTTTTTAAATTAGGCAAATATAGTCCATACATTTCTTATGATTCAGACATTAATTTATGTTCAAATTCATTTCCGTATTCACGACCCACCTCCACAAAAATAAAAAAGTAAGAATTATTACGATATTTGATCTATTTCCCGTTCCCTATGGATTAACACTTTACCAAACATAGTTTTAAATCCATAGGGGCCCAAGGGGTGGGGGCACTGGATTTCTAGGCCTATTTCTTTTATCTCAAAACTGCGTTCGCTTGTAGGTTGCACCTGTTTTCATATATATATATATATATATATATATATATATATATATATATATATATATATATATATATATATATATATATATATATATATATATAAGACAGCCCGGCTGATTCCGCCACTAGATCTTAATGGGCGGTGTTCGTTTTACTTAATTTGTTGTCGATTTACACCAGCAGCATTGAGTACAGGATTAATATCCGTGGCGTGAAGTTTTGAGCTAGACAGTGGTTTGAATTGTTAGAAAAGAAATCCAAACTATTTTAAAACTTTCAATGGTTGGGCCTAAGAACAGGGCATGGATATTCATCAGCTAAAACTATGATGTCGCATATTTTTTCTGAACTTAAAGGCTGATGTCACTTCATGTATTTATAATAAATCGCTCTGTATCAGGAAATGGGTGGAGGAGATGTAGAGGATATCTGGTGTTTTGGAGTGGATACGGAAAATTATCTCACTAGTGATTGAGAGAAGTGTTTGTTTGTTCAAATAATATTTGTCGTAGTCACAGCATATCCACTCACAAACGCTAGAGTTTCTTTTTATTATATGCGTTTCGCGCTTTGCTTTGGTTGGTGCCGATTTATCGCTGAAAACTACCAACTTTTTCTGAGTGGGCAGCAAGGGAACCACATAGATAAAGGGTAGAGGCTTCTCACCCAAGAACCTCGACATAACTGCAGCTGGTTACCAAGATATTGCTGTACCATTTCTGACAATTTTTTTATATCATAATTTATCACACCTCTTGGGTCGCGAGGCGACCCATTGAGCGTATCTTCCCTACGCCCTGCCAACAAGTAATAAACTGGTTGAATGAATATTCTTGAGGCTAAATGACCTTTTAATATATTTTTAATATTCCACTTATAACTTATAAATCTCGGGGCCAACTAAAGTGGGCAGAGCCAAATAATGTGAAAGTAGGTCACACTTATATCTCGGACGATGTATTACTTATAGACTTGGGACTATACCAAATATGCCCAATCTCAGTGGAGGTAACAATGTGGGTTACCGAGGGGTAACTCGGGCAACTGTATTTGAGGTAAGTGTATTTTACAATAACTTGATAAATGGTATTTCTGTATTTTAGTGTTTCAAAGTGTGTGGGTCCAAAATGATTGAAAGTAATTCACGTTTTTTTCAGACATTGTATGACCTATTGCCTTTGGACTGCACCATATAAACTAAAAACTCGATAGAGGTTCAAGTGTCACTGTGTTCACCCAGATGTAGTTGAATGCATGTTATCCAAAATATGGAAACCACATCGTTACACCCACAAGTGCTTTTCCTGCTCGTTTTCGAATTTTAGTGCTACAAATGTGATCGGAGCCAAACATTTTAAACGTGGATATATTTCGGGTATAGCATGACCTATCAAGTCAAATCTCGATGGAGGTTCAAAATATGGGTCATGGTCACTGAGATCGCACTGTAGGAATTGGGTGCATTTATTTAAATTATGAAAACACATTTTAGAACCTCATTTATGAATGATGGTGCTCGTTGTGGTATATTTTCATAGTCCTCATACGACAAAAAGTGGATTTTAAAGCCACCGACAGGTTTGAGAAGAGATTCCATAAGTGAGATTCTTAACCGATTCCGTGAAATGGGATTCAGTAACTGGGGTGCCTGGTAGAACTATAAGCCTTAGCATTATTGGTACTGTGAACAATGGGGGGTGCAAGCCAGTAGAACGATAAAAAACAATGATAGAACAGTGTTAATGGTAGGGCGGGTAGAAGACCATACTACCTGGCTATCGCAGTAGTAGTAGTACTAGTAGTAGACACACGAGTGTAATGGTAAATATGTCGTTGTTGCATTATATGTACAAGCTAGTAATGGTGACGCTGGAGCATGAAGCATTAGTAGCAGAAACTTGTCATGCATGTACAGGTAGTAAAGGGCAAGTGAGTATCCTTTACAAGTTATGTCCACAAGATCATCCAGAGAAGATGCTAATTGTGTTGGTGGTAATGGAAGCCAGACACAGAACTTGGTACACCGAAACTAAGCTATATGGCCTGCACTGGCACCAGGTAGTAGTGCACTCAGCAGGAGACAATTGGTAGCAAATGTAGTCTGCTAGTAGTGATACTTCTGTTGCAAAACAAGGGCACTTGCCATAGTTTGGACAATGGCGTGAGGTGAGAGCTCTGGCTGAGTTGTGGTACTTATATTTATTAATTGGACTTTAACGACACTTTCGCCAGCCAGGACCACCTCGTGTCGGAGAGTGGTGGTAGATACCAACTTTAAATGAAGTCGAACAGAGGAAAAACAGCTAATAATAATGGTAGATACCAGTAGTAGTGTTAGTAGAAGAGGAAAGTAATGGCTGTAGAAGGTATCAGTACAGTTAGCAGTGTGGGCAATCATTCACGATAATTTATTATCAGATGATGATTCCTAGATAAATATGCTCAAACAACCACCCCCAGGTAACTACCCCAGGTAACCATTCTCAGATCAGTATCCTCATATAGAACGTCGCCATGTCATGTGGGTATGTAATATACTTTTGTGAGGCACATTGTGTTCTATCGCATAAGCAAATCTTGGTACTTATGTGTGTCTGCATGAAGCATGTTTTTTTCAAAAAAGGGGTGCCGAAATGGGGGTGCCCGGGGATATTGCCATTGGATATAGATGTGATGACAATCGGATACAACTTCGTTGTAATAAGGGGAGATAACTCTATACGATTAAGTACAGGTTATGGGAAATCAAGCAATCTGATTGGTTAGTTATAATTTATATAAATGATCTACATAAATGAAACAACAAGAGTACACGGAATAGGGTCAGAACTAACAAGAATAGACTAGAATAGCTAAATATAGTAGTAATAAGCAAAGCTGTTCCAGTTAATAGGCTCTTCCACGCTACTGGAGTATACTCTAGAACAAAGGAACAGGACCAGATAGACGAAAAGTATTGCATATATAGATAGAAGCAGAGAATTCTGGGTAAATTCGTCCTATAGCCTTACGTGCTACTCTTATAGGGGTAAAACGTCATGGGATAGGGGTCCAGAAAGGGATTCTGGGAGAATTCTAAACCAGAAAAATACTGTTCTACAAAGGAACACACCCCCTTGTACCCCCTTAGTACTATAGCACTACGTGCTAAGCAGATAAAATGGGAAATCCGTATCAAATAAAGTCAATTTCGGTGATTTGGAGGGATTGTCGGGTTGTTTGTGGTAATTTGATTTACTCTTCTACAATCGAACACACCCTCCGAACATACCCCGTCTTATTGCAGAAAAATTGGGTAACATGGCAACTACGTGCTACCATAGAAACCAAGATGGCGGCCTCCAGTACACAAAATTGACGACGGAAACACGTATCACCCTAACAACACGCGCTGCGCATGCGCACTCACACCATGTCTCACTATGGAGATGACGTCACAAGATGGCCGCTCACGCGGGTTACCAAGACAATACAACATGGCGCCACTACGTCACGTGACATGACATCACTTCCGGGGTTCTGCACCGGGGTCCTGCAACCTTTACCTCAAAAGCCCCTGACGTACTACTAATGAATGAAACTTTATTTTTGCAGCATATGCAAATACAATATCAATCAACAAATAAGAAGGTAAATGTACACTGCATGGATATGGCATAGGCGGAGAGGCTGTCTTCCTGCCATTCCCATGCACCAGATTTCTGGACACCAAAGCCTTATCCTTTTGTCTTTTTCTCGATGGTTTTGCCTAAATAAGATAAAAACAAAAACAATCCTCATACAGGGATCGGGGACATTTCTTGCTAAAATCATATCAGTAACAGCCTGAATTTTTGAAAAAGAAAGAGTGGCTTTGGATGATGAGATCTCTTTTTTGAAAAGCAATCAGGACAAGACGGATTGGCACTAGAATGATGGAGAAATACGAATTCAAGGTTGTATTAATTATTGCATTTTTAAACAGGGGCCCAGTTGTTGAGTTTCTGGCTTTAAATCATTTAAATTTTCGGAAACGAATGAAGCAGGGGGTATGCAGAAAAACGTGTTCTCGGTTGGAGTGTATGCACACTTTCCAATTGTATGGTTTCCATTGCAGAAGGATTTCTGTAAATTTCGAAAGGACTATCAAAAGATACAGGCAGTTTATTATGATACCAGTCATGAATAAACAAAAGAACATGTAACCTATGTAGGTCATCAAACTTCGTTATGCCACAATTTTTTAATAAAGGTTCAGTGTGTGAGGTATATTTTCTGTTATAATTCTCCTTGTCATCGATACATGACCCCAAACAAGCATACCGTAAAGCAAATGGCTATGTAAGACTGCGTAAGTAATATAATGTCTTTAAGACTTTAAAAGGGAGAATATGTTTCGTCCTATTCAAGGCGAGAACTGCCCTCGCCATTTTTAAGCAAACCACAGAGGTGTGTTGTGTAAATTTTAGATTTTCATCCGTGTAGACTCCAAGAAATTTAACTGATTTTTCTTCCTTTTTGGTTACTAATTAATGGAATATCTGCACTATTTAGGATAATATTTCTACCAACAGCGTTATAGGAATCATTTTGTGGATGTAGCTGCATGGATTTTGTTTTATTAGCATTCAGAAACAGTCTATTTGCAGAACACCATTCACTAAAACAAAAACTGTATCGTTTAACTCAATTTCTAAAATTAAGATATTGCCAAACTGATCTCTTTTAACTGAGTGTACATGGTTGCTAAAAATTATTGTTTAGTAGTACAGCTACTCCAAGTGAAGCACTGGTATAAGAATTTAAAAAAAACCCAGTCATACCCCTACTCTGCCTTAATAGATCTCTCTATGGCCGGAGTAAAGTGGACATCCTGTAAACAATTTCTAGAATGTGATTTTTTCAGGATGTAGTCAAAGACTATCCTTATGCTTCCTCTTTTCCCAAATCCCCTGACAGTTTATGGACATAATTTTAGGAGTATCCATTGAAAACTTGGTGTGCAAGGATTATTATGCACAACACCATTGATGGGAATGTGCAAGGATTATTAAGCACAACATCGTGGGTGGGAAAGTCTCAATGCAAGTAAAAATAGAAGCCCATTAAAAATAGGTAGAAGGTAAGCGAAAGATCGGTACAGTGCAAGAAAGTCACAGAGGAGAAAGAAGGAATATGTCAAAGTACGAAAAAATGGCATTTCTATCACATGAATAGAGATAGCTGTGTGTGAAGCCCAAATATCTGCCAATTAATCTCAGCCAGGTGAGTTAATGGCTAATAGCATTCAATTTATTGTGTCAATGAGCATACAAACATGCCTTAATCCCTTTTCAACTATCCTTGCGATGTGTGTTTAATTTTTATAGGAGTATCTTTTGCAGTTTTTTTCTCTAGGCTTGTCACAAAATTGGAGGTGGTCTAAAAACATAAACTGAAGTGAAAACGTCAAAAGTGACATTAAATCAAGTCAGCTATCTGTGTATGTTTTTCCTCTACAACATACTAAAATGTTCATATAAATTGGACATACATAAATTTTTCAGACATTGACGTCCTGCTATCACCCCAATGGTAGCCTCAGTCGAATACTCATCAGCTGAATTTCTGATTGCATTTTTAGATATGATATTTATTGACAAATATATTTCCAAAATTTTGAGTTTGCGTTCAACTAGCAGGCAGATGTTAAATGTTCCCGGAGAAATGTAAAACTGACATTATTTTGGATAAATGGTTAACACTGAAATTGTAACAGATGCATTTAGTACAGTCATTTCGAAGGTAAAAGTGTGAGAAACTTGACTGCTGTATTTAATATTTATACAGAGCTGTGCATTGTTGATGATGACAATGTGGGTTTTTGGAGATGATATTGCAAAATTTGAAAGAGGGAGGCTTAAAACAGCAGTTGATATTCAAAGATTAAGAAAAATGCTTAAATTGGGAATTGTTTTGGATAAAGGTAAAAAATTGGGTCCCATTACTCTCAGCGCCGCATAACCATTAACATTTGTTCCAAATTTCATGAGAATAGGTTGAAAACTGACTGCGATTTGGTAAAGGAGAAAAAAGGCTTATGATCTCAATAAGTTTTTGACAGATAGGGTCAATTTTATGGGTGGAGGAATCTGGAGTACCAAGAGAGAACCACCAAGCACTAGTGAGCAAATATCACACTCCATAATGTACTAACTCCACACACGCATGATTATCATTTTGAAGACAGTGCCACCATACACCTATGTGGGCAATCAAGATTAAGTGCCTTGCCCATGGACACAATGCAGTTAACCCTGGTGGGAATCAAACTTTGGATCTTTTGGTTTGAAGTCTGTACTGTAACTACTGAGCTACGAAACCCCCTTACATTTCTATGCACAACTACAAGCATCTATCCTGAAAACAGAGTCAACTGGGTACAACTTTAACCACCACAGTTATTATCTAAAATACAAACTCTCAACCCCGGTCAAGCCAACTTCAATACATTCCTCCCATAACCTTTCTTATTTTAAACCTGTTAATATCTAAACTGCCAGGACAAGGATAAAAAAGGAAAAACAGCTTAATCAGGATGTACTGTAATAAAGTACTTAAACATTAACAAGGATTTACTATCAATAAACCTCAATAAACTTTAAATAAATATTAACCAGTATATTACAGGATTGAGTCGTGACCAGGATATATTCAACCACGATTCTTAGCAAATGAACAGGATAAATTAGCACATGCTCAAGGTGTAATTAGTTGACATGATGGTTTACCACCATACATCTGGAGAAAGAAAGATTTTGACCAGGATAGCAATTTTAAGATTCATGGTAGTCTGGGATACAGTCAAGTATACACCTCAAGTCACCATGATTACATGACCAGGATTTCTAAGTCACCAGGGTAATGTTACCAGAATAGTCATCATGATTATATGACCAGGATTATATAATATTCTATTAAAACAAGTAAAAAATGGAGAACAAACAAGTCAGATAGACGAAATTGTTGAACATAATCGGTGATAAGATTATCAAGTAAGAGTTCCAGTGTGATTGTAAACATTGATCACCATTTGCAATTTTGTTTACAACAATGACGATTATCACAACTGATTCAAAAGGATACATACATATACTGCACAATGCATTTAAATATGACCATGATTATCAAACGTAGTCAGGATTATCTACACATAAAATATGAAAGTTACATTATTACAGTATTAGTACACCAGATAAACATTTATACACTATATACACAATTTTATCAATAGATTATATGTTGGAAATTTTATGGGCAGATATTCAAAGAATGAATGCCCATATTCATCTTCAAGTTTCATGCTCCATGACAGGGCTAACATATTCACTGCCCCAGACCATACATAAAGGATCCATTCCTTTTTTAAAACCAACTATGTTCTTCAACCCACTTTGCCAAAGATACCACCCTAAATTTTCTTTATCAGGAAACCTACACTTTACAGCAAACTCTTTTTGAGGCCAGGATTACTCAACCCATAGGATTAAGAAAAAAACAGCCTTAATGTAGCGATTCACACCACACAGTTATTTGGATACACTTGCATCCACATAAAAGGATAGCCAGGGAAACCAATTTATTTAATGATATCAGCAATATCATCTTTTTGATGGTCATTCCCATTGACTCATTTTGCAACCTCAAAGTCATTGCTGTTAATGACATGCAGCTGATAAGAAACTAGGGTTGGGATGATGCACTAACCTCAGGGTACGTGATTCATGGTATATGTATCTAGATACATATCTTAATATTCATCCTGGTATTGAAGCTACAGTTAAGATCACATAAGGACAGTGGTAGAGCCAGGAGCACAGATACATTTGGGGGGATGGGGAAGTCAACTTCAGCACCACCCCCCCCCCCCCCCTGCAATTTCCCAATTTCTATCATGTACTGCACTGTCCGGTTACTTGAGTCTGAGCTCATGCTCCGGCATAAGCCCATCCCTACCTTTATAAATGTGACTTACCAAGTGGCTCCTCTTAGTATCAGCACGCCCTTCTACTTTTCGATTTTAGAATAAAGACAATTTTAGTCACATGGACTGGTAATTATGATGAAAATAGGTAAATAGTCATCTGATGATCGTGATAACTAACCTTACCAAATGCATAAAAAGCTAAAGTACCTTGGTCCTGTAATGGAAAATAAATACCTCAGTGATTGAGACATGCTCTTGTAGTTCATTATTCGACTTCCACTTTGCAATTTTCAAATCAATCAACCCAAACGAAAAAAATAGTGGAAGATGATTATGAATAATGACTGGTGCACATGAAGGCAGTTAATTTATAGTCATCATCATCATAGAAAACACCAATGGAGTTTTGTCAACTGATTAGAAAACCCTTGTAAAATGGTGGTCAAATTTATCATTTTGCATAACCAACAGACGTTCGTAGTAAATTGTTACACTGTTTATCTGAAGTTTGATCATTTTTGAATTGGAATGTTCAATGAGTGCATAAAATATTGAATCACACCATGCAAACCAAATTTCAGTGTTTGGATTGCACCTGGGAGATCTTGATTCGCAAACAGCAATGTGAACCCGAACAAAAAATACCCTGTTAATGATTGCTATTTCGATGTACCCCGGTGTTATTTTCTGAATTGCAGGGTATTTGAGTTGGCCATATCACCCAACCCTAAAATTTGGTGTATTGAATGTATTGAGAATGAAGTAGTTGAAATTTTAGATTTTTGACTGTCCTTATTAGTGGTATTGCTCAAGCCTGGGTATAATTTTTTTTTTTTGGGGGGGGGGGGGGTGGGGGGGGTGGGTGCCAGACAAAATGACAGGTACAAACTGACTCCTGTCAGACATTTAGAGACCCTGCCAGATATTTTTTAGCATTGGTTGCAAACAGTAATTTTCAGTCTATTCAAAGCAGTTTAATGAGAATTTACACATACCTTGAAGGGTTTATACCATATCATTGATAAGTCAATACTTCAATTGAAAACACTGCATTTGAGTTGCTTTTGACAATTGTGAATATGGCATTTCAAATCAAGAGGATGCACTGCATGTTCGATACATTGTGGGAGTAATCCCCTGGGAAAATGTCCATCTACAAAATCCTTGTTTTATGTTTGTGTTTTGCATTGAATTTTTATAATGTGGTATACGGAATTCGTAAATGATTGTCATGTAGTATGATGATGGGAAATAAACTGTTATGGATTTCTACTTTCAATGAACAAAAATAGAGGTGAGTATTATTCAGCCACCATTCCCATGTGTCAGTGCCCAGTTAACTATGAAAATTGGCCTTGGACAGAGTGATGGGTGCAAGTAACTGGCCATCTGACAATTGCAAAACTGAGTCAGATTTTGTCTGTGTCCAACCTCTTATATCTAGGCTTGGTATTGTGATTTGATGAAATTTGGATGACCGCACCGGTACCCGTACCGTGGGTTGCCGTATTGGTATGTATCGGCATACCAGATTATCATCCCAAGCCTATTAGAAACATCCATGTTGACCTCATCTAGCTTATCTTCAAGTATTTTGAGAGGCAGGCAAACGAGACAAACGATATGCACGGGTTTTTTCTTCTCCTGGCAGGTATTTAATGGTACTGTTATAGCCTGAAATATTCAATGCCCATCTCTGTATTTTCTCATTCTGCATGGCCGCTTCAAGGGTATATTTTAATTATTTGTGATCAGTTTTAATCATAAACTTGGTTCTTGGTGATGTAACTTTGCAGGAGCCTAGTTAATGGCATAAGCTTCTTTTTTCAATTGTAGACCAACGTCTCTGTAAGCCACTTAACTTATTAGATAAGAAAACAATTGGTTTCTCATCTGGTACACCAGTGATCTGATCCTGGCCATTTGTGTATGGCTGAGTAAGCACTGCACCAATGCAAGTTTCAAAAGCATCAGTATAATAACATAGCCCTTGTTGACACCAGGGTAAGCCAAGTGAGCCACAGTTGTCAAGCTTTCAATGAGGAATTCAAATGCTTTTTGATATTCACAAGTCCAGCTGAATCTAGCATATTTTCTTAAATTAATAATAGGCCCACTTATTTTACTAAAATTTGGAATAAATCTTCCACAGTAGGATATCAATGCCATGAAACTCCAAACGTCTGTAATAGTAGTTGGAGGTTCAAAGATTTCTGATAACATCGACTTCATCATTTCCTGGCTTGATGCTATCCTTTGATTTAATAAATCTGAGATATTTTCTTTCTTCCTTAAACCATGAACACTTTTAGCTTTAGTTTTAAATTGTGTTACCTTAATCTGTTAAAGACATTAGAAATATGGGAGATGTTGCTTTACAGTTTTACTGAAAATTAGAATGTCATCCAAATAAGCTAAGGAATAATCACTTATTCTATCTAGGACTGCACCTATCAATTGTTGAAATACAGAAGGCACATTGAAAAGACAAAATAGCATCACACTGAACTCATATGGACCTCGATAACATATAAAGGTAGTCTTAGATGTATGCTCTTTATTTAGAGGTGTCAGTAACAAGACTTTAAGTCCAAAGTTGTAAACTATTATGCTTGATTTTGAAGTGAGAGGTAAAGGCGATGAAGTTGTTGTGGCTAATTTAAGCTTGCTAAAATCTTCACAGAAGCATTTACTGCCATCTATTTTATCTACCAAAAGACAAGGAAACTCCAAGCAGAGTGAGACTTTCAGATGATCCCAGCATCCAATATGTCGTCAATTGCTTCATCCATTATCTTTCATTTCAACCAAGGCACTCTATACACCTTCATTTTCATTGGTTGAGTATCTCACGTATCAATTTACATTTTACTGGTGTTAGTTACAGTTAACTCTTTATCTGTGTTAGCAAAAAGATCTTATTCTTATACAGGATCTTCTCCACAAGATCTCTTAACTTCAGACACCTTGTGATAGAATGGTGAATGGGAAATTAAAAGGCATGGTCAAACAAAACTTATCAACCAGTACGCTAATGTCAATGCATGTGTGGAAGGGGGAGCCAGTCGAAGATGTCAAAATAGACTTGCGTATAAGCCACATAAAACCTATTCATGGCAACTGGGTATTATCGGCTTTTGATCAAGTGTCGAAAGACAAAGACTGTATTGTGAATGGCTTTTGCCTTGCGGGCACAGTGGAAGTTTTAGATAAATAAATATTCCATTGGACTCATTGACACTAATTAAATGACGTGATGACAGTTCGTGATAAAATGAAATCTATTGTGTAGTCCATGTGTTCATGGTTTGGTTTACTTGCAATACTATTTGTATGTATGTTCATTTTCTTTCATAAATAAAGTGTTAGTGTGATTAATTTGTTCTGGCTATTAAAATGTAGTTGGTCAGCAATTACATCATTCTGAAATACCATTTTTCATCACTGTGGATTGAGATATTTTCGTCGTTGTGTTGTGGGCATAAATTTCGTTGGGATTTAATTTCGTGGCTTTTTCTCACCAACGAAAACCACGAAATTAAATCCCCAGCGAACTTTTCTGCTTTTACAGTAACTTGATTAATTTGCTAATCTTGCATGTTTTACCATATAACTTAAGTTGCTAATCTTGATATGTTTTGCCAGAAAGACTTTACTATCCCAACTCAAAGGTTGAGCATAGCATCCATGTATGAATAGAATGGCATGATGTTCCATTTTGAAAGAATTTCCACAAAATAAATAAGATGCCACTAATGCACCGTCTCATTACCTCCATGCTATATAGCATAACCTGCTAATGGGTTACAATATAAGCCCTTTATTTCCAGACCTGTAACATTATTCATGTAATATACTGAATAAATGCCAGACTTTGGTTGATATACTGAAAAAGGGAAAGTTTGTGTCTCACTGTATAGATTTTATGGAATGCAACAAATTATTCACATATCTTATAAATGTAATTATGAAACTATCCGCCTATCCATTTCTGCCCTTTCATTGTTAAACTTGCAACAATGCCTCGGATGTCAAACTGAAAACTTGGGAAACTTGTGTTCCTTTCATTTTTGTGCTAGAAAACAGGGATTTGATTTCTTTGCGTGTGTGTGAAATTGTCACCCCGAAAACATATGGCAGCCATCGATATCATTTCAGCCTCGTTTGAGACAGGCATGATATAGTTTGGCAAAGTTAAGACCAGTTTTCCAGAATTGATGGACAAACTACAATGGTATTGAGCAGCTATTTGCATTAGTCATGTAAAAAAAATGAAATGGCAACTACATACACTTACAGATTCACCATTCATCTTCACTGAGATGCTACCTCAACTGGAAACATTGTTTTTTTTCCTTTCTGGACCAAGCAGTTTTGTAGATAAATGCTTAAATTTAATTCCACACATGCATGTCTACACATAAGACATCTGCAGGCATTCGCCAGATCCATTTGTGTTCACCTAGTCTTTCAAGCTATAACTAACCTGCCTTCCCTCAGTTTCAATGGTCCTATCCCTTACACCTTTTAGTTCCCAAGATTCCGTGGAGGTACCAACTTCAGTGACCCTTTTTGTTGTATTGTGTGATTCCTTTCTTGAAACAGGTTCAAGATAGCTCCATCTCCTTTTAAGCTCACCTGACTGAAAGTCGGGGAAAGCTAAAGTGATCACTCACCATACACCTGTCATCTGTGAACATGGTGTTTGCAAATTCTCCAAAACCACTGCACTGATTGCAGTTAAATTTGAGTGTTTTTCTAACATTACATTTTAATTTTGTTGAAATAAATTTTCCCCACCCCAAATGCTCCAGATTTAAAAAAAAATTCTTTCTTCTCAAGAACTGAAGGGTACAATGACTTGATATTTCGTACTGACCTTTCCTTTAATGTGTAGAATCAACTTTGCTCAAATGTTGGTCGTTGGGCAATATTTGCATTTGTATTGGGAGGGGTAAGATTTGAAGCCCCACTCAAACATTCTGTTTTCTGAACCAATGAGCCGATTTGAACCAAATTTGATATGTGGTATTATTGAGTGAGTGATAAGTACTTGATTTATGAAAAAAAATTATGCATCCCCATGGGAACCACAGGATCTAAAAATAGAAACATTTTTAAACGGCCATATTTCCAAAACAGCACAGAACAGAGAACTGTTATTTGGTATGAAGCATCCTTAGGATCAATAGAATGGAATAAAAAAAATTGTCTTTGGTTGACCATTGTGTCAGAGTGTACTCTAGGTTGAATTGAAGAACTACTGAGTCAGCATATTTTCACAAAAATTAAACAATCATCTTCCGAATCACCAAACAGATTCTTTTGATATTTGCTATTTGGCACCCACTGGAGGGGAGTGTGGAAGGTGTCAGATACAAATATGTTAAAATTAAGCCCCTCGGTTCATATTTGGCCTCAATGATATTTGGTATACAACATCATTACGGGGGTCAGATTCAAGTTTGTTCAAATTAAAATTTTAACTTAGTTCAATGGGAAATAATCTTTAAAAATCTTCTTCATATCAACCAGGCAGAATCTTATGATATTTGGTATACAGCATCCTTGGGGAGGTCAGATCTAAGTTTCTTCAAACCAGGTCCCTGTGTTAATATTTGGGCACCCTATTGGAGCCTGAATTTTAACTTAGTCCAATATGAGGAATAATCTTAAAACTCTTCTCCCCAGCCAGAACCACAGAATCCGTACAGGGGTTAGATTCAAATTTGTTCAAATTAAGTCCATAGGTGTTAATAACTGGGCTCTCTATGGGAGCCAAAAGTTTAACTCTAAACTTTAAAAATTTTCTTCAGATCCATCGGTCAGAATCTTTTCAAATTTGATAACCTGCATCCTTGTTGAGATCAGATTCAAATTTGTTCAAATCAAGTCCCTCGATTAATATTTAGGCTCCCTATTGGAGCCCAAATTTTAACTTGATGCAACATGAGGAATATTCTTTAAAAATCCCATTTTTATGAACCTAATAAAAATCTTATCATATATAGTATACACCATCCTTAGGGGTGTCAGATTCAAGTTTGTAAAAATAAAATGCCTGTTGTTCATATTTGGTTTCTCTGTTGGAGTCTCTCTACTGGAGCCCGAATTTTAACTTAGTCCAATATGAGGAGTCTTCAAAAAACTTCTTCTCCAAAACCACCAGTCAGAATCTTTTGATATATGGTAGAAAGCATTTTTACAGGGGTCAGATTCAGGTTTGTTCAAACCAAGTTACTTGCTGAAAATTTGGGCATTCTGTGGGAGTTCAATTTTAAGTGAGTGCAATGTGGGAATTATCTTTAAAAATCTTCTTCAGATCCACCAGCCAGAATCTTGGTATTTAGTAAACAACATGGGGTGGAGGGGAATGAGATGCAAGTTTGTTTAAGTTAAGGCCTAGGAAGAAATTTGGGCTCTCAAGTTTTGTATTACTGCAAATCGGGGCATTACGCCCTGTGGTAACATCCCAATACTAGAAAATGTCATCTGACATGGCCAACAGAGTTATAAAAAAAACTAAATGACTTCATTCCTCTGTAGTATTAACTAGCCATAGATTATAATTAAATCCTTTTTAAACAACTTTGTCGGATAAGTGCCTCTGGCTACTGGAGCCTCTTGTTTAATTTCTATGTTAATGTGCTTAGGGTCCTGCCCCTCTTTGCATCTGTCAGTCCGGTTGTGGATTGTAACTTGGAAATGCTTTGACCTAAGATCAGGAAACTTCACAGGTGTACTGCCTCAGAAAAAGGGATGGTTTTATCAATTTGGAGTCAAAGGGCCAAATATGACATTTCACATGTACCTAGGGGAAAGAAATTAACCCTATTGATTTGCGGGCCAGCAGGTCACAGGTTGTGGGCATCCATCCATCTGATTTGGGTTCCGAACTTGGCCACTCTGGCAGGCGATCATGAAACTCCACAGATACACTTTCTAATGAAAGAGACGAGCCCTACCGATTTGAGAGTGAAAGATCAGAGGGTTCTTCCAAACTCTTAACTTGGCAATGCTTCGGCCTACGATCATGACACTTCACAGGTGTAGTGCCTATGGAAAAGGGTGAACCCTGTTGATTTTAATGTGAAAAAGGTCAAAGCTCAAGGTCACAGGTAAAAGAGATCTAACCCTAAAACAGTTTAAGAACACTAACTTGACAACTCTGGTCAACATGTAGGAGCATGAAACTTCACACGTATGCTGCCAAGGGGAAAGGGTTGAACCATATCACTTCGGGGGTCGAGGTCACGGTGTGCTCTAACCTTAAAATGGTTTGGGCTCGAGATCATAAAACTCCACAGGTACATTAAACCAAATTGATTTGGACTCGCTTCATAATTTGATCAAGTCCCATTTTATAACCATATTTGCAAAGAGTCTGCCCATAATTTGATGGCCCGGTTGTCCAAACAATTACGATCAGACAACCCCCAACTCGATCCAGTCCTTAAAGAACTGACCCTTTGGTCTACTTGGCCTTCAGAATATCGGGTATGCACAATTTGCAGGGCCCTTGTGATAGTCTCCATCACAAAAAGTATCTACTTCATTTCTGTTCTCTCTAGCTAAATAACACTCTCTGCACCACAAAAGTATTATAATTTTTTTCAGAAAACTTACACAAAAACATTTATTTTACAGAATTCATTGTCGCATCGAATGATTGAGAAACGGCGAAGAGACAGAATGAACAACTGTCTTGCTGATTTGAGTCGTCTTATACCAACATCCTATTTGAAACAAGTAAGGGATGTTAAATTGCATTTTTGTTTACGTGTCTTTAATTTCCATATTTGGCAGGTGTTCGGATTTGAAAACGCGAACTGCCATGGCTGACAATTTTCATCATTAGAAGAGATTTACGTGAAAGTTAGCTCCTCTTACTTTTGGAGAGCTCACAGTAAATTTAAAAGTAAGGGTATGGGAAGTTCGTTTTAAAATTGAAATTGCGAGATGTTAGCGAATTTGTATCATCAATGTACGCATCATTTCATAACCTTCAGCCATATTCCTGTACAATAGTATAAAAATACAGAAGTTCGCTTTTTTTTATTTTATTTTCCCAATCAGTTTGAATGTTTCACTATTATTCTCTGTAGAAATCCAATTAAAAATACGAAAACGGCGTTTTCACAAACTTTTGATGTTCTGTAGCATTTTTCTGTTCTTTTTGTCAAAAGTGTGTGCATCGAGACATATAATACGGACTCCGTCTAGAAGGTGAGATTTGCTAATCTTTTTCACGGAAAGAAGAAAAACTTGCAAATTACTCTAAAAACACATTCTCCAAACAAAGCGCCAACGTGGAGTCTTTGGTGTTGTAGGTGTGAGACTGATAGATATACTTAATAGTGGATTATCTGTGAATTAATTGCTTCTAACTAGCTTGGCATAAAAGGCCGAGTTTCCTTTTGTTACTTTTAATAAATGAATGCAAAAGACAGCCCCAGCTTACCATATCACATCGAGAGCTGTCTGTTGTTTTTGTTCATGAAAAGTATCAAAGGGAAACATGGCTTTATTTTTTATTGATATAAGTTTTTTCTCAACAATTACTTGCTTCTATATTGATCTTCGTCGCTTGATCTTTGTCGCTTGTCATATAGTTTCAAGGGTGATAACTTTATCAAAAGTTCAGGATGATACAAAATAGGGATGACTTCCAGAAGTAATTTGGTATATGCAATTATTGCAATGTGCTAATTATATGCCCGTTTGATAAAGACAACCATATTATGTAAACGGGTTGTCCGTCCATCGTCTGTCCATCTGTTCGCCTTTCCGTTTTGGTGGTGGATAGGTTATGGTGTGGGGAGACATACATGTAGCCATGAAAAGCAGAACAGCATTACTCGTCATCCAAGGGTGTGCCACTGGGCAGTACTACCGTGACAACATGTTAGCAGCTCATGTGGTGCGATTTGCTTGACGTCACGGCCGTCGATTCATTTTCCAAGATGACAATGCAAGAGCACACAGGGCTCGTGTCGCTATAGAGTTCCTCCAGGAGTAGAACATCACGACACGGCCTTGGCCAGTACTAAGTCCAGATCTTTCACCAATCAAGCACGTTTGGGATATGCTTGGCAAGCGTCTACGACAACGCCAACAACCCCCTGCCAGTGTCCAGGAACTCGCCGTCGCACTGCAGGAAGAATGGAATAACATCAGTCAAGCTGATATTGGACTTTTGGTGAGGAGGATGCCACGTCGGATCCGCACTAGTCTCACGAACCGAGGAGGATTTACACATTATTGAGGTCTTGGATTGAATCTGGTAAATTCTTTGACTGACCGTCCATGTCTTGGAATGTGTGCGTGTCAGACACCCAACTATCACCGAAATCATTCACCAGATGCCACAGTGCCATACCTCAACTATCTTTTTGATGAAAATATAAATATATTTCTTCATATATTTCACTTTTATCAAATATCCCTTCTTTTTTTAATAGTTTATTTCGATAAATTGTAAAAATTCACATTTGAATTCCTGATATTATTTAAAGTTATTTATTTTCAACTGATTTCTTCTCCAGCCATTCTGCTGATCAATCTATTGTCTTTTTTTACAATCTGTTCTCAGGTTGAAATTTATTTATTATTTTATAACTGGTGGAGTTCTTAATTATTTTTCGAAAGTGACAGCATGCAATTCTAATCATCAGATTACTGAAGTTTGAGGACATACATTTTTCTAAACACTTGAGAGAAAGGCACTGTTGTATGTATGCATGCCAACATGTAGTCTAAATTTGGCCCCACGGAGCATTATATATTATTATATAATGCCCCGTGGGGGTCAAGTTTGGATTAGTCAACATGGTGAGCCCACAGTGATCTCATTATCATTTCCTCTATTTACCCCAGTCCCTAAAACAGCTGACCTATTTTATGCTCAGTTCAGAAATCAAAGCTGCACTAATAGGCTCCCTGCCCATTGAGCATTGTAAATCAAATTTGATAGAGGATTGTAGTGTATCATAATTTATGTGGCATTTGCCCAACAGGACAAGTGCAGTTTGGGAAAAAATTATTGCCGGAATTAACAATAATTTGCCTTGGGCAATCACACATCAATTACAGTCAAGTTGGGAAACTGTGCGGTATTTTAAGGTCGATCGCTGTACAGAACAATACTTAACAATTGTTCTACGAATTCCCTTTCTTAGAAGATAATTGAGGGGTGCCCCCCCCCCCAACCTGGGATTTATGGCCATGGAAAAATGTGTTACTTTCCTAGAAATACTTTTAACTGTGTTTCATACATTGGTTGAGAAATTATGTGTGGTAGTAATGGATTCTTCAAGTCGCGAGGTTAACAGCACACACAACCAAACCCTTTACTCGAAAGTGCTGTGAAGAACAAACACCATTGCATGCCTCAAATTGATGGCCTGATTTAGCATGATGTATTGTATTTAATATATTTGAATTTGTGATTAATTTTCCTTGAAAAGTGAATGTTTAATCAGTGATATATTCAAGCCTGGAAATAAGCATACGGTCATATGCAGAATGAGGTTCCCAGAGGGGGAACTGGGTGATGCTATCCCGCACAGCAGGGTAGCATCACAAAATGTGCCCCAAGTGAACCTCAATCTGTCTCAGGCCTAAACAGAAAGAGGCCCCAGTGGATAAATTTGCATGGGATAGCAACAGCAAATTCACCCCTGGGGACCTCATTCTGCTTCTTTCCAGGCTTGTATATATTGACTAACATCTTATATTGTATTAGTGTATATTGGTTGCATCTCAAATGTTACGAAGTATTTTTGGAAGCAATAACATTTCATAAAACATATTACATCCTCACTCTATCCCACAATATTCACCTCTTCTTTGTACTAACTCCGAACTTACATTACCAGTGGTTGAAGGCCAGTGCATTATACCTTAGTGCATAGTGCTACTATGCCCCCACGTGGGCAATCAGGATTAAGTGTCTTGCCCAAGAACACAATGCAGTTACCGCTGGTCAGGACCGAACTTTCACCCTTTCGGTTTAAAGTCTAATGCTCTGAGCCACAGTGGTCCCTAACAGCGTAGAATTACTTAACGGAAATAGACTGGTGGTCTGAGAGCTTGGGTGGCTTCTGACACAAAGTCGACTGTCGGATTTCTTCACGCAAACATTTATGCATATCGGATTGGAAGAATTAACACATAATGTTCAAGCCATCCATCTAATTCTATAGGAAATTTGATATTGTTATTGCCTGGAACCAGTTTAGCCCTCAAATTGGTCATCGCCTATGTCTAGACTCCCTCGTCTGAAATATTTCATTTGGCTGGAAAAGCAAACGTACGGTTTGTTTTTCTGAACAACTGGTATATTCTGGACAATTGAATGTGAAAAATTTCATAAAGATTCATTTTCTGTGAAGCAAAGCTGGAAAAGTTGCTTAACCCTTTGAACCCTAGCGGCATCTTTTCCGGCCAGGAACATGATACGTCATAACGTCATTAAACAGGATAGCTGTTCAGTAAGTGTGTGGGGGTAGACCAATCAATATTTTCAACGTGCGGCCCTGAGGCTGCACGTTGAAAATATTGATTGGTCTACCCCAAATAATGAATATGGACTCTTCCAAGTGCTTCCACTGAACTGGCAAGGAAGATACCACTAGAGTTCAAAGGGTTAATCGACACTTGATTTGATCAACATTATGATGGCATTACAATCAGAAAGGAAGACACACCACACCCGTAGTGTTGAGATTACGCTACGTAGTTTCATAAATTATCTTGATGTTTTCAAGGGGAATTAAATGCTTATTGATATCTATAACTGGCACAGAAAAGAATACCTGTATATCTTTGTAAGTAAAGTCACACCACTTTACATCAATGGTAGTCTGCATGCAAATTTTCACGAGAAGTTGATAAACGAACAGTGGTATAAGAGCATAAAATTCTGAACAGAATTAGACTTGTAACCTGAGAGCTTGATAATGTTCATTTACTGATTACAGGGCCAAGGAAGACTTGAGAAAACAGAAATAATAGAAATGGCCATAAGTCACATACAATATCTACAGAGTTTAGAGAATGGCCAAGCGAAAGGTTGGTATAGGCATAGTAACTTCTCTTTTCGGTGCATCATTCATCATCCAGCGTCGTTATAACCCAATTCTCTTCTACTGGTTTCTCAAAAATGTGTAATACTCTACTCGAATTGTTTGTTATCCCCCGCCGACAAACTCGGGAGGGGATATTGAATTGGTGTTCGTCCACCCATCAGTCAGTCTCTCCATCAGTCCAACGTACAGGCGAGAGCTACATTGCGATGTGCAAGTTTTTTTTATCCAAATCATTGTGGGGTTTGGGTTTCGTGAGTATTGTGCTCCCTTGTGGGGTTATTTACTTTACATATTGACATTGTGGGGTTTTACTGTCCAATTCCAAATGAAAATTTAGAAATAACACTGTGGGGCCAAACCTAAAAATAGTGATCTAACCCCTTACAGGTGAATGAAACTGATAGAAATCAATGCATTGTGGGTTAACCCCATAACCTAGGAAAAAACATTTAATGCAGCAATGTACGTACAATTAACACCACATTGTACCTCTGATAAAGGCGGACATCCATCTATCCATCATAGAACTTTGTCCATTTAACTCTTACATTTTTCATGGGATTTGTATGGAACCTTGTGTGAAGTATCAGTATGAATCATAGATATGCATGTGTTCAGTTATGGCCCTTGGTAATAGGTAAATTTCCACAAGAATGCCTGTCCGCTTAACTCCTCCTACATTTTTCACAGGATTTTTATGAAACTCGGTGTGATGTATCAGTTTGATGTAAGCATAGATGTGCATGTGAACAGGACTTTTGTATTTGACAACTTTTGAGCAGTTACTACTGCCCATGGTCATATGCAAATTTCCTTCACAAATGCCTGTCCGCCTAACTCCTCCCGCATTTTTCATAGGATTCTTATTTATCCCTTGCCGGCAAAGTCGGAGTGGAGGGGGAGGGGGGGGGGGGGGGGGGTATTGAAATGGAGTTCATCTGTCCATTTGTCTGACAGTTTGTCCATCCATGCATATGTACATCCATTGAACCGAGTGACATATTTAACCTTGTCGGTGAATGTTTGGAGGGATATACGAATGGATGTGACATTCTTTTCACCACTCGAGTGTTTATCCAGGTGTTCACCTTTCTTGATTTACTCATATGCTCACTCTTACATGTTTCGTAACTCATTAAGTCGGCGGAGAATATGGATGTCGTTTTACTATCTTGTCAGATTGATTATACACACGAGGCCTCTGCACTCTGTCAAAATATCATTTTTTTCTCGTAAGGCAATTAGAAATTTTATCTTATCTGTCTTTAACAGAGATAATTGAGCTCCGTCATGCAACATTCAAATGATTCAGTTTCTAATTGTATTATGGAAGAATTTGCTACATGTAGCTGAAATTTCGGTACTTTGATATAATTGTGCAGAGGGTTAATTATGAAATGAGTTGCTGGAATCTGCAAAGCAACGTGCACAGAATAGTCACTTAACATTGTCGGCTAATTTCTAATATCTTCTTTAAAACAAAGGTCATGTCCCCTTATTGCGCAAGTTATTTTTAGCTCAACCTGACGAAGTCAAGCTGAGCTGTGCAGTCACTTCTGGTCCGTCAGCGTACGTACGTCAACAATTTCCTTTGGCACACGGCACATGTCGCATTTATGATCTGACCGCTTTGAAACTTGGTATGCTTGTTTGAGGTGATCTCAAGATGGAGGCTATCGATTTTCTTCCATTTCCGCCCAAAACACGATGCCGTTGGCCAGAATCTTTGAACTCAGTGCAGGTATGAATCAGTATTTCCCTTTGGCACACCCTACCGGAAAACATTTACGATCGGATCGCTTTGAAACCTGGTATACTTATTTGGGGTGACCTGTAGATGGGCACTGTTGATTTTCTTCCATTTCCGTCAAAAAACGAACTTTGAACTTAGTTTAGTTATGCATCAACATATTGGCACGTACACAGGGCACATTTATAATCAGATCGCTTTGAAACTTTGCTTGTTTCGGGTGTTCTCCAGATGGGAGTTATCGATTTTCTGTCATTTATGTTGAAAAACGTTGCCGTTAGCAACGACATTCAACTTATCCGTTTTGTTTGTCAGCAAGTTCCTTTGGCACGCCGCACAGGTCAGATCAATTTGAAACTTGGTATGTGTGTTCGGGGTGAACTCAAGATCTAGGTGGGAGCTATTCCAGGGTGCATTCATGAATGAATTGCGTTGAAACTTGGTGTGCTTGTTTGGGATGACCTCCAGATGGGAGGAGATTATTTTCTTCCACTTCCATTGAGAAACATTGCCGTTAGAAACGATGTTTAACTTATCCGTTTTGTACATCGACAATTTCCTTTGGCACAGGTCTCATTGATCATTTCCGTTGAGAAATGTTGCTGTAACCTTGACCTTTGAACTTTGTGGATTTGTGCATCAATATTTTCCCTTGCACGCCTTGCAGTGCATTATGCATTCGTGAATGGATCGCTTTGAAACTAAGTATGCTTGTTTGAGCTGACCTCTAGATAGGAGCTTTTGATTTTAACCCATTTCCGTCCAGAAACGAATCACTTTGACACTTAGTGTGCTTATTTAGGGTGAACTCTACATGGGTGCTATTGATTTTCTTCCATTTTCGTCAAAAAAGTTACTGTTAGCATTGATCTTCAAACTTAGTGCATTTGTGCATCAGCATTTGCTTTGACACGTCCCACAAGTTACATTCATGAATGGATTGCTTTGAAACTTGCATTGTTTTTTGGGATTGACCTCCAGATGGGAGCTTCTTTCATTCCCACCAAAAAAGTTGCCGTTAGCATTGATCTTCAACATAGCCCATTGGGCGTTAAAAATTTTCTTTGGCACACCGCACAAGTCACATTTATGATCAGATTGATTTTAAACTTAGTGTGCTTGTTTGGAGCAACCTTTAGATGTGAGCTATTGATTTTCTTTCATTTCCATCGAGAAACGTTACTGTTAGCAATAATCATTGAACTTTGACGTTTTTGCATCAACATTTTCCTTTGGCACGTTCTTCGGGATCGATTTGAAACTTGGTACGCTTGTTTTGGGTGACTCCTAGATGAGAGCTAGAGGTTTTCTTCCATTTCCGTGAAAAACTATTGCTGTTAGCGACGACCTTCAACTTTGCCATTTTGTCTGTCGACAATTTCCTTTGGAACACTGCACAGTTCACAGTTCATGTTTATGATTCGATCGCTTTCAGAAATGGTGTGGTTGTTTGGAGCGACCTCCAGATGGGAACTTTTGATTTTCTTTCATTTCCCTCGAAAAATGTTGCTGCTAGCAATGATCTATGAAATCATTGAATTTGTGCATCAACATTTTCCCTTGGCAAGCCCTGCAGGGTGAATTTATAAATGAATCAGTTTAAAACTTTGTATGCATGTTTGCAGTAACCTCTGGATGTGAGCTATCGATTTTCTTCCATTTCCGTCAAAAAACGTAGCCGTCAGCAATGCCCTTTAAAATTAGGGCATTTGTGCATCAACATATTCCTTTGGTGTGCCCAACAGGGCACATTTATGAATGGATTGTTTTCAAACTTGGTTCAAGTTCATGGAAAAAAACAAACAAAAAACGTTGCCGTTGCAACGGCCTTTGAACTTGAATCACTTGATGCATTTGTGCATCAACATACTCATTTGGAATGCTCTATAGGGCATATTTATGACTAGATTTCTTTGAAACTTGGTATGCATGTTCGGGGTGACCTTTAGAGGGGAGTTATTGATTTTCTATCAAAAAACGTTGTTGTTAACATCTTCCTTTGAACTTAGGGCATTTGTGCAGCAACTTATCCCTTTTGCACTCCCTACAGGCCATATTTATGAATTTCCATCAAAAAAAAGGAAAATAAAAAACATTGTCAATAGCAACGACCTTCAAACTTAGTGCATTTGTGCATTAACATTTTCCTTTGGCACGCTTCAGAGTGTGAATTCATTATTGGGTTGTTTTGAAATTTGGTATGCTTATTCAGGGTGACCTATATAGGAGCTATCGATTTTCTTTTCATTTCTGTCAAAAGCTGTTGCTGGTAGCAACAACCTTTGCATTTACTTCATTCGTGCATCAACATTCTTCTTTGACATGGCCCACAAGGCGCATTTATCATAGGATTGTTTTAGAACTTGATGTGTTAATTAGGTGAAACCTCTAGATAAGAGCTTTCAATTCGCATTCATTTTTGTGAGAAAAAAAAATGTTGCTGTTAACAATGACCTACAAACGTACTACATTTGTGTATCAACATTCTAGCTTTATCCAGTCCTACAGTTTATAATTAAAATTGCATAGATGGCTCTTACACTGTGCACACACGATGCTGTTATATTGAATTTTACCCAAATAGCATTGGAACCAATGATCTTTAATTTTACCATTTATATATATAACTTACCAAGTTCAAGATTGTCAAGGTGAGCTACAGTGTCATTGAAACTTTCATTTAGTTATATGGGGTGTAATTTTGCAATTGCTGTCTACATAAAAAGAAGTAGTTAAGGGTTAATACATACTCTCTCTGTATCTTCAGACTGGACAAACATGTATCAGACTTCTGAAGAACATGCTGCCTACATTTGATATTGTCCAGAGTAATGTGAGGTTTACGGATGCCGATAACATGAATTCACAATTGCAGTATCCCTCTCCAATTTTAATATGGTGTTAATTAATTAATTAATTAATTAATTACTTTTGTTGCATATGCACAGTGCACATAAAGTTCAATCAGGTAATAGAGAAACATATAAAATCTTTGTGAAGATAATATGTTTTGTGTAGTTTATTATCCAAGTTGGAAAATAGTTATGTTTTCCCATTAACTTCTTCCATAAAACACTCTTGGTGTTGTTGTTCCCCAATTTATCCCTGTCAGATACAAATACGACACATACTGGATAAAAAATAACTTGATAGTACATTATGTTTAAAGGTGATAATGGTGATGGAGATGAGGTAAGGTAAGGTAAAGTGAGTGAAAATGAATATGATTGTGTTCATATCTTATTATTCCATCACATTCTTGGCCTCCTTATTTTATTTGCAACAACACTCTTACATTTCTGGTGGAAAGATTTTTGAAGTTATTGCTTCAAACATGTGGTTATCAAAAGTCCAGTACTTTGAAGACCTATATAACAGTTTCATATACATCTCCGTGACAAAATTAAATAGCACGTTATTTTACAAGCTTAAGTGGTATGTTATCCAATTTCAGCTCAAGTGAATGACCTGTGAAATAACCGTTATTATGCAATCTGATATTTGTACATAAACATCATTATTTTTGCCTTCCAAAGTTACATCAGGGCAATGCTTTCTGCATGTAGCCGGTAGGATATCCAACATCTATACGAAATAAGCATGCAAAATATTCCGACACAAAATAAACCATTATTGGCAGTCACTGATTGGAGTGAAACTTGTTTGGACTTCTTCTAAAATAATTATACACATCCTCTGATCTGGCCTGCTGTAACATCAGCGAAAAATTGCGCAACTCAATCTGTCCCATGTTGCTAAGATGGTGTCTGGTTAATCAATGCAATAACAGTATTCCCACTCAAATGAAAAATCATTGAATTTTAGTTACTTGACAAGTGCATGAAGTTGTTTCTAGTCTTGAAAAGTACTTGATTTTCAATTACACCCCTTGAAAAGTACTTGATTTTCCATTACACCCCTTGAAAAGTACTTATATTCAGTTTACCTATAACCTCAGAGAAAATAAGTCTTGGGATAGCCCGCCCCACTACATGCGATGTCACAAAATCGGTTAGGAATCACATTTATTTGATCTCAATATTGTCCCTATCTAGCAAGTTGGGTGCTCTTTCCAGAGATCAGGTCTTCGAGACTAAAATTTATTGTGTTGCTATGGTGATGTAAGTTCATATCAAAATTATAACGGTTCTTGAAAATCATGGTCAGAGTCCTTGAAAAGTGCTCAACTCTTAACCTGCTGAGTATTTTCAAAATATTTTTCACCAAATCTAGTCATGGCTGCTGTGAAGCAGCCATGACTTGATTTGATGTAAAATTCTTCTAAATTTAACTCAAGAAATCATTAGTCAAAAATATAAATTTTATAGTAAATTTTCTTTTTTATTATACCTACTACAATTGTTGGCAACAGGCTTGTACCACTGTGGAATTCCCCAACTCGCAAGTATACCCTCTATTTTGTTCTTTCCCAAGCGATTTGGGAAAGAAAAGTGATGCAAAAGCACCAAGAAAAAATAAGCCAAAACTGGCGCGCACCCAGTAGGGGACACTCTTCTCCCTGTACTAATCTACGGTTTCCGGTACCAGTGCACAGACGTATAACCAACGTATCATTCTATTTGAATCCGCCAGCATTGGAGACATGTGATCAGCGGTGAGGAAGGATTCTTACCCGAATAAGAAGGCGGGGGGGGGGGGGGGGGGGGGGGGTCTTGACGTAAATAATTGTGGTAGGTATAATAAGAAAAGGAATTTACTATAAAATTTAAATTTCCTATCAACCTACCTTACAATTGTTTACAACAGACTGAATAAACAATTGTGATAGGTATAATAAGAAAAGAAATTTACTATAAAATTTAAATTTCTTATCAACCTACCTTACAATTATTTACAACAGGCTGAATAGACAAGAGGGGGGGGGGGGATCACAATAACCAACCCCCACTTAACCCAAGTGCGCTGGAAACGTGGATAGAAGAAAAGTTCCCTAGGCCTATAAAACCATACACTCACAAACAATAGTAAATGACAATGAGAGATGATGCGTATGGCTCTGCGTGACACACAGACAGAAAGGGCAGTAACCAAGCACAGGGCGGAAACTGACCTTGGAAGAAGTCTAATGGCTAGGGCAGACACCAGTCTAGACAGAAAAAAGAGAAAGAGGGC
Organism: Pictodentalium vernedei; assembly: GCA_031216915.1. Classification (NCBI taxonomy): domain Eukaryota; kingdom Metazoa; phylum Mollusca; class Scaphopoda; order Dentaliida; family Dentaliidae; genus Pictodentalium; species Pictodentalium vernedei. The sequence goes on along the minus strand of CM062296.1, from coordinate 437,069,028 downwards.
GCAAAGAAAAAAGGTCCTCAGACTGCTCCTGTAACTGACGCAGATAGGTGGAGAAAGTAGAAGCAAGTAACACTGTTGGCAGAGGAGCAATCAGTGGTAAAAGTAACACTGTTGGCAGAGCTCCTGAAAAAGGCTGGATCAACCGAGAGGGTGTGAAGCTCACTAACCCTTTTGGCTAAGGCAAAAGCCCTCAGAAAAGCCGTCTTGTATGAGAGAAAACACATATCCACTTGGGATAATGGTTCGAACGGCGCACCCCCCCCCCCCCCCCCCCCCAAGCAAAGCAGCATCCAAGAAAGATTCCATCTTGAGGTAAGCTGCAAAAACCTAGGCCTTTTCAAAGAAAAGTGCCGAATAAGCTTGGAGAGTTATGGATTAGAGTCGTTACGACGCTTTCCCACAATCGAAAAACTGAATCAACCAGATATACCAGAAACTCCGCAATCTGTGTTGTCGAAGGATTTGCATAATCAACAGAGTGATCAGCACACCATCGACAGAAGACCTTCCACTTAGTCGCATAGGATAAACCAGTGGAGTGCCGCCTTGAAGAAGGAATGCACTCCACTGCTCGTCTCCAAAAACCTCTGTGGAGGAGACAGGACCGGATAAAAGATATGCGTGAAGGCACAATGAAGCCGAGTCGGCATGAAACCTCATCGGGTGACCTTGACAAAGAAGGTTGCGACGTACAGGGAGACGGGCCAGAACCGCCGCCAACACAGAGCGGAGCTGATTGATCCACGCCCGCTGAGGCGACAGGGGAGCAATCAGAATGATTCAACAACTGCAGGTACGTATCCTGGCTAGAACCTGAGGCAGAATCGGAACCTGCGGGAAGGCGTAGCCGACTAGACCGTTCCAATCGAGTGACAGAGCGTCCACGGCGAAAGCCAGAGGATCTGAACGCGGGGACACGAAAGTGTCCACCTGATGGTTCCAACGGGTCGCAAACAGATCGATGTGGGGACGCCCCAGAGATCGCAAAGCGACTGGAACACTGCCCCGTGAAGCATCCAGTGGAAATGACCCTGCATCTCGGGACAGGGAGTCTGCTAGGATGTGCAGACGACCGGGAATGCGACGAACCACCACCCCGGCGTTGACATCTTGAGGGAGCAGTAGAAGATCCCGAGCCAATTCGTACATGGGAACTGAGTGCGTGGAGCCCTGGTTCCGAATGTAAGCGACCACTATCGAATTGTCGAACAACAAATGGACCTGACGATTCGAAAGGTGGGGGATTCACCGCCGGAAACTCTGAAGAAGAACAAGAAGGTCCTTCTGGTTGATGTGAAGAGCTGCTTTATCCTGGTCCCAAACACCGTGAAGGGAAAGACCTGGATGATCCAACGTCGCGCCCCATCCGAGAGTGCTGGCATATGCCGTCAGAACACGATCGAACGTGGGCAAGTCCAACCGAACTCCCTGCATAATCCACTGAACATCCGTCCAGGGAAAAGCTGACGATTGAGTGATGTGGTAACTGAAGCACCAGATCCAGAGGATCGACATTCGGCCTCCAACGACTGAGCAGAAAGTGTTGGAGCGAGCTGACATGCAGCCCACCTAAGGAATGAGATCAGTCACCGAAGCGCAGAGACCGAGCAGCCGGAGAATACTCCGAGCTGTCGCGGATGTTGACTGGGTCAGAGTAAGGATGAAAGTCGAGAGAATCGCCTCTCTCGCTTGGGGAACCGTTACCGTATTTAGCTGAGTATGGAAGTCCATCCCTAGATGACAAAACGACTGAGAAGGGACCAGGTCCGACTTCTCCTCGTTGACTCTGACCTCTCAGCGGCGCGAGCAGGCTCACAGTCGGTCGACATCGGACTCCAGAAGAGCAGCATTGTAGTGCCTCTGGAGGGATATCATCCAGATACGCCGAAGTAGTCGCCCTGGACAGTGTACGATGGAAGGCTATCACATGCGACATCAGCCGGGTGAAGTTCTAAGGAGCCAGATTGAGGCGGAAAGGCATGGACTTGAACTGGTAAACTCGCCCCAGAAAAGCGAACCTGAGATACTTTCGCGATGTCCGATGAGTCGGAACGTGAAAGAAAGCGTCTCGCAGGTCGATGCTGGAAGTGAAATCTCCCAGGTGAATGGATCGGCGACCCGACCTGAAAGTCTCCATTCAGAACTTGGGAGCAATGATAGACTGGTTCAGGATACTCATATCGATAACCGGCCTGAGTCGGCCATCCTTCTTCGACACCAAGAACAGGCGGGAATAAAATCCCACAGCATGAATGTTCTTGGCGACCTTGATCGCCCCCTTTGACAGGAGATTGTCGATCTCCATAATCAAAAGTTCCCGATGTGAACCGTCTGAAGGAACTTGGGTTGGAATCGAGGTGAGGACCTTCATTTCGAGCTCCGGCAAGGCCCGTGGGAGGAGAAACCACCTCCTCTGCTAGATGGAGGATTCTGAGATCTCCCTCTGGACTACCGATGCTTACCCTTGCCACGCGAGTAAGAGGAAGAAGCAGAAGCAGGAGGATCAGCCCTTGGCTTCACAGAGGAAGCACAAGGGCGTCCGTTAGGCTTGGAAAGGCCCCGGCCTCCAATAGAATGCGAAGCAGCAGTTGATCTTTGGAATGACACAGGACGTCATCCCGGACCGTCGCCATGGAATCATGGAATAGTCCTGGACCCACTAAAGAACTGGATCGAAGAGCTGCGCGCTGCCCTTAGGAAGGGAACGGCTTGTGTCCAACACAGCGTCCCGGCGAACTAATTCCAAGTTAGCTGTGTTACAGGCATGTTTGTGAGTAAGATGCATGAGCGCCTTAGAGAGCACACGCAAAGGAAACCGTATGTCATCAAACTTATCTGGAGGCAGACAAGACGTGATCAGAGAGAGAAAGCATGCCTAGCATCTCTCTGGATAAACCAACAGGAACTCCAAAGTTGCCATAAGAATAACGACCGACTTTGGCTTGGAAAGCCCGAGGGAGGAAGAGTCCTGATCCAATACCGTCAAAGTCTGGCAGACCGACGGATTGGCGGAATCGTAGGAACGATAACGCACAGGGGCGGAAAAGGTGTCAGCCCTAGTGAAGAACGAAGTCTTCAAAGCCCTGGGCTTAGAGTCCACTGCTGCAAAAGCTTCGACTGGTAAGGTCGAAGGCGCCCAGAAGCAGGTTGCTCCACAGGCTGTAGGCACGCGACCGATGATCGCGGCCTGGCTGAAACCTCTGGATACTCTGACGGTTTGAGTTCCGGAAGGAACTCAAACACAAAGTCAAGACACCCCCCCCCCCCCCCAAGTCAGACGACTGGTGGCTCTCGACGTCAGGTGTGTCTGACCCATCGCCTGAGTCAGAAGACACATAGCCCATTACAGGCACACCAGCCGATGCCTCCCATGGTGTAGGAACACCAGGAGGATGAGAAAGTGGCCTGCTTCCAATCCCGGGAGGCGGCGCCGCGGAGGGCACCTGGAAGCCTCGCTGGAGGCAACAGGAAGGCTCTTGGAAAGAACCTGCGTGAGAAAGGAGAGGGCCTCCTAAGCTCACGATACGTATCTACGTGGGAACGGCCCGGCAAAGTGGCTTCGCATCTGACCCTCTTAACCAGTGAAGGGGCGCGATTCTCTAGAACACCGACGCGGGGCGACGGGTGACGGGTGGCAGCCGAAACATTTGAATACAGATGCTCATAGGGGTATGACATACCGAGGATCTGAAGTGCGGGAGCCCAGGAGAGTCGCCGCGGACCTCTGAGGGACAGAAGGTCCAGGCTGCACAAAATGCGCCGGTCTCGCAAAACTGGCCGAAGGACCAGAGTGCGTGAACGGAAGCGCAACAGAGTCCATGGTGACCCAACCATTGGCATCTGGATCCAAAGTAAAACCTGCTGGGCTGGACGGCTGAGAGGCCACAGCAGAGGGATTGGCCGGCAACCACTTCCGACTTCGCCGAGTTGAAGCCAGGGAAGGTTGAGGCCGACATCCCACGTCCAAAGAACCAAAATTCCCTGCAGGCCCCTGCAGGGGTTGGCCTGGGCCGGCTGAAACGGAGACCAATGACGTCACCGACGGAGCAGCAGCAGGGGAGGATACATCCGTAGCTGTTGACAAAGGCTGAAAAGTGGGGGCCCCAAAGGAGGAGTCACAACCCTAGTGACAGTCTCAGATGTCGATTGGAGGGGGACAGCAGTCCCGGAACCAGGCATCTCTTCGCCAGAAAGTCAGCAGCTACCGCGGTATCTACACCAGAAAAAGACTGCAAAACCCCCACCCTGGGGGTAGACAGAGTCGGTTCGGGAGGCCCCGAACGACTATGTTCCCCCTCCCGCGGGCTCGGGAAGAACGGCACGTGCCCGGACTACACGATAGACTGAAGCCCAAAAGGTGGAAGACCACACCACCCACAGGGTCTTTCCTTTCGACAGAATACCCCAATAAAGTGGAGCATGGGAAACTTCAACATGCTAAGACAACTAAAATCGCCCGCAAGGTATCGTCATGGGCATATCTGGTGAGAGCAATGTAGATGGGAAAGTGAAACCAAAGAAAAAATAAATCAGGACACCCCCAGCTACCAGGGTAAGGTGGCAGAAAACAAAGACCCAAATGGAACAGAAAAGCACCCCAACAGCCAAAAAGGGAACTGGCAAAAATTCGACCCTCAAGAGAGGGGAGAAAAGCTTCCACAACAGCCCCCAGCTGACACCTAACTCAGATAAAAGCAGAACCCAAATGGTTCGCATTAATGAACAAGAGACCGAAACGTACACGAAAATCGCGCACGAAATCGGTTTCGAGATTTAACACGAAAACTACGGTGAATAATCGAGAGAATATACAAAAACACAGCCTGGATGTCTCGATGGTGAAGAAACAGCTATGAGTCCACAATTCAGAACAGGTACATCGTCAGCATCGAGTCAAAAGGTATCACCGTTGATGAGCAAAAATATACGCAAAAAGATGGAAGAAGAAAAAAAATGACACAGTGGTTATACGTCTGCGCACTGGTGACGGAAGCCGTGTATTAGTACAAGGGAAAGAGTGTCTCCTACTGGGCGTGCGCCTGTTGCACTCGACCCAGTTTTGGGCTTATTTTTTCTTGCACCAAAGAACAAAATAGACAGTATACTGTCGAGTTAGGGACTTCCACTGTAGTGTAAGCCTGTTGTAAACAATTGTAAGGTAGGTTGATAAGAAAGTCCATTCAATTTATGGGGGGAGGGGGAATTTGATAAAGCACGCCCAAATTATACTTATTTCAGTGGCAAGAGTTTTCATGTCCTGGGCAGAAATATCCACCAGTAGCATGCAAGGAATTAAATAGTGCTTAAATTTGATTTTTTGATATCAGTGGGAACCCTGAGTAACTTGTCCCATTGATGATGTTCGGTGGCATGATGCTGTTACACGGTGACTGCAGTCACAGTTTAACAGCTTTAACTTTATTAAACATCATGGTATTTATCTAGAACGAAAACTAGTTACACAGTATTAACTTTCCAATCTCGGCAATTGTTTTTGTCAATAATAACTAAAATATATTGTGAATATTTAATTGGTATTACAGTACTGCCACAATGGTCTGGTCACTTTCCACGGTACAACCCGGTGCTTCATTAATTAAAACTTTGCTGATGATGATTTTTATTGCCTGCTAAATACATGCGTGGACATCACTGTCCACACACAGATTACGACCAGTCCACAGCGACTGTACTGTGCAATGTACCATGAAAAATGTACATATCATCAACATATTAATTATTCATTTTTCCCAGACATCAAAGTATGCTGGCGATTGGCAATTGTGAGGCATGGGCAAATTGAAAAGCTTCGAGAATTTTTTATCCTTCTGTTAACCATTGTTTATTTTATTGCAGTATCAGCCCCTAAGATGGCTTCCGGTGAGACATTTTTCTGTATGTGACCAATGAGTGTTACAGCAATCAAGTTATATAGAAATCAGTGTCTTGCACACAAGACGCGATAAGGGCATTATGGGCAATGCAATAAAGTTATAATTTATGATTTTCATCTCAGTTTCGTGTGTTTTTCAACTCAAATTCGAGGAAATGCGAGTCTATGGTGCAATTTGAAGCAGTTGATCAAACTGTTGCTTCAAAATACACTGCGGATATGGACCAGTGTCAACACTTCAGTTCTGATTGAGACTGCCAAAATTTTACATCATTGTCTGCAGCAAATAACAAATCCATTCTACAATTGTTTTGTGGTTCTGGACTAGTTTAACCCTTAATCCGCTGAGTATTTCCAAGATATTTTTCATCAGCCCTAGTCATGGCTGCTTATCAGCAGCCATGTCTAGATTTCATAAAAAAATATCTAATTTTAACTCAGTGACGAAAAAATTCATTCAATGTACAGGGGGGAAATTATGTTAAATTGGCTCAAATTATTCTGATTTCATTGAAAACAGAAATCCTGTCCTGAGCAGGAATAATAATCCACCAGCAGCATGCAAGGAGTTAACACCTTACCTAACATAAACAAAACCTTTCAGTGCTGTTCACAAAAATTGTCATTCAGATTATTGCCTCAAAAAACGTACCTAATGCCCCAGCTTTGTAACGAGTCCATTCGAAGCATTCCAATGAGGGACCACAAATTATATTTTGGACGCAAAAAAATAAAAAAATTGAAACTTAAGTCATTGAAGAAAAACTGCAAGTGTCTCTAGCCATGTTAGCTGAAGGGTCACTCGGATATGGCCGTTTAAGGTGTCAGTAGACAGCTAAAATCTTCTTGACAATATTTATGATTAAAAAATGGTAAACAATGTGTGCTTAGATGGAAAATGCACAGCAGTTGGCTGGCAGTCTGTCTAGTCTGGCTTTGAATGTGTCAAGAGAAGTGGCAGCTGGGATGTCTGGTGGGAGCTTGCTCTACTCTCTCACAGTTTTTTTTTTTATTATTATTAGGGTTTAACGACACATTAACAGCCAAGGTCATATCATGTCGGTGACAGTTTTACGGGTGGAGGAAGCCGGAGTGCCCGGAGAGAACCACCGAGCAACGACGAGCAGCTGTCAGCTCTCCAACATCGTAACTCTGAACTCTGCACCGCGGCACAGGCAGGGTTAGATTGGTTGAAGACAAGCGCACCATCGACGTGCAGTACGCCTTAGTACACAGCTTCATCGTGCCCCCCCCCCCCCCCCCCCCCCCATGTAGGCAATCGGGGTTAAGTGCCTTGCCCAAGGACACAACACGTGGGCACGAATCAGTCGCTAAAATGGTCACCCAGCCAACTACGAACCGCGCTCGACGTTGCTTAACTTCGGTGATCTGACGAGAACCGGTTACCGCGACGCCACCACGCCCCCTCTCTCACAGTTAAGGGAAAGAAGGAGAATTTGTAAGTGCCTATTTTAAGGTATATCGCAGAATCTGTGTTGTCATTTGGTTCCCTACTTTTTCACTTGCCAAGATATAAAGGGGTGCAAAGACAAGTTCAAGGGGATCTTGTACATCATGGCGTGCCTGGCCTTAGTACTTGGCTTCACAAGTTGTTTCCAGTCAAGGTGTTTAAGAAGGAGAGTGACACTTCTTGTGCAGCCCCTGTAATTGTTGCAAACATCCTTGCTGTTCACCACTGGACATTTTCACCGGCTGATTAGAGTTGACAGTTGTTTGGGTCCCATGTTATGACAGGCCATTCCAATGTGGGTGTGAGCTCGGTGTTTTAGGCAAGAGTTTTTACACTTGATTTGCATTCCTTTAAATTTTTTCTAATGAGTCTCAGTATGTTACTTCTGTGGGCATTCTATTCCAAGTCCTGGCCAATGGTAACACTAAGGTACTTGCTGTTCTCCGCCCTCTCTTGGTCACAGTCATGCCTTATATATCATGTGACGGCGTGGGTGGTTTAGTTTCTTGTTGGTGGCATGTATGATGGGTTGAAAACCATTTGAGAGTCAGATTCCTTTTCCAGCAGCACGACTGGGTCCAACCTAGATGTTATACAGCAGTAAAGTGAGGGATCATTAGCAATGTCTGATATCAGAGACTGTTGTTTCTGGCATGCCATGTACTCATGACTAATATTATATAATTTACAGCATCAATATATCAGCTTGAAAAATTAACATTGCATTAGCATTTTTCTGTGTTAATTAAATTATATGTTTCCCCAGTATAACACAATGCAGAAAATCAATAAAATAACATCACAAAACAATATCAAACGTCACAAAACAATATCAAATGTGAAACAATATGACAAACCATTTAATACAAGCCAAATGGAGCATGGTTCCTTCACTTCAGTTCAACTTTTTATCTCTCAGTGCATGATGAGATATGATCTTTTTTCTCAGTGATTTCACTTAAGCCTATTCAAAAAAAAAATAATTGTTTCTCGGGCACCTCACGTGTCATTGGAAATCTGCCTCATAATTTTTTTACGTCGATGATACAATTTTACACTTGTAAAGCTAAACATTTATTAAATGAACCAACTATATCTTGTTTGACAGAGCGATCAGAGCTCCATCAAACGAGACATAGTTAATTAAATTTGCAATTCCATTCTGGGAATTTTTTACCACTAAAACATTGGTTTTTCCACGTAATAGGAGTTAAATTTCGAATTCCAACTATTTACAGGACTGTTGTCTATTAACAAAAAAATGAAAGTGTCAATGACACTGTAGCTTAACCCGACTGTGTGTTGTGTTTGATGAAAAGGATAACGTTCAATGTTTATGAAAGGGTTATGAAATAAGACAAGAATTGTGATAATTGGGAATATGTTAATTTCTGTTCCCTGTATGCTATGTTTTCAATAAAAATAATTTGAGGCGTAGACTGTACTAAAGAATTGAGGGGTGAGTTAATGTGGCCCTTACAGTTAATGTATGTGGCCCTCACAGTTAATGTATGTCAACCAAAGTTACAGTGAAATTATTCCAAAATGGGTGATCCTATCAAGTTACAATGAAATTCCTTCATAAATACGGCCTGTAGACTGTGTTAAAGGTTTTCGGGCTTCGGGCCTGTGTAGCGATCACGGTTTGCCGATCGCAACCAAAAGGGGACCTCATCATCTGGGCATCATACAGAGTCATCCTACCAAGTTACAATGAATACATATTAAATATGACCTGTACATTGTGCTAAAGGTTTTTGGGTTCGGGCTTGGGCAGCCATCACGGTTGACAGATCGTGACCAAAAGGGGACATTCTCATCTAGATATTATACAGAGTCATCCTACCAAGTTACCATGAAATCCCTTCATAAATGCGACCTGTAGTCTGTGCTAAAAAATTTCGGGTTTTGGGCTCGGGCAGCCATTATGTCTGAGTGGTCGCGACCAAAAGGGGACGTTCTCATCTAGACATTATCTGGAGTCATCCTACCCAGTTACGATGAAATCCGTTCATAAATGTGACCTGTAGATTGTGCTAAAGGTTTTCGGTCTTTGGGCCCCCGTAGCCGTCACAGTTGACCAATCGCGACGAAAAGGGAGGGGACGTTCCCAGCTAGACATTATATGGAGTCATCCTACCAAGTTACAATGAAATCCCTCCATAAATACGACCTGTTGACTGTGCTAAAGATTTTCGGGTTTTGGGCTCGGGCAGTCGTCGTGGTTGTCAGATCGTGACCAAATGGGAAAGTTATCTAGATATTATAAAGAGTCATCCTACCAAGTTGCAATAACATCCCTTCATAAATACGACCTGTAGACTGTGCTAAAGGTTTTCGGGTTTTGGGCTCGGGCAGCCATCACGATTGACCCATCGCGACCAAAAGGGGACGTTCTCATCTAGACATGACCTCAAACCTGTATATGAAATTTCGTGACGACCGGACAAGAACTATGGGGTGTAGCCTGTGCTAAAGGAAAATGTAAACAGACTCACATCACAGACTAACAGACTTCCGCACGCGTGATGGCAATAGCTTATCTTGACTTTGTCAAGTTAAGCTACCCCCCCCCCACCCACCCCAACGCCCCCCCCCCCCCCCACCCATAATACAACTGCATGAGAGACAAGGAATTTTGTTTGTAGGCTTAATATTATTGTATTTATGGAAAAGATCTAAACATGAAAATGTCTTAGTTTCTGCCAGGAGCCTTCATTAATTTAATTCGTGGATCCAAAGCAGTCCACATAGATGATCAACATCCGTCTTCACGTTGATTAACTGCTAAAATCTTTTTGGTCGTGTATAAAGTTGTTCACATGTCTCTGCCTGGTTAAAATTTATGGGAGAGTGCCTACAGGTTCGGTCAAATCAAGTCTGGATTGAGAAATATTTCTTGCTTTGATTCATTCAAAGAAAATGAATGTTAATCAAATTCAATCAGCTGGAATATTTCAGTTGATTGGAAAAGCGAATCGTAGGTTTGCTTTTTGACCAACTGAAATATTCCAGCCAATTAAATACAAACATCGGCGTTGGACTATTCCAGGTCTAGACTGTTCCAGGGCCATAACAGCGTCAAATCTTTACAGAATTAGAATGGTGGCTTGAGAGCTTGGAATATACCATAAAGCTATATTTTCGAAATTAATATTTGAAAGCATCTAGAAAATGCATAACATTTATTCTGTTCCAATTCTATTTCAAGGAATGGAATCAACACCAACATCTGTTTCAGCGACATCAAGAAATGAATGCTGTATCAAAAAGTTCTGTTTGGGATTCCAAGAGTGTCAGCATGAGATGATTCGGTTTCTTGTGGAGACTGAGGGTAAACAGTATAGTGATCCCTTCTGCTTGAGAGTAATTAATCATCTAAAGAATGCATGCCAGAGTTTTCAAAACAACAATGCAGGTAAGTTATCAGTAGGAGATGTAGTAAATGGGCCAGATTGTGGGGACCTTGATGGTGATTTGGGGAAATAGTCAGTTTTGTTTGTGGTAATTCTAGGAAGTAACCAAGGATTTGGGGAAAATTCTAACCAGCAAAATAACTCGTATACAAAGAAATGTGCCTTATAGCACTATGTGCTACTCCAAGTAGGATTCTGGGGGACCCCTACTAACCATTTTGGAGGTTTTGGGAGTTTTTGTAATTTGGGGTGAGTGCCCGGACCATTTGGATAATTAGGTTTACTCCTGTTCAATTAAACATACCCCCAGAACACACCCCGATCCTATTGTAGGCCTTTGGGATCACATTGCAACCACAGGCCACCATAGAAACCAAGATGGCAACCTCGATCTAGTAAACAAAATGGCCGACATAAACATGTATCACCTTAACAACACGCACTGAACATGCACACTGACATGTCGTCTCATTGTGGGTTTGGCGTTACAGGATGGCCACTCACACAGACTAGCGTAGCAACCAAGTATAACGTAACTGGTCAAGTGACTATGATGTCACTTCTGAGGTACCCATCGAGGTCCTCCAGTCTGGCCCGTTTACCACATCTCCTGTTACTTAAGTTAATAATTTACAGTCTTACACCGGCAAGACCATAAGAAATAAAAACCTTGATTGTCATCTGATTTTTTTTTTAAAAATTGGGGTGGGAATAGAATTTTATTTTCATGGAATTAAACAGTGACCAAGAAAGAACACTCCCTGACTGCATATATGTATGCATTAACTAGGGGAGTGCTAAATTATTATCAGCAGTCAAAATTTGTTCACCTGTCCTTGCCTTATTAGAATTTATGGGAGAGTAGCGACAGGCACTCTCCCATAAATTCTAACAAGGCAAATTCATACACTGGAAATAACTTCACTTCAAAGATGATATATAGCAAATCCATAAAATATGAAACCTTTAAGTTATGTTACTTGCACTCCAGAATAAAGCCCAAATATGGGCTTACAGCACTCAACCGATTGAAATAACATCATGTGTTAAGGAAGTAATAACATTAATAAACAGTAATTGGTGATAGAATTATTGTCCATATTCATATACTGGGGTTCCTGTGTACATAATGCAATAATAATTTGGGGTGGTGGTCTACATATGGGGTGGGTGCTCATGATAAGCTGTGTATGAAGTTTTATGGCCTAATGTCGTATTGATGCAGATGAGCTGAAAGATTGACAATTGCAAAAGGGAAAATTGAGAAGGGGCCATTGTCATACCCCACCCGAATGCCCTCACACATGCACCTTATCACAAGCACACACTCTCAAGTTCACACATTCCAAAACACACAGACAGAGAAGTCCTGCATTGCATTGTTTCATTCTTAAAAGAACCAAGAGGTAACATTAAATATCTGTGCAGTATCCTTTTTCTTCCAACCTCATCCTCTCTTCTTACATTAAAAAGGGGATACTTATGTCTGGTTGGCCAGAGACCTTGTACACCGATTTATGTTGTTCATTGAAAACAGTTCTCAACAAAATATGATATGTGGTGGTTTGAGATTTTCCATCACCTATAACAGAACGTATTTGCATTAATTTTGATTCAAAGTTCTGAATGAATGCATTTTGGCAAACCCAAATGTGCAGCAAAAGTCTTTAAGAAAACATCATCTATGGTCTTAGCTTATGTTTTGTAGGATAAGCCTGTGCATACCTTCATAATGGTTTGTTATAAGATGCACCTTTAGCTGCTCTAACATTAAATAATACATGTAGACAAATTCCAGTGGCTGAGTAGTCTGCACATTTTACCAAAGGAGCTCAGATGTTTCTTAACTGTCTTAAAACATACAGCAATTCCAATTTTTAGCCGATTGTTCTACATCCTGTCATTCCTGGCCAGTAAAATCTACTCCCTATCAGAGATAATGTTCTATCACTTTCAAGCTTTTTTGAGCATGATTAAGGAATTTTTCAGCCAGGATATTTGTTGCAAGTTCTCAGGCCACCAGTAAGAAATTTGACGTTGTTATGGCCCAGAACCAGTCTAGCTCTCAAACAGGTCATCACCGATGTTTAGATTCACTCGTCTGGAATATTTCACTTGGTTTGGGAAAGCAAACCTATGGTTTGCTTTTCCGATCAACGAATATATTCCAGACGATTGGATCTGGAAAATTTAATAAAAATTCATTTTCTGTGAAACAAAGCTACAAATATTGCTCATTCTAGACTTTATTTGATCGACATTTTGATGACATTAGAATCAGAAATGAAGAATGACCACAACCGTACAGTTATGGTTATGCCGGATAGTTCCACAAATCATTTTAATATCTTAATGTTTTTAATAGGAATTAAATATTTACTGATTGGAATATTTTAAACTGGTGTGGAAAAAAATACCTGTATATCTTTGTAGTAAATGCACATTACATTACATTAATGGTTGTCTGTGCGCAAATTTCCACAAAAACGGACGAACAAACAGTCCATAGCAGCATCAGATTCCAAACAGAATTTGACTGGTAGCCTGAGAGCCGGAATAGTTGCTGTTGACACACTTTATAGATAGTAATTTGCCAATATGGTGCACCTCATACTACTTTAATTTGGTCAAACAACTCATTCATCATTGTGTGGTAAGGCAGTTTTGGTAATTTGGCAAGAATTTGCCTTTGCTTACTGATCAATCATACATATCTATTATATAAATGATGGTCTGTGATTCTGTCCAGCTTGATATTCAAGCTTTAGTTATCTCCTTTGATATGCAATGGGATATTGTCCATCCCTGCATGGGTGAGCCAACAATTTTTCTGTCCTTGGATGGGTGGGCCAGCTATTTTTTTTCTGGAGAGGAAGGGCCTTGCGAAGTTTCGAGATTCGATTTGATTTTGAATCTCTAGTTGATATTCAGTTCGATTCGAAATCGGCTTCCCTATTCGTTTTCCCTTCCCGTCCTTCCGCTGGAATGTAGCTTGGTATCAGGCATCTTCGTCAACTCACAAAACATTATTATATTTCGATTATTTGATTTCAAAGAAAGTTGGTATGTGTTTTCTTCAGCTGGTAAATACAGGCAAAGTTCGAATATGCGTTCCGTCCAGTTATTTTTAAGTGAGTTATGGCCCTTTTTATGCCCCCCCCCCCCCGACTTAAGTCGGATGGCATATAGTGACTGAAGTGTGCGTGTGTCTGTCCGTCCGGGCCAACATTGGGGGTTTAGGGGATATTATTATTAAGGTAGTGTTAGGGTTAGGAGTGGGGTTAGGGTTAGCCCCAGAGTAGGGCTTAAGGTTGGGGAGGGTTAGGTCCTGGGGGGTGGGGGGTAGGGTTGGGGTCAGGGGGGGGAGTTTTAGTAGCCCCTAAACCGAAAAATATCTCCTAATCCTATTGGTTTGGCTAGGGTGGGGTTGGGTCAGGGGTGGGGTGGGGTGGGGTGGGGGTTAGGGGTAGAGCAGAGTAGGGCTTAAGGTTGGGGGGTTAGGTCCCGGGGGTGGGTGGGTGTTAGGGTCTGAGGTGGGCTTTTAGGGTTTAGGGTCAGGGTGTGGAAGGGTTAGGGTGTGGTTTTTGGGTGGAGGGGTGGGGTTAGGGTTAAATATAAGTTCTAGGGTGGAGGGGTGGGGTTCTGGGTAAAATAAGGTTTTGGACATACAAAATGTTTTTTTGGTAGCCCATAAACCCGAAATGTTGGATCGTCCGTCCGTCAGTCAGTCCGTCCGTGAGTGTGTCCGAGCCAATAACTCGAAAACTGTTAGGGCCACAGTCATCAAACTTCACACAATTATAAAGGACCATGGGAGGATGTGTCACACACCATAGCCGGGTTCGTACCTTAAGGGGCAAGGTCGCATTTCAAGGTCACACTAAAAATCGGTCAATATTCGTGTCTCAGCCATAACTCAGAAATGAATCATAGTACAATTGTTAAACTTTTTACAAATGTTAAGGACAGTCAGAAGGTGTGCCGCGTATAATAGTTTCCGCCGCATCTGCAAGGTGAAGGTCACAATTGACCTTCATATGTTCAGGGTCACAAATCAACTGTTAGGTCCACAGTCATCAAACTTCACACAATTATAAAGGACCATAGGTGGATGTGTCACACACCATAGCCGGGTTCGTACCTTCAAGGTCAATGTCACATTTCAAGGTCACACTAAAAATCGGTCAATATTCGTGTCTCAGCCATAACTTAGAAACGAATCATAGTACAATTGTTAAACTTTTTACAAATGTTAAGGACAGTCAGAAGGTGTGTCGCGTATACTAGTTTCAGCCGCATCTGCAAGGTGAAGGTCACAATTGACCTTCTTATGTTCAGGGTAACAAATCGTGTCTCAAGCATAACTCAAAAACTATTAGGGCTACAGTCATCAAACTTCACACAATTATAAAGGGCCATGGAAGGATGTGTCACACACCATAGCCGGGTTCGTACGTTCAAGGTCAAGGTCACATTTCAAGGTCACACTAAAAATCGGTCAATATTCGTGTCTCAGCCATAACTCAGAAACGAATCATAGTACAATTGTTAAACTTTTTACAAATGTTAAGGACAGTCAGAAGGTGTGTCGCTTATAATAGTTTCCACCGCATCTACATCTAAGTTGGTACGTGTATTCCCCAGCTAGTAATACAGGTCAAGTTCAAACATGGGTTCTGACCAAATTATTTTTACATGAGTTATACCCCTTTTTCAACTTAGAATTTCACCTTCTATTCAGATTTTTTTGGTTTCCAACCAATAACTCCAGTTTGGATTATTTGATCTCAACCAAAGTTGGTACGTGTATTACCCAGATAGTAATACAGGCCAAGTTTGATTATGGGTTCCGTCCAATTATTTTTACATGAGTTAAGGGCCTTTTCAACTTAGAAATGTCTCATTACCATCAACATTTAGGTTTCCAATGATAACTTGACTTTGGATTCATAGATCAGGACCAAACTTGCTTTCTGCCACAGTTATATCAAAATGAAGGTTAAGTTCGAATTGGGGCAATAATTTTTACAAGAGTTATGGGGCTTTCGACTTGGAAATTTGCATATTTCAATCAACATTTTTTCAGAATTTTGTTTATGACATAACATGAACAATTGTTAACAGATTTCAATTCTCTTTGGTGTATTTCTCTATAGCAATAATGTCTACATCAAGTTCGATGACCAACCATATCCGATGAAAGTTATGGGAGTTATTGGCCTTTGTTAATAAATATTGTGTTTTGGCATAATATGGACAATAGTTAACAGATTTCAATTCTTTTTGGTATATGTCTCAAAAGCAATAATGCCTACATCAAGTTCGATGATCGACCATATCTGATGAAAATTATGGGAGTTATGGCCCTTTGGTAGTAATATTGTGTAATACTTGTTTATGGAATAACGTAAATTGGGAACAATGTCAACCTCAAGTTTGATGACCACTGTTATCTGATGAAAATTGTCAGAGGTATAGACCTCCCCCACCCCCCCACCCCCCCACCCCCACTCCACTTAGGCATTCTTTCCCAAAATGCATTTTGAAGGATTGGGAGTTAATACATGCACACAAAAAATTGACTCCTATCAGCTCCCCCCCCCCCCCTCCAATCCCCCCACGCCCCTTGTCATTTAGGTTTTTTTTTCTTTGTCGAAAAGTTAAAAATTTTATAGTAATTTATATATTTTTTATACTTACCAATGACCCAGACATAGCTGGTGCTAACTCTTAAAATATAGGGCCAACCACAAATTTTGCCCCCCAATCCCCAAAATTTGCATCTAAAACTAAAGAAAACATGTCCTGAGAGGCCCTCCACACTTCGCCCCTACTGCGCATGCGCAGTGTCAAGGACGTTCCGAAATTGGCGCCATTTATCATTCTAATAACCAGTGCCTGGTAAGCGCTATGTACTCAGCGGGGAGGCAAGAGTTCCCAACTCCTGGGAGGGCCATCCCCGTCTGGGTCATTGGTAAGTATAAAAAATATAGAAATTACTATAAATTTTTTAACATTTTTATACTGTACCAATGACCCAGACATAGCTGAATAGTAGAAAGGCTGGAGGGCCAAGGACATAGAGCAAAATGGAATACGCTCAATAAAATAAAATAGAGTCATCCCCTGTAGGGAAAGAAGTAATAGGCCTTACATGTATCTTTCTTATTTATGATAAATTAGAAAGATACAACACCTTCCAAAAATTGAGCTTCATACATCCATGTACTCTATTAATATCCAATAATCCTTATACTAATAATTTTTAAAGTAAGCCAATAATAAAGTAAGTCTAGAGAATAGAGACTCTTATACTCCTAAAAGTGTGTGAGAATTGCATAATCATGTCCGTTGACATATGCAATATTCAAAAGCTATACTTTAAAAACTAAGACTTGAATGAATTTTATAAACTTAAACTTCTCACTAAACAACCATCCCAATAACAGCTCAGAATTACTAACTCCGGAGGAGGTATCCCCTTGTTTTCATAGTAAAAACAGGTGACCCAAGGGAACACCCTCCCCCCCCCCCTTTTTCTTGCCCTGGGTCAAATAGCCCAGAGCGAAGAGGGCAGTCGAACGGAGACACTGCCGAAACAGACAGCCTACCTAGCTATAGTAGCAACTGTTAAGTGAATGACATTCTGAGCAGTAGATAATAGACCTAACAATAGAGGCCTCCAGAAATGGACTCAATATTTCTGAGATAAAAATTCATGAATGTGGATGGCTGAGCGCAATGAGCAGCCTTCAAAAATCTATAATAGCGACACTATTAATGTAAGCCCAAGAAGTAGAAGAACTCTTACTTCATGAGCCGAAATCTTAAGCACAACTGCTAAGCCAATGATATACCATAAGCAGTACGCTAGTTAATAGAATCCATTAACAATAAAATGGAGCGTAACGTCCTTCTACTAGACATCAAAGACAGAAGAAGCTTACGCCCTTGTAATAAACAGATATCTGTTTATAAATACATAAACTGTACCCGGAAATAGTAAAGGCCTATGCCCATACGAAGACGGAAGGACCTTAAAATAATAGGTTCCGGATAATAGGAGCCTAACTCTTATGCAACAATCCAACCTAAATAGTAACGGAAGTATTGATTCCGAAACTATGAAAGTGAAAATCATCCATCGATAGTGCATGAAACTCACTGACTCTACAGTAAAAGAGAAACCAACAGAATTACTGTCTAAAAGGTCAGAATTTGAAAACTACTGTTTCCAGAGGCTCAAATGATTACTTAGCTAAATAAGAACCTGAAGTTAAAATCCGTATAGGAATTTAATCTAAAGATTCTAAGTCTATTTATCAAAAAGTTACTAACTGACTTAGATAAAGAGACAAAAGACTCAATTGTAAACTATCGTAGAGTGCATAGGTATGAGGTAACATAAACCTATAACCTAAATAACAACAGGCTGCAGTAGATCTTGTGAAACAAGTATACTAAAAAATAGCAATGAGTAGTATGGAGGGATCAACCATATGAACATAATGATCCCTACACCACGACGGAAGAGCCTCCACTTTAGTCGCATAGAATAGCGAAGAAGAGGATCTCCTATAGTAAGAAATCGCGTCCAAAGCTCGTCCAGTACAGTGCTTACAATGCAATATGGACCACACAACGGAATACATGAAGGTTGCGACCTTGCTGGTTGTGATAAAGATGACACGATTTACCCAGTGAAAAAAGATCCTCACATAGAGGAAGATTTCACGTTAAG
Source organism: Pictodentalium vernedei (assembly GCA_031216915.1). Classification (NCBI taxonomy): domain Eukaryota; kingdom Metazoa; phylum Mollusca; class Scaphopoda; order Dentaliida; family Dentaliidae; genus Pictodentalium; species Pictodentalium vernedei. The sequence goes on along the minus strand of CM062296.1, from coordinate 437,050,507 downwards.
ATCCACAGTAGACAAGAGAGTAAATTACTCATGATCTGTGTGAAGATAGAGATGCTATCAACAGAAATGTATTGTGGTTGTTTATCTTAGCAATACCTGCTAAAAACAACAGCGCCGGAGGATACGCGTATCCTATCATACCGTCCCATAGATCAATAGAGCGTTAACAGTATTAGCTCAGAGATCTGGACAAGCCAACACATACGTCTGCAATTGATTAGCAAGCTGTGTCATAAATAAAACATCATTGGGCGCTCCCATAGATAGCAAATCTGACTGAATACTTGTTTGTTGAGAGTCCATTCTGACAGCAACAAGCGACCCGTAAGAGAACGGGAGTGCGATAAAACAATCAGACGACCCAGAATATGACGGACCAAAAACTGAACTTGGTGTACTATAACCAACAGACGGATTCTTTCCATTAAATTGAATAACGGAAACGAAAGAGTGCCTCCCTGGTTCCGGAGATACGCCACTACTGTCGAATTAAAGGACAGGAATTTGGGCATGCGTTTCTGAATAATGTTCATGCAATGACATAAAGCAAGCCTAAAAAACATTATTCCGCGGAAGTTAAACTGATAGCTAAAAGACTGCGGAACCCAAAGACCCTGGCACTTCGAATCCGTAGGGATCAGTATATATCCCAATCTGTTTGACTGGCAACCGTCATAACAGCCACACTCGGGTCCGGCAACTGCGGCGGCACTCTCTGAGTCAACCACCGAATGTTTGCCCCAGTCTGAATCTCTTGTAACACTAGATAGACAAGAGAATGTATAAATCAAGCAATTCATGGATTGCCGGAAAGTTGCCGTCGAAGAGAAGCTCCTCCGAGAACGAAGCGACTCTGAGAGAGTTCTTAACCTACTATCCACGCGTGGATGTAGCTAGGGCTGCATCACGTCTAACCAACTCCAATCAGCCACTGAAGGGCGGAGTTATACGTGAACAAACTACTGCCCTCAAAAGAAATTACATTGAGAATAATATCCCGTAAATCTTTTCTTGAAGACGTAATGATAACGCCTCAGTAAGGCGGATTACGTATAATAAAGCGTCTAAGTTAAGTCTACTATACATAATGTCGTTCCCAACATTGAAATTGGAAAAGACATAAACGGCGAAAAAGAATATATGCAGTCTTTAATCACACCGTCTAGACGCATATGAACTCTCGGTATGCCCTGCTCTGCCAAAATAAACTATATGTAAAAAGATAAAATGGCAGAAATGAGCCACGCGGACAAGAAACTAAACTATCATGCTTAGTAGCAGGCTTGTATATATATATAAATATATATAGCGTCGAAAAATAAAACACATGTTGTAATGACAATATTGGACTGCGTCGGTAAGTCAGGGACAAAGTCCCTGTACCGATCGAAAAATCCGAGTCCAATGACGCTATAAGTCTCTTATCCAAGATCGCAGCAATGAAGTCCGAAAAATAATCACTGGAAGAAATGCCAGAATATATGAAAGGCATCTTCCGATACTACTAAAGGGAAAACTCGAAATCTTTCGAATCCCTTTCGCCATCCTGTCGGACCCTATAAAGCATTCGGTCGTCCGTAGCTTGATGCAACCGCGGACCGCACCGACCCAGCGCCGTCGGATAATTCCTGATTCGACCGAGAAACCGTCAATCGCTGGGATGCTGCGAAACAACTGTGCTAACTCGGATAGCACGTCCGTCACTGAGGCCTGAGGAGCAGCGGTCTTACGATGCATTGCCGCAGGAAGCTCCGAGATCGTTACCCCGTGCATACTTCCAATATGCGAGCGAACGGAGTGTATAGGCCTCGTGTCCCTTGGCTACCGGATGGCGCGACCTATTCGCCGTGGAATCACTGAATGCCGAAACTGATCGGATACTCGAGGTCACGTAGCCAATGTGCGGTCGTGTGCCCTGCTGTGAGGATGAGGAAGCATTAAAGACAGTCTCTCGGACTGTCAATATAACGGAGCGTCCCGAGCAACGGACATATGCTCCGAATGTAAAATATCTGAACCACAACATGCGGTCCCCTATGTTGTTGGCTTCCTCCGATCTGTCCTCAATCTGCCGTCACTGGGTGAGTACTAAAGTAATTAAAGTGCTCGCATCACCCAAATCTCCTTCCTAGACCGCAACGGACGAACCCGGCAGCCGAACCATTCGATGAATGTACGCTACACCGGGTGAGCTAGCGAATGTCACTCCGTAAGCGATAGACATATTCCATGAGCACTTATTGCCGCTAACTCTTCATTAACTATGACGACAGAGGCACACTTTTGAAAGACATCTCCATAACTCTTCGAACAAGAAACCAGAAATGCTTGGATAGCAAGCATAAAATAATAATATATATATAGCGTCGTTCAATAATTCGAAAGTTTGTGTGACATTATTGGACTATGTCGGAACTGAGGGACGATGTCCCTGAACCGAACCAAAAATTTCTAAGTCCACCGACGCTATCAGTTTCTTATCCGGCATCGCAGCATATGTTGTTCCGAAAGGGAAAGCTTGAGATCCACCGAATCCCTTTCGGTATCCCGTCGGACCAGATGAAACTTTCGGACGTCCGTACCCGCTTCCGCGGAGCGTCCCGACCCAGCATCGTCGGATAAAATATATGCGACAGATTCAGTTGATGCTGGGATGCTGCGATAAACTGTGCTATTAAGGAAAGCACGTCCGTTCCCGAGGCCTGTGCAGTAGCGGACTTACGATGCATTGCCGCTGGAAGCTCCGTGTACGTTGACTCCCGCATACTTCCTATGCGAACGTCCGGAGTCTGCAGGCCTCGAGTCCCCGGCTACCGACCCAGCGCTGTCGGATAATTCTCGATCCGACACCGTTTCTGTCGGCTGCTGGGATGCTGCGATAAGCTGTGCTATGTGCACAAGAATGTCCGGCGTCGAGACCTGCGGAGGCGCAGTCTATCGCTGCTTCGCCGAGGGCAGCTCCGCATCAGATGGCTCCCGCATACTTTTCCTATGCGAACGTCCGGAGTCCATCGGTCTCGAATCCCTGGCTGCCGGATGGTGTGACCTGGTCGCCGAAGAATCCTTGATCGGCGAAGCTGGTAATATATCGGCGGTCACGCAGCCAAGGTGCGGTCGTGTGCGCTGACGAGAAGAGGAAGCCTTAGCAGTCTCAGCGGACTGCCTATACAACGGAGCGTCCCGAGCGACGGACGTATGCTCCGCTAACGACACATTTGTACCACAACATCTGGGGCCAGATGTTGTTGAACGAGAGAGGGGCCTCTCTCGCTTGCCGTCCGGATGGACCGGAACGAGCTATGAACCGGACTAAAAGGCTTCCTCCGTTCTCCCTCCGATCCGCCGTCACTGGGTGTGCATTAAGTTAATTTTATAGTGCTCGCATCACCCCAAAATTCCTTCTAGACCGCAACGGACGAACCCGGCTGCCGAACCATTCGGTGAATGGACGCTACACCGGGCGAGCTAGCGGACGTCAAAGGCCGTCGAACCTACTAGGGTCCTCTTAGGCAATTGGCGTATTACATGAGCACTTTTCCGCTAGCCCTTCATTAATTGTGACGACGGAGGCACACTGTTGGAAGACATCACAGATACATCACCCTAATCTTGATCGTCTGAAATAGAAATTGATAAAGTAGAGTGACCCTGCGGGGAAAGGACCGGAGTGTCCAAATCCCCAACAACATACCGTGACATACGCTTCCCATATTGTCAACGAAATCATACGATACAGAACCGGAGTTAATGCGAGTACACTGACCACATATAGAATGATAATAAGGTCAGAGGAAGACTTCCTCTTAAAACAATTGATCAATATCCTTTCAAGTGAAAAGAAAACAAGTCCTGGTACTCGCACTAACCCCTGGCAATCAAAATACATAATAATAATATGATCCATTAATATAGAAAAAATAATTGAAATCAAAATATTTTGAAAAAATATTTTTTCAGAACAGCCCAAGTTTCTGAAAAGTAACATTGAGCCCCAATGGATCCCAAGCCTAAGTGTGGACAAAAATTTTAAAAATATTTTAAACAATTTATTCAACACTTACGAACAATAATAATGTATCTAGTTATGATTGAAATAACATAAAGATATTATTATTTAGAAATCCCCCCCTCACACAGAGGGCTGTTGTAAATGTAAACAATGAGTGTAAAAACACTAAAATAAGACTCCAGGCACCCAGGCCCGAAATCAGTTACCAAAAATACACCATCTGATGCAAAACAGAGACTTCCAGGGAAGAAACTGCAGAACATCAGATGGTAGATGCAGAACACAATGCCTAACCACCCGTAGGTGAAGACGTAAACATGGGGAAAGAACAGAATTCATTCTGCTATTCAGCTAAACTCCCAAGAAATTTTAGTAATAATAATTACAGAAATTATGCCAAAAGCATGGGAGAATAGCAAGGGGGAACTTAAAGGACAGGGAGAGAGGAAAAACACTTGAAAAAACAGTGTAACTAAATAATCAGAATGACAACAAAATGGCTGCTGCCTTGAAAATAGGTAACTTAACATAATTTCATTAAAAAATTTTAAGTTACAGCCCTGATAATATTCTGTCACACATTCTTTTCCTCTCCTCCTTTTCTATCCTCCTTAGAATCACCATTTCACTAATATTTATGTGTCTGGCATCATTTAAACTGAGATTTAAAAGCACAAAGATCAGTCAGATGTTAACTGATGAAGGGCCAAACTTAGAATGATAAATGGCGCCAATTTCGGAACGTCCTTGACACTGCGCATGCGCAGTAGGGGCGAAGTGTGGAGGGCCTCTCAGGACATGTTTTCTTTAGTTTTAGATGCAAATTTTGGGGATTGGGGGGCAAAATTTGTGTTTGGCCCTATATTTTAAGAGTTAGCACCAGCTATGTCTGGGTCATTGGTACAGTATAAAAATATACATTTTCATGTATTTGGAGTGATTACATGCAGAAAAAGAATTGACTCCTATAACCCCCTCCCCCCATCAGTTAGGCAATTTTTTTTTTACTCCAAAATGCATTTTGAAGCATTTAGCGCTTGGCAATGCAGGCTGTTTGTTGGATGAAAACAGTTGTTATGTACAATTTGAAAAAAAGCCTAATCGGGCGTATTATGCACTGAGCATAGCCCTTGTTTTTTCATGAAAAGGCTACATGCAACAGTATTCAGTCAATAACAACTTCCAGTGCACCTTACCTTTGTGCATTGAGTACACCTAGAGTAGAAAAGGTTTTATCTTATATATCTGAATAGAATGGAATTTAATGCATTTACATTTATATATGTATACCACTTTTTCTGAATTAAAAAACAAAAAAATAAATAAAAATTGTTTTTTAAAATTTTTAAAAAAACTTTCAACAAAACCATCTCATGCGATCCCCTCACTGGAACGAGCTTGTTTCAGTGATGGGACACATAATACGATTTTGTTAAAATTTTTGAAATTTTTTTTTTTTCCAACTGCTTTATTTGTAAATTAAGTGAGTGTATGCAGCCGATTTGTTATGTAAAGGGTTAAAAGGTATCTGATCCGTCAGATCAATCCTGTGTTTGACTTTAGGATGATGGCCAATATCAGTCTCACTTTGTGAAAATAGATCTTGATATTTTGTCAATAAGTGTTGAAAGTCATTAAAATGATTCTAATTAATCAATGCATCCAAGGACCACAGTGGCTCAATTGTTACAGCACTGGAATTCAAACTAAAGGTTTGTAGTTCGACCTCCACCAGCGGCGGTAACTGTGTTGTGTCCTTGGGTAAGGCACTTAATGCCGATTGCCCATGTGGGGGCACGGTGGTGCTGTGTACCAAGGCATACTGAATGTCGATGGTGAACTTGTCTTCAGCTAATGCTAAACACGCTCGTGTTGGGTTAGTATGTTGGGGAGTCTGATAGTTGCTTACCACCACTCAGTGGTTCTCCCCAAGTACTCCGGCTTCCTCCACCTGTCAGATTGTCTGACATGAGGTGACTCTAGCTGCTGAAAGTGTCATTAAACCCCAATAAATAACTAAATTCTATGTATCCACTAATTTGTCCAGTTCATTGATATAATCAATTTCTGTATTATTGTGAGAAAGTGTAAGTATGATGAGAAAGTCTTTCAAAATTCATTTTATAAAAATGAGAAACTTTGAAGTGCTTTCTCATCGTGCATTTTAATTTTAAATATGTTACGTAAACATCCATAGAAATAAGAAAGGGCTTCTGTGATTTTTCTTCATGTTTACCTGAAGTGCCCATGAAACAAATTCTGCAAAGCAGGTGTCCAAGAGCATTTTTGTGTTCTTCCCAGAGGGTGTTATAAGTTCCTCTTGAGTCCAAACAGGTATATCTTGCATGGGTTGAACTCATTGTAGATTCTGCAACCATTATTATTAATAAATGAGGTAATGTAACAAAAAAAAATGGCAGCATGGGGAGGGGCAGGTTGCAATACCCATAAAAAGCTTATAGAGATATTACTTTGGTACATTTATTTTAAATTGTTCATCAGGTGTGCATAAGAAACAAATATTAAACAAACTAAAAATTTATTGTACCTGAAAATGTCGTGGGTGCATGACTGGGAGGTGCATTGTTCAAAAACTTTGTATTATCATTCAAGATTACATTTAATGATCTTAAAAAAGCAGTCTCTTTCACCCTTAGATCGTAGTCTGATCAAAGAACAGTTATAGCAGAGGATCGGGATTTCACCATTGACATAATGACCAGTACAATAGTTTTTCCCTCCACTTTATTTCACCTTGTGTTAGGTCTAGTGTGTGTACCCCCTACAGGTGAAGGTGACGATCTTCCCTGGGAACAAAACTTAACTTCTCATGCCAAGTATAGCATCCTTTTTAAGGTGCTGTATAAGTAATGGAAAGTTAGCTTGAAAATAGGTGATTGGTTATTTTTGATGTCGTAAAAAATCAAAACAAAACAATAAATTGTCATTTTTTTGCTGCCCATCTGTATTTATGAACAATATTACAAAGTTTTGAACACCAAAAAATGAAAAATAATAGCATTCTTTAGATATCTGATGCCATCAAAAATGACGTGTCACCTATTTTCAAGCTGAATTTCCCATTATTTATATAGCACCTTATCTGGTAGAGTGCTGGAAGCCCATATTTGGGCTTTAATCTGAAATGCAGGTAACTCATCTTAAAGATTTCATATTTAGTGGATGTATTTCATGTTATCCTTGAAGTGAAGTTATTTGGTCTTTGAGGATTTGTCTTGTTACAATTTATGGGAGAGTTCCTTTGGGCACTCTCCCATAAATTTTAACAAGGCAAAGGTATGTCGACAAATATTGATGACCAAAAATAATTTAGCACTCTACCAGTTAAAAAGGCTCAAATTCCCAGAAAGTTGTGGAATAAAATGACCCATGAAGTATCAGTGTGAGATTACGTGAACGCGTTTTGGTATTTCAAGGTATATATGTATATAAGGTGGAAATTTTTCAGGAAAAGTCCCCAAATCCCACCACACCCCACACCAATTGGCCACGCCATGGCATCTATCATCATTCATTTGAATACTCTCTTTCAGATAAAGAGCTCAACGGAGCAACAAGAGAATTTTAATGATGAGTTTTGTGAATAATACCAGTGGATAGCACTGGCCGTTTCGGGGTGTGTTTTTTGCAGTGACATTATCTAAAGGGTTAAGATATCAGGTTTGTTTGTGAATATTGAAATACTGTCCATCACTCATCAATTGTCGGCAGATCCTTCCCTGGCAAAAAACATTTAACCTCTCATGAACAGTACAACACATTCATTTTATTCATTGCAGATGAAGGGAAAATTCATCCAGTTGCCAGAATAGATGACAGCAACACAAATACAAAATGTGGATCTGAAACAAAGGGAGCAAATACAGCAATGTATGAGTCAAGTTCTGATTCTGGCTGGCATGAAATTTCTGGAATGACAAATGAAAATATCCCAAGCAGTGTATGGCCAGAAACAAACCAAAAGAAGACATGGTCACCAACTTGTTGTTCATCCAGTGAAATCAACTCATCATATGGCTCTGTCTGCAGTGGCAGCAGTGTCCCAAGTTATAAATTTAAAAATAGCATTACAAAAAGATTTTCACGAGAAGCAACTTCTGCTACAAGTGACACATCATCAAGCAGTTCAAAGGAAAATGGGAACAGCAGTGGTCGGCCCTACAGGCTACCTAAAATGAAGTACCGCGGACAAAGCCCATTGTTTGCTCCGTTCTCCAGATTGTATTGCAGTTCAGATTATGGCCTTGCAGGTGGTGAACTGAATTCCAGATGTTGTACATTTGCAAAAGGAAATAATTTTTCTAGTCGTGAATCTTTGCCTGCCTTCATTCTGCACCCACAAGGAACACATTATTTACCAATTTCTATGAATCTGTCTCAAATTGAATTCACCCTGACTGATTCCCCTCTCTCAACAAAATCTGACAATTCTCAAACGTATCACCCAATTAGTATTCCAGTCAACTTTTCTGACCAGTCTCTTCACATCCGTGTCAAAAACCCTTGAGAAAATGGAACTTGCATTGAACTGTTAAGGAGATGTTCAAGTGACTAAAAATGGCTGAAAACTGAATTTTCATTTGAAGTTATAGGGACACTTATTAAGGAACTAAATTTATTTTATTTTCAAATAATGATGCACATGATATCTATAATATTGAAACAATGATATGTAATTAATATGATAGTATTCAAAATTGTGTTTTTGAGTTCTATCAAACTTTAACAGGACTGGGTTAATTACTAGAGTGCTAAATTATTTTTGGCAATGAAATGTTGTACACATCTTTGCCTTGTTACAATTTATGGGAGAGTGCCTACTCTACCATAAATTGTAACCAGGAAAACCCTTAAAACCTAAATCACTTCAAAGATAAAACAAAGCACATCCAGTGAATAAAGCCCAAATATGGGTCTCCAGCACTCTACCAATTAATAAATTTGTAAATGTTCCAAAAAGTATGGTAATGAATTCTCGAGAAAACATTAGAATGATGGAGTCACAAAAAATATCTGTCAATATTCTAAAATGTTATATATAAATATTGGTCGAATCAGCTGCCTGAAGCACACAAGCTATTTGGAACATTGTATTGCACTTATCTGCCCTAAAATCATATGTTTTGATGATGCTAGTGAGATATTGTAAACTGCTCCATGTGGAAATGGCTGTCATTTTTTGTTATTAAGCCAGTTATGCAAAAGAGCTATTTTTTGTCATATATTCAATTCAAAAATTTTGTCAAGAGACTTTGTGACTCGGGTGTGTTTTCTTGGAAATCCTCGAACATGCTTTTGAGGGGAATGTTTACATATTTATTAACCTTATGCTGGGAAAATTTGATGTAATCTAAAATTCTGGTGAGTTTAATATCATTTTTTCATTTCTCATTATTTTTTTACTTAACATTGTTTCTTTATTATAGACGCTCATTGCTTTAATGTAAAATAAATTTAGTGTTTTAGGCAAAAAAAATGGGTTTACTTAACAAGCATTCCCTCATTGAAATTAAGGGGAAGTCCAACCTAACTTTGGTCAAATTTCATGTAATTTTCTTTCAAGTCTAAAAAAGGCCCAAAATGAATAACCCCAATAAATTATATATCAAAATGCTTGGAATGACACATAGAACATGTGGAAACTGAAATTTGCCATGGAACTGCTGCCATGTGTAAATAGCACCACCTGAAAGTCTGCTATGGCATAAGTAAGAGAACAAAATTTTTACAATAAAATACCTCAAAATAAAATAACAGCTGTATTCTATAAACATTTAAGTACATACTCGAAGAAATCTTTTCCTAATTCATGAAAGTAATAAAGATTGAGACCAAATGTTATAAGTGGAGTGCTCACTTTTGTTTATGTTTTCATTTGGGGAGTTCAACAAAGGTCAACTTGAAGGAGTCCACCAGAAGAAGTATGGAAGGACAAAAGAGTGTCTCCCAATATAAAGATGTATGTGTCACTGTGGTGGTGGTTTGGAAAGAAACTATGATATTCTCCTATGTAGAATGCACTGCAAAGTCATACATTGTAGTTGAATAAATATATTTACAAACCCCTTGCACTGTAACCCCTTTTATCCCATGCATCAATTTGATAGTGGTTAAATTGTTAAATGTGTCTGGTTTATCAATATGTATAATAGCTCTGTTTACTCTTGGACACAAATACACTCAGGATATCTGTTGGAGAAGAAATAAGGGTAACTGTAACCTGTCACTGCAATAAACCATCTAATGTACTTAAAAGTACATTGTTATTCAAAACAAATCAACCTTACATAACCATTATTGCATTTACTTTCCCCAAGGAGGCTTATTGGCATATTGAGATCAGAAGGGCACATCCAGAGGGTCTCACATATTTTTTTCAAGAACGCAGCACACAAAGCAATCCCCAAAAGGTGACAAGTGAGCTCCATTTGACACAAACATATTACCGGGGAGGGGCTCTCTAACGTGTATGACTCTACCTCTGGCTCTCAAGGCAAATGCCTTTTTCTCAAAGTTTAACTCTTTTTTTCTTTTTGAAGATCCTGGCAACACATGTTCCAAACACTATCAGACAGTAACCCTCCAAATAAGTGTACCTGCAAAAATCATGTTACACTGCAAAACATTCTTTTTAGACTTTTAGTTCTGGACCTTTCATGTTTCTTACTTCCAACTATAACACTTAATTTATTGATTGAATGGGTGAATAGAAAAGTCCTGCCATAATCAACATTTTGAGTTACATAAGCCTTCAAAACCGCTCTGATAAAAGTGTCAAACATCAGATTGGTGGCTTTATACAGAATATTCATTAGGTTGTTGCTTGATAATAGGAACAGAATCTTCACCAGAAATATTTTGTAGCAATACATTTGAGGGTATCAGCAGGCACTTTGCAACAAATTGTAACAAATCAATTAGTTATAAACAAAATTTTCTAACTCAAAAGAGTGAAAAAGTACCACAACTCTGAAAAAATGTGGGAAGAAACACATGCTACAGCAGCTACACAGGCATTGTTTCCCCATGATGCTCGATCACAACACCAAATATCCTTCAAATTGGAGTAGCAATGGTTGAGATACAAGGGAGAATGTTGGTACATGTAATGATGAATGGGTAAGAGGACAGAGGTCACCATTGGCACTGCATGGCCCTAGATGCACCTTTGATTTTCCAACTTCCAGGTCTGGGGCATAATAATCGCAACACACCCACTTTATCAATTCATAATTTCAGTAAAATAAAAGGAATTATCAATTTTAATTAATTTATAGATGATGCTATTGATGGGAAGTATTTGGCTTCTTTCGCCTTCTCGTACTATTAATTACCACAAACAATATCAGTTTGATGCCGTCAAACGAAACTGAACGCATGTGGTCTGGTTAAAAAGTTACTCGGCATGGATAATGAAAAAATTGCGAATATTTCATGTATTTCATTTCTTTAAAAGCCAATTGCAGCTAATTTTGGCCGTGGATTCGATAATTCGTTTCGGTTTTGACCACACGGCCATGCTGATAGCAGTTATGTTTATTGTGATATGCAGATTGGGAGATAAGTTTCCGGTGAAGGAGATTTGTCACATTTGCCAGTGTAAAACGATGACAAAAGACACTGATCGACTCTTGTGTTAGTATGGTTGATTGCAAGAAAAAACTAAATTCTCAGCATCGTCCAAGCGCACCTTATTTAAAAGCATGAATGCATCATTTTCACCCCATCTTCAATCGGTCCTTTGCAGACATCAAACACGCCCGCCTAAAATTCCATGGTTACTAGGAAGTAAATAACTTCACACCATCGGGGGAAATCAACACGCTCAATATAGTTCCAGGTCACTTGGAATATACTTCGTAAAAAGTGATTTCTGAAGCATTCTGCTTACTTTGTTATGAATATTGCCTTATTTTATGTGTATCGTCCCGATTTTATACACTCAGTTATTTTTTTACAAGTGGTTCATGTTGTCTTTCTAGTGCGCAATAATTCAGATTTTTTGTCAACAAAAAAGTTCAGATGGCCTGTAAACATGAGAGGGAATTTCGAACCATATTTTGCAGTTATGACATTAACAGCTCAAGTATTTGCTGTCACCTGTTTGCAAATCCGCTCATACATTGTCTCGAACAAATAAAGGGCGTTATCACGTCCTTGCATTCTTACGATTGCCCAAATTGAGTATTTCTGCAAGAAGCACATCGTAATCACATGACCGGAATAAACATCATTGAAACATGGCCACATCTGGAACATCAAAAATTTGTGTTGGTGTTATTACATTCAAACGTGAAAACCCACCAGAGTGTGTGTCAAAAAAATGCTTTCTCCAAGTCTGTAGTATGTTATCATTATATTGAGGACAAGGCTTTCGAATTACCGATTATTTTGTGGTTTTACCGGTTCGTTACTTATGCCATTTGCAAATTAATTTTCTTCAAAATCATAAAATTCACTTTTTTTCCTGAAAAAAGTTATATGTACCTTTTCTATGCACTTTACTCATTATTTTGATATATAATTTGCCTTTCCTTACTTCTCTTATTTGTTTCTGAAGCATTGGGAAAAATGTCAACAAATTGACCAAAGTTAGGTTGGACAACCCCTTAAACCCATTCGTCGAACATTTTATTGACTTGCAGTGTGTTCCAAATGAGTGAAATCCAAGACTTACCTTTTTTGATTAATGTATGTTTATTTGCATATGTTTGCCTCAGAGCATGATTAAAATTCAGTATCTGTTTATTATAATTGTTTTGTAAACATAGCATTTATTGTTTGGACAAAATGTGCATATAACTGAACACTAAATATTAGATATTTCTTTCTTAACTGGTAGTGTTAAATTTGTCTGGGTTTCCAAAGTTTGTTCACAAATATTTGCCTTGTTACAGGCACTCATCCATAAATTGTAATGAGGCATATCCATGCAGATGAAATAAATTCACTTCAAAGGTAATGTGAATTATAAAACTTTTAAGGTGTGCTACCTACAAAAACAGATTTCCAGCTCTCTACCAGTTAATGGCCAAAAAAAATTAATAAGTAACAAATAAAAGCCTCCATCGCTCACTGATTTGAAAAATTAATTGCTCAAGAAAAAAATGTATTATTTTTTTTTTTTTGCCTTTACTCTTTATCCAACGAATCGGCCACATCTGCCCGCATAATATGCAAATTCAGCAGCTGAAAAAATATTATTTTTCAAACACTTTCTACAAAACAATAATATGTGACCCCTCTCTGGAATGAGCTCATCGAGCCCATTCCAATGAGGGGTTACACAATATCGTTTTGTTCAAAAGTTTTGAAAGATTTTAAAAAATGATATTTAAAATAATAAATTTTGATATTGTCTGCATTGGGTAAAGGGTTAACTGGTAGAGTGCTGGAAGCCCATATTTGGGCTTCACTCTGAGGTGAATGTAATGCAACTTGAAGGCTTCATACTCAGTGGATGTGCTTTGTATTATCTTTGAAGTGATATTATTTAGTCTATAAGGACTTGTCTTGTTATAATTTATGGGAGAGTGCCTTTAAGCACTCTCCCTTAAATTGTAACTAGGCAAAGATATGTGAACAAATTTTGATGGCCAAAAATAATTTAGCACTCAACCAGTTAATAAGTGTCCATACATTTCCAAACACAAATCAATTTTTCTGCCGTTTTCTGTCATCTAACCATCACATTAAATTGGAGACTAGGCACAGTTTGAGTCTTGATGCAGGTTCTTTCATACCACAGGTATACTTCAAGAAAACGAAACAAGGGTAGAGGTGGGAATCAACAAACAAAATTGGAGTTTTTCCTGCATTTCACAAGTGCCAAAGGCATGCATGGAATGCAGCAAAACTGCCAACAAGGGTTGTTGATTCTCAGCCCACAGACTCTACCCGAGTTGTACTCTACATCTACACCACAATTACTATACAATTAAGTGAATTGAAGAAGAAAAATTACTTTCTTGCTTGATACTGTTATGTGTTGAAGCATTTCAATAACATCATTGGTAATGTCACTCAGATGTGTTCTTGCATGACATTCTTACACATACGCTGGATTCCACACTTGGCTGTTACTGCTGGGAATGATGTAGTCTGGCATTGTCATGCATGTGTATTGTGGTGAGTTGTTGCATGTCGAAATGAGGGACAACAGCTAGATGCAGGACATCTGTAATGATCACCAGTGAGGTTATCTTCTATGGTGTCCAAGTCCAGCTTGCAGTCGTGTGAGACATACCCCCAAACGATTCCCTCACATTCACTCCCCTTGGCTTGAGCATTACTGCTTTGCATAAATGGTCACATCCATTCTTTCAACAATCATCACTGACATTATACGTGATTGTCACAGTGACATGTTACACTTCCTTATCTCCTGGGTTTTGACACTATGCGACCCTGGCTGTCGAAATTGTTATTAAACCCCCAACAAATAATCTCATCATGTGCTCAACATGTTTGTTGTATAAAATCAGTAGCGGTAGTGGAAATAGTAGTGATGGAGGCTATTTGCGATCAAAGTAGTGACAATGGTCGAGGCCGATAGTAGTGGTCTGGGGGTAGAATCAAAGTTCCTTTGAACAAACTTGATTCTACACCTCAAAAGGAAGCTCCACACCAAATATCAAGTCATTGTACTCACTGGTTAATGAGAAGATTTTTAAACATGTGGAGTATTTTCCCCCCACCCCCATACGGAGCATGGCAACTTTATTTGAACAAACTTGAATTGACATATAAGGACCATGCATACCAAATTTGGTTCAATTCGGTCCATTGGTTTCTGAGGAGAAGTCGACAATGTAAAGTTAACGCTGGATGACGGCTGGATGGACAGAGAGATGGAAAGTGATTAGTAAAGCTCCCCCTGAGCTTTGCTTAGGTGAGCTAAAAATATTCTTCAGATTTACCCCTTGGGAGCTCAAATTTGAACTTACAGTACAAGTCAAAATAAGTTGTAGGATAACCACTATAAGCTATGTATCTATTTCTTCCTACAATGATAAGACCAGAAGGTGACATCATTATCTGGAAAGCTCTCACTGAGAGCTTTCCAGAAAATGATGCCAGATTCTGATCTTATCAGTGCAGGAGCAGCAGTATACTTAGTTTATTGCGGTTATGCTACAACTTAATTTGACTTGTACTGTAGTGAAATATGAGGAATATTCTTTAAAAATTCTCTTCTTCAAATCCATTAGTAAGGATCTTTTGATATTTGGTTTTGAGTATCCTTCATGAGGTCGAATTCCAGTTTGTTCAAATGAAGTCCTTGGGTTTATATTTGGACTTCCTATGGCAACCTAAATTTTAACTTAGTGCAATATGGTGAAATTCCTTTAAAAATCTTCTTCAGATCCACCAGTCAGAATCTTTTAATATTTGATATGCAGCAACCTTAGGAGGTTCCGATTCCAGTTTGTTCTAATCAAGTGATTTGGTTATATTTGGGCTCCCTGTGTTAATTTTAACTTAGTACAGTGATAAAGACTGTTCTTTAAAAATCTTGTTCTTCACATCCACGAGCCAGATGCGGACAGAGCTGATTGTGATAAATTTTAGTTAGCTGTGAATATGAGTGAGGACCACCAGGCCACTTGAGGCCCCTGGAAGGGGATCCATTAGGCAATATTATATTTTGTTTGAAAATGAACTTTCACCCTGTTGGGTGGTGGGAGGGAGTACACTGGAAGAATTTTTTTTTCTCTTTACTTCAAAATGTGTTTTGAAGGTGTTTGAGATCTTTGCACACACAACAAAATCACCCAACAGACACTAGCTAAAATAGATTAACTATATTAACATGTACATGTTGAATGTGACCTTAAACCCTTGTTTAAACAAATTTATCATGTGAGCGATTAAGGCCCCTTGGGGTATGGGGCTGCCAAGACTCCATACATTTCATATATTGAAATATATGGAGTCTAGATGCCAGACTAAAGTGTGGGCACATGCCAATCATATCTTTTTGTACTGAAATATGCTAGATTCACTGCTCTTTTTTTAATGTATACTTACACTTAGTGCTACTAAACCATAAATTTAGTACTGTTGAATTTTTGTGAAGTATATTTTTGCACATTTATATTTGAGGTGAAGAAGTTGAAGGATAATACTGCAGAACTATGTTTAATATTATTATAAATATATGCTGTTATATATTTTATATGGTTATTGATGGTTGTTTTGTCTCAGATTTGAATGAAAATACAATTTAGTTTTTTCTTTATTGATATTAAAATAATGTACTTAATGATCTTGCATTGATTTAATTATTTAGAACAAAATTGTAAAGATTTGGCCAAACATGACTGGTAGATGACACTTCCAAAATACTTCTCAAGTTACTAATTATACAGGGTTGCAGCAGGCAAGGACTTATAATTCAAGGCTGTTCAAGGCAGTTCCCTACATTTTCAAGGCCCTAGAAGAGACAATTTCATGGATTGTCAAGGCCTCAAATTCACTAGTCCTAAGTAGAGTAGTCCTAAGTAGGACTATCCAGTCATCCCCCCTCCCTTACAGGGAAGTGTGAATAATGATTGGAGGGGCCTGATTAGGACAAGTATGGCACATAAAAATATATAGTTATGATAATGCACTCCATTGGAATTTTTATATCAGGAATATCCCAGGCCTCCTCGTCTATTTTCTAGGACTTAAAGGCCTTGAATGACGCTTACTCAAATTCAAGGTCATTCCTTAGATCCAAGGCCTCACAGGATCTATGTAATATCTTAATTTCTTGGTATCAAAAAGATAGTGTATGACCCCTGATTGGAACAAGCTTGATTGACTCATTCCATGAGGGTTCATAAGCAGTGTTTTGGAGGCAGAAATTGAAAGGAAAATTGAATGCCAAGTTTTGTGAATGGTGCTGGCAAAGCATTTACGCATGAATTTGGACAAGGATTAAATGTAAGAGTAGCTGCAGAAGTAACACCATTAATGAATTTCTCATTGATGTCAAAATATCGAGATTTCTGAATGCCAATTTTTCCCATAGTGCAACTGGAAATTTAAACAATTCAGTCTTGTTTGACAGAGCTCAATGACCTCTGACAAACAGGACTGAATTGGTTACATTCCTAGTTGCATTGTAGAGAAAATTTGCAGGATGAGATTTTGATATTTTGACATCAGTGTTAACCCTTAAGGGCATGGAGATTTTTATACATTTTTGCTATACTTTGAACGTCAACCTCCAGTGGCTTTGCAGTTGTTTCTAGTCAAGTCTTGGCTGCCTACACAGGCAGCCAAGACTTGCCTAAAAACAACTGACAAGGTATTTAGAAAACAAGTTTTGAGTTTACCCAAACAATGCATGTTGGGGCACCTGTTCATTTGCGTTAAAATAGTTTATAAAAGTCGGAGTTAGGCCCTTAAGGGTTAACTAGTAGAGTGATAAATTTCTTCCATGGGTAAAAATATTTTCACAAGAAATTGTTTTGGTAAAATTTATTGGAGAGTGCCCTTGGGCACTCTCCCATAAATAGTAACAAAACAATTTTACATGAATGGATTATTTTTGCTTTTAACTGAATATCCACAGAATATAAAGTCTTTTAATTGCAATGCTGACACTTTTAAGTGAAACCCAAATTTGGGCTTCCAGTACTTCACCAGTTAAATAGTTAACACCTGGGAGGTGAGAAAGGAACATGGAGTAGGAAAAGAGTCAGTAACTACTACCTTCAAAGCCACTACAACCCATAGCACCCCAATAAAAGAACAATGGGAGTACGTCTCAGCAACCCAGAAATTGATAGAATAGAGTGAGGTTGGTTCAAACAAGGATTTTGATCCCCAAAACCTCTTCTTAAAACCTCACTTAACTTGAACATACCTCTAGAACACTTACCTATTCCCTTCAAACCAGGAATGTCTTATACCACATCTCACCACAGAAGTGCAAGATGGGGGCCTAATCAATCGATGTGAATCAAAGAAATGCATGTTATGGGTGCTGCACTCGCTTACCATCACCACATAATGCAATGGCAGTGACATTGTAATATGGCTTCTCATGCTCATTAACATGACAGCACACCTGGCACCAGTCATGCACCATGGTATCACTTGTCCTCCAAGTCAAACTATTTGTTTGATGGAAGTTGCCATCTTGGTTTCTTCAGGCACATGCAGTTACTACCAAGCCTGGAAATAAGCAACGTGATTTGCAAAATGAGGTCCCTAGAGGTTTGCTGATGCTAAACAATTTGTCCTCCACGTAACTGGTTGTTTAGGCCTGAGACCTTGATTCAGAGCGAGGTTCACAGAGAGGGTAAATTTAGTAATGCAAATTGCTGTGCAGGGTAGCATTACCAAATTCACCCTCTGAGGACCTCATTCTGCAGATGACAGTCTGGTTATTTACAGGCTTGGTTGCTACTAAGACAAGTACAATGGGGACGTGTTCCAGTTTGTGTGTACACTAACATCATCCATCATCATGACAACTAGAAATATTATTAAAGGTGATTAATCCCCCAACTTTTGGCTTTTCAGAATTCCTCTCTGAATGTGGGGCTTCAAACTTTTGGAATATATGGATGTTCACTTGCTTGTTGGTATGTCTGAGAAGTCTCACTAAAATCAGTTCATAAATGTCAGAGGAATTGCAGACACATACTATATGTAGAAAATCTATATTAAATCTAAGGGAGGTAATTGGGTCAAAATTGTCACAGTTTGAAAATTTGGAAATATGCACATGTCCACTTGTAAGTCATCACATATAAAAAATTTATCAAAATTTCATCATCTATGTTGCATGCTTAAGAATTTCACACAGAAATCTATATTAAATTTTGGTTCAAGAGAAGGGATCAAATTAAAGTTCAAGAGGAGATACATGTATTGGTTAAAATTATCGTAGCTTAAAAATTTTGAAATTTGTGTTTGTTTCCTTGATGAAGGCTAGATTATTTTTGGTGGTCTGAATTTGTTCATCAAAATTTGTTTCATCACAAATTATTGGAGAGTGCCTCTTTATACAAGAGGGGCAATGCAAAGCATGGACCAATGCCCTCAACCCGCAAAAAAATTTCCTAAGTTGAAAGAGTGAAAAAGGGCCATAACTCTGGAAAAAATGTGTGGAAGAAACTTGCGCAACACAGGTATCGTTCCCCAATGATGCTCTATCACAACACCAAATATCATTCAAATTGGAATGGCAGTGGTGGGGATACAAGGGAAAATATTGGTACGGATGAATGTCAAAGGTGGAAAAGGGCCATAACTCTCAAAAACATGTTTGGAAGAAACTCATGCTATACAGGTATCATTCCCCGATGATGCTCTATCCCAACACCAAATATCATTCAAATCGGAGTAGCAGTGGCTGAGATACAAGGGAAAATGTTGGTATGGATGGATGGATGGACAGACAGATGGACGGAGGTCTCCACTAGGTACCCCTTGGACTTTTCAAGTCGGGGCATAAGAAATAAAATATTGTTTGCTATTGAATGAATATGAAAGATGAGCAAGGAAAATGTTGGCTTTTGATCTTGTACCCTCATGTTTTTGAAAGCCCTGATAGTGACTTCTAGCACTCAACCAGTTAATGATCATCTTTGAGAAGTTCAAACATGACCATAAACAAGCGGGATATCGGCCCCAAGTAACTTCATATCATCCTGAGACCAAAGGTCGAGGGCTGATGTGAAGTTACCGAGGGCTGATATCTCTGAGTAATAACCTCTTTATTTATTAACTCTTGACCTGCTGAGTATTTTAAAAACATTTTTCATAAATCTTGTCATGGCTGCTGTGAGACAGCCATGACTAGATTTGATGAAAAATTCATGAAAATGTACATCTAGAAATCATTGTTGAAAAATCCGATTCAATTAACGTGAAAACATTTGGTTTAACATGCTCAAATTATACTTAATTTAGTACCTAGAGATTTTCTGTCCTGGGCAGGAATATCTGCCAGCAGCATGCAAGGAATTAAAACCAAAGGCTGATGATTATATTATATTTTATTTTGTAATTATTTCTTTGCCAACAAAAGTTCATATTCTTGGTTTGTTTTATGTTTTAGGCTTCATAATCTGCAGTACAGCATGGGTGGTGGTGTATTTTATCCCTTGAGTGCACTCAAGGGACACATTTATCAATGTTATTAACTTTGGTAAAATATCGGACATAAACCATTTAATTTTTATTTTTTTAAGTTTACATTGGTTATAAAAAGAGAACATGTGGCAGCCAAAATGACCATACAGAATGGCCAAAGAAACAGATTTTTTATTTTTTTAAGCCTAATATTCTAAAGTTAAAAAATTTATAGTAATTTATATATTTTTTATACTTACCAATGACCCAGACATAGCTGATGCTAATTCTCAAAAATCTAGGGCCAAACACAAATTTTGCCCCCCAATCCCCAAAATTTGCATCTAAAACCGAAAAAATCATGTCCTAAATGGTCCTCCATACTTTCCCTCCACTGCGGATGCGCAGTGTCAAGGAGGTCTCAAAATTGGCACCAATTATCATTCTTACAAGCAGTGCCTGGTCAGCGCTATGTACTCAGCGGCGAGGTATGAGTTCCCAACTCCTGGGAGGGCCATCCCCGTCTGGGTCATTGGTAAGTATAAAAAATATATAAGTTACTATAAATTTTTTAACATTTTTATACTGTACCAATGACCCAGACATAGCTGAATAGTAAAAAGGCTGGAGGGCCTAGGACATAGAGGAAAATCCAATAAGCTCAACTATATATAATAGTCATCCCCTCGAGGAGAAAAGGAGTATTAGGTTTTACATATATCTTTCTTATTTATGATAAATTAAAAAGACACAACACCCTCATAATTGAGCATAATAACATTCATGTTCTCTATTAACATCCAGTATATCCCTTTATACTAATTATTTTTAAAGTAAGCCAATAAATAAAGTTAGTCCAGAGAATTGAGACTCTTTATACTCTTTAAAAGGGTCCGAGGATTGTATATTAACGCCCGTTTGACACGTGACATATACAAATGCTTCACACCGAGCTACACTTTAAAAATATGACATGAATGAATTTTAAACATTAATTTTACACTTTAAAACCATCCAGGTAACGGAGGAGGTATCCCCTTGCTTTTCACTGTAAAGCAGGTGACCTAAGGGAACACCCTCCCCCTCCCCCCCTCCCACCTTCCCCTTGCCCTGGGTCAAATAGCCCAGAGCGAAGAGGGCAGCAGGACGGAGTCACTGCCGGAACAGAAAGCTTGCATAACTATAGTTGCAACTGTTTAGTGGACGACATTCTGAGCAACAGATAACGGACCTAAACAATGCAGGTCTCCAGAAATGGACTCAATATTTCTGAGATAAAAATTTGTGAATGTGGATGGCTGAGACCAATATGCAGCCTTCATTAAATCTGTAATAGCAACACTATTTGCGTAAGCCCAAGATGTAGAATGAGCTCTTACTTCATGAGCCGAAATCTTAAGCACAGACTGCTGAGTTGAAGATAGATTATCATAAGCAGTAAGGATAGTTAATTGAATCCATCTAGCAATAGAATGGACCGTAATGTCCTTTCTATTAGGCATCAGAGACAGAAAGAAGCGTTTTCGTCCCTTTCTGATAAACTGAGATCTTCGTTTATAAATACGTAAAGCTCTAACCGGACAGAGTAAAGGCCTATGCCCGTCTGAAGACGGAAGGGCCTTAATAACAATAGGTTCCGGATATTTATTAGGAGCCTGGTTCTTAGCCAAAAATCCAACATTAGTAGTAAAGGTAATAGTGTTCCCGACACTACGATAGTAAGAATCGTCCACAGATAGTGCATGAAGCCCACTGACTCTTCTAGCAGAAGAGAAAGCTAAGAGAAATGCTGCCTTATAAGACAAGAATTTGAAATCTACTGTCTCAAGAGGCTCAAATGGCTTTTCTTTTAGTTTAAGAAGAACCCAAGCTAAATTCCATTTAGGAATTAATCTAAGGGTTCTAGGTCTATTTATCGAGAAGTTTCTAACTAATTTAGATAAAGAGACATTAGATCCAATTTGTAAACTATCATGATGTGCAAAGGTATCAGATAACATAGACCTATAACCTTTAATAGTAACAGGCTGCAGTTTGATCTCTTCAAACAAGTATACTAGAAAGTTTGCAATGTCTGGTATGGAGGGATCAAAAATATCAACAGAATGATCCCTACACCAACGACGAAAGACCTTCCACTTAGCCGCATAGTTTAGCGAAGAGGAGGTCCTCCTACAGTTAGAAATCGCGTCCACTGCTCGTCCTGTAAAATGCTTGCCGTGCAAGAAGGACCACACAATGGAAATACGTGAAGGTTGAGACCTTGCGGGCTGTGATGTAGTTGACGCGATTTCCACTGCGAAAGAAGATCCTCTCGTGGAGGAAGCTTCTGCGGTAAGTCCACAGCAGACACCTGAGTAGATTTATCCACGATGTCTGTGGAGACAGAGATGCTACCAATAGAATTTTGTATTGAGATTGTTTTATCTTTAGCAATATCTGCTGAATTAACGGCGCTGGAGGATACGCATATCCTATCATTCCGTCCCACGAGATCGATAGAGCGTCTACTGCATATGCTCAGGGATCCGGACATGGCGACACATACGTCTGCAACTGATTGTTGAGTTGTGTCGCAAATAAGTCTATCATTGGCCGCTCCTATTGGTAGCAAATCTGATTGAATACCTGTTTGTTGAAAGTCCATTCTGACGGAAACAAGCAACCCTTCCGTGAAAGGGAGTCTGCTAATACATTCAGACGACCCGGAATATGACGGACCGAAAGTAGAACTTGGTGTTCTAGAACAAACAGAAGGATTCTTTCCGTTAAATTGAATAATGGAACGGAATGAGTGCCTCCCTGGTTCCGAATATACGCTGCTACTACTGTCGTATTGTCGGACAGGATTTGGACATGTGCTTTCTGAATAATGTTCATCCAATGACGTAGTGCAAGCCAAATTGACATCATTTCCTTGATGTTTATGTGCTTGCCTAGGAACTGCGGATCCCAAAGACCCTGGCACTTCGAATCCGTTGGGATCAATGTTGCACCCCAACCTGTTTGACTGGCATCCGTCATAATCGTAAAACTCGGATCCGGCAACTGCAGTGGGACTCCTTGGGTCAACCACTGAATGTTTGCCCAAGTCTGAATCTCTTGTTTCACTTGATTTGACAAGAGAACGTATATATCGAGCGAATGAATCTTTACACTCCAATTCTGAGTCAAGAAAATTTGGAGAGGATGAGTGCGTAACCGCCCCATCGGAATGAGATCCGCAGCGGCTCTGCACAGACCTATCAGTCTCATGAACTCTCTCGCTGTGACTTTGTCTGAGTGAAGACAATAGCGAGCGTAACAACTGATTAATTTCGCTCTGGTTAACGGCAGACGAACGAGATTCTTGTGCGTCTCGAAGCTCATTCCCAGATGAGTGAATGACTTGGGCGGCACCAGATCCGACTTCTCCTCGTTTATTATAAAACCGAGACGTTGGGGTAATAGAAGCAGATTCTGCACATCGTTCTGAAGCGTTAACTCGTTGCCGTACCTCTGAAGAATGTCGTCCAGGTAGGCCGATGTTACCGCAGACGAATGAGCTCGGAAATATATCATTACCGAGTTCATTATTTGAGTGAAAGCCCAGGGCGCTAGGTTCAAACCGAAGCACATCGCTCGGAACTGATATACAACTCCTAGGACTGCGAAGCGTAGATACTTTCTGAATGTCGGATGTACCATGACGTGAAAGTACGCATCCTTGAGATCTATGCTTGTAGCATAGTCGTTCACCCGAATACTCGCTCTGACTGATCGAATTGTCTCCATATAGAACTTCGGAGCGATGATCAGCTTATTTATCCAGCTCAGATCTATGACTGGACGGAACGAGCCGTCTGGTTTCGGAACCAGAAACAGATGGCTGTAGAAACCCGGTGATTCCTGGTCTTCTACGACCTCTACCGCGTTCTTCTTCAGAAGAGACTGTACTTCTGATAAAAGAGTGTCTCTTTTCTGTGGATTCGACGGAAGTTGAGTCCATTTTGGACTTCGAGTTAATGGAGGCTTTCGTTTGAAGGATATTCTTAGTCCTTCCGAAATCACCCCTCGAACCCAGGGGTCGTCCGTAATTGACGCCCTCTCGTTTATAAAACTCAATAATCTTCTGCCAACTGGAACACGATAGAGGTTCAAACCATCACCTTCTGGACCTGCGAGGCTTGCGGAAGGAGAAACTACGTCCTCCACGACCTGAACCTCGCCCCGTCGACCTAGGGACGTCTGACCGGTAATCTCGGGCAGAAGAACGTCCCACACGAGAGTCGCTGCCTTGACGGTCTCTAGAATAAGACCTAGAGGACGCATAGGAACCTCTAAAGGAACTTCTCTTGGGCGTACTTGTCCCAGAAGTGCCTGTCTTACTCTTTTCTGCTGTATCCAGCTTTTTGGAAGCGGATTTGAAAAGCAGAGAATCCGAAGCTTTCTTAGTTAACTTATCATAGATTGCTGAAAGCTTGCCGTCGAAGAGAAGCTCTCCGGAGACCGAAGCAACTCTGAGAGAGTTCTTCACCTTACCATCCACGTGCGTGGATGTAGCTAGGGCTGCGTCACGTCTAACCAACTCCAGGTTTGCCACTGAAAGGGCGGAGTTATACGTGGAATAAAGGAATAATGAAAGGCAGATTTAGGGCATTTGCGGATAAGAAACCAGACTTGCCCGTTTTGGTAGCAAGCTTATAAATAGCGTCGTTCAATAATTCAAATGTTCTTGTGACCTTATTGGACTGTGTCGGAAACTCAGGGACAATGTCCCTGAACCGATCAAAAAATTCTGTGTCCAATGACGCTATCAGTCTCTTATCCGGCATCGCAGCATTCTGGTCCGACGGAACAACCTCTGGAAGGTAATGCCGGATAAAATCTACGGCAGCTTTATGTTGTTCCGAAAGGGAGAGCTCCAAATCCTCCGAATCCCTTTCGCCATCCTGTCGGACCCTATGAAGTTCTTACCCGATGCTTCGGCGGAGCGTACCGACCCAGCGTCGTCGGATAATTCCTGATCCGACAGAGATTCTGTCGTTTGCTGGGATGCTGCGATAAGTTGTGCTATTTGGGATAGCACGTCCGTCACTGAGGCCTGTGGAGTAGCGGTCTTACGATGCTTTGCCGCTGGAAGCTCCGTGTACGTTGACTCCTGCATACTTCTTTTATGCGAACATCCGGAGTCTACAGGCCTCGTGTCCCTGGCTACCGGATGGTGTGACCTGGTCGCCGTGGAATCCCTGATCGGCGAAGCTGGTTGGATAACCGTGGTCACGTAGCCAAGGTGCGGTCGTGTGCACTGCCGTGAGGATGAGGAAGCCTTATCGACAGTCTCTCCAGACTGTCTATATAACGGAGCGTCCCGAGCGGCGGACGTATGCTCCGAATGCGAAACGTTTTGTACCACAACATCTGGTCCAGATGTTGTTGTACGAGAGAGGGACCTCTCTCGCTCGCAGCCCGGATGGACATGGACGAGCTAGGAACCGGACTAATAGGCTTCCTCCGTTCTCTCCTTTGATCCGTCGTCACTGGGTGTGCACTTTGTCTTATTATAGTGCTTGCATCACCCAAATCTCCTTCCTGGACCGCAACAGACGAACCCAGCTGCCGAGCCATTCGATGAATGGTCGCTACACCGGGCGAGCTAGCGGACGCCAATGCCGTCGATCCTACTAGGGACCTCTTAAGCAATTGACGTATTTCCATGAGCACTTTTGCCGCTAGCTCTTCATTTAACAGTGACGACGGAGGCACACTTTTGGAAGACATCACGGAAACATCACCCTGTTCTTGTTCCTCTGAAATAGAGATTGATAAACTAGAGTGACCCTGCAGAGAAAGGACCGGCATGGCCTTTTCCCCGCTAACAACATACCGTGACACACGTTTCCAATGTTTGTCATCCCAATTGACACATACTGAACAGGAGTTAGTGCGAGTACACTGACTACAATTAATACAATGATTATGAAAGTCAGAGGAAGATTTCCTCTTATTACAATTTGAACAATATCCTTTCATTGTGAAAAGAACACAAAAAGTCCTAGTACTCACACCAACCCCTGAAAACAAAGATACATAATAACATGATCCATTAATATAGAAAAAATAATTGAAATCAAAAAAATTTTTTTAAAAAGTTAAAAAATTTATAGTAATTTCTATATTTTTTATACTTACCAATGACCCAGACATAGCTGGTGCTAACTCTTAAAATATAGGGCCAAACACAAATTTTGCCCCCCAATCCCCAAAATTTGCATCTAAAACCAAAGAAAACATGTCCTGAAAGGCCCTCCACACTTCGCCTCTACTGCGCATGTGCAGTGTCAAGGACGTTCCGAAATTGGCGCCATTAATCATTCTAATAACCAGTGCCTGGTAAGCGCTATGTACTCAGCGGGGAGGCAAGAGTTCCCAACTCCTGGGAGGGCCATCCCCGTCTGGGTCATTGGTAAGTATAAAAAATATAGAAATTACTATAAATTTTTTAACATTTTTATACTGTACCAATGACCCAGACATAGCTGAATAGTAAAAAGGCTGGAGGGCCAAGGACATAGAGCAAAATGGAATACGCTCAATAAAATAAAATAGAGTCATCCCCTGTAGGGAAAAAGAAGTAATAGGCCTTACATGTATCTTTCTTATTTATGATAAATTAGAAAGATACAACACCTTCCAAAATTGAGCTTCATACATCCATGTACTCTATTAATATCCAATATAATCCTTATACTAATAATTTTTAAAGTAAGCCAATAAATAAAGTAAGTCTAGAGAATAGAGACTCTTATACTCCTAAAAGTGTCTGAGGATTGCATAATCATATCCATTGACATATGCAATATTCAAAAGCTATACTTTAAAAACTAAGACTTGAATGAATTTTAAAAACCTAAACTTCTCACTAAACAACCATCCCAATAACAGCTCAGAATTACTAACTCCGGAGGAGGTATCCCCTTGTTTTCATAGTAAAACAGGTGACCCAAGGGAACACCCCCCCCCCCCTCTTTTTCTTGCCCTGGGTCAAATAGCCCAGAGCGAAGAGGGCAGCAGAACGGAGACACTGCCGAAACAGACAGCGTACCTAGCTATAGTAGCAACTGTTAAGTGAATGACATTCTGAGCAGTAGATAATAGACCTAACAATAGAGGCCTCCAGAAATGGACTCGATATTTCTGAGATAAAAATTCATGAATGTGGATGGCTGAGCGCAATGAGCGGCCTTCAAAAATCTATAATAGCGACACTATTAATGTAAGCGCAAGAAGTAGAAGAACTCTTACTTCATGAGCCGAAATCTTAAGCACAACTGCTAAGTCAATGATATACCATAAGCAGTACCGATAGTTAATAGAATCTATTAACAATAAAATGGAGCGTAACGTCCTTCTACTAGGCATCAAAGACAGAAGAAGCTTATGCCCATAGTAATAAACAGATATCTGTTTATAAATACATAAACTCTACCCGGAAAGAGTAAAGGCCTATGCCCATACGAAGACGGAAGGACCTTAAAAATAATAGGTTCCGGATAATAGGAGCCTAACTCTTATGCAAAAATCCAACCTAAATAGTAACGGAAGTAGTGATTCCGAAACTACGAAAGTGAAAATCATCCATCGATAGTGCATGAAACTCACTGACTCTACAGTAAAAGAGAAACCAACAGAATTACTGTCTAAAAGGTCAGAATTTGAAAACTACTGTTTCCAGAGGCTCAAATGATTACTTAGCTAAATAAGAACCGAAGTTAAAATCCATATAGGAATTTAATCTAAAGATTCTAAGTCTATTTATCAAAAAGTTACTAACTGACTTAGATAAAGAGACATAAGACTCAATTGTAAACTATCGTAGAGTGCATAGGTATGAGGTAACATAAACCTATAACCTTAATAATAACAGGCTGCAGTAGATCTTGTGAAACAAGTATACTAAAAAATTGCAATGAGTAGTATGGAGGGATCAACAATATGAACATAATGATCCCTACACCAACGACAGAAGAGCCTCCACTTTAGCCGCATAGAATAGCGAAGAAGAGGATCTCCTATAGTAAGAAATCGCGTCCAAAGCTCGTCCAGTACAGTGCTTACAATGCAATACGGACCACACAATGGAATACATGAAGGTTGCGACCTTGCGGGTTGTGATAAAGATGACACGATTTACCCAGTGAAAAAAGATCCTCACATAGAGGAAGATTTCACATTAAGACCCACAGTAGACAAGAGAGTAAATTACCCATTGATCTCTGTGAAGATAGAGATGCTATCAACAGAAATGTATTGTGGTTGTTTATCTTAGCAATACCTGCTGAAACAACAGCGCCGGAGGATACGCATATCCTATCATTCCGTCCTATAGATCAATAGAGCGTTAACAACATTAGCTCAGAGATCTGGACAAGCCAACACATACGTCTGCAATTGATTAGCAAGCTGTGTCGTAAATAAATCATCATTGGGTGCTCCCATAGATAGCAAATCTGATTGAATACTTGTTTGTTGAGAGTCCATTCTGACAGCAACAAGCGACCCGTAAGAGAACGGGAGTCCGGTAAAACAATCAGACGACCCGGAAAATGACGGACCAAAACAGAACTTGGTGTACTATAACCAACAGACGGATTCTTTCCATTAAATTGAATAACGGAAACGAAAGAGTGCCTCCCTGGTTCCGGAGATACGCCACTACTGTCGAATTAAAGGACAGGATTTGGGCATGCGTTTCTGAATAATGTTCATGCAATGACATAAAGCAAGCCTAAAAAACATTATTCCGCGGAAGAAAACTGGTTGCTAAGAGACTGCGGAACCCAAAGACCCTGGCACTTCGAATCCGTAGGGATCAGTATTATATCCCAATCTGTTTGACTGGCAACCGTCATAACAGCCACACTCGGGTCCGGCAACTGCGGTGGCACTCTCTGAGTCAACCACCGAATGTTTGCCCCAGTCTGAATCTCTTGTAACACTAGATAGACAAGAGAACGTGTAAATCGAGCAATTCATGGATTGCCGAAAAGTTGCCGTCGAAGAGAAGCTCCTCCGAGAACGAAGCGACTCTGAGAGAGTTCTTAACCTTACTATCCACGCGTGTGGATGTAGCTAGGGCTGCGTCACGTCTAACCAACTCCAATCAGCCACTGAAGGGCGGAGTTATACGTGAACAAACTACTGCCCTCAAAAGAAATTACATTGAGAATAATATCCCGTAAATCTTTTCTTGAAGACGTAATGATAACGCCTCAGTAAGGCGGATTACGTATGATAAAGCGTCTAAGTTAAGTCCACTATACATCATGACGTTTCCAACATTGAAGTTGGAAAAGACATAAATGGCGAAAAAGAATATATCCAGTCTTTAACCACACCGTCTAGACGCATATGAACTCTCGGTATGCCCTGCTCTGCCAAAATAAACTATTCGTATAAATGATAAAATGGCAGAAATGAGCAACGCGGACAAGAAACTAAACTATCATGCTTGGTAGCAGGCTTGTATATATATATATATATATAGCGTCGAAAAATAAAACACATGTTGTAATGACAATATTGGACTGCGTCGGTAAGTCAGGGACAATGTCCCTGAACCGATCGAAAAATCCGAGTCCAATGATGCTATAAGTCTCTTATCCAAGATCGCAGCAATGAAGTCTGAAATAACAATCACTGGAAGATAATGCCAGAAGATATGAAAGGCAGCTTCCGATACTACTAAAGGGAAAACTCGAAATCTTTCGAATCCCTTTCGCCATCCTGTCGGACCCTATAAAGCGTTTGGTCGTCCGTACCTGATGCAACCGCGGACCGCACCGACCCAGTGCCGTCGGATAATTCCTGATTCGACCGAGAAACTGTCAATTGCTGGGATGCTGTGAAACAACTGTGCTAACTCGGATAGCACGTCCGTCACTGAGGCCTGAGGAGAAGCGGTCTTACGATGCATTGCCGCTGGAAGCTCCGTGATCGTTACCCCGTGCATACTACCAATATGCGAGCGAACGGAGTGTATAGGCCTCGTGTCCCTTGGCTACCGGATGGCGCGACCTATTCGCCGTGGAATCACTGAATGACGAAACTGATCGGATACTCGAGGTCACGTAGCCAATGTGCGGTCGTGTGCCCTGCTGTGAGGATGAGGAAGCATTAAGGACAGTCTCTCGGACTGTCAATATAACGGAGCGTCCCGACCGACGGACATATGCTCCGAATGTAAAATATCTGAACCACAACATGCGGTCCCCTATGTTGTTGGACGAGAGAGGGACCTCTCTCGCTCACAGCCTGGACGAACCTGGACAAGCCAGGAACCGGACTAACAGGCTTCCTCCGATCTGTCCTCAATCTGCCGTCACTGGGTGAGTACTAAAGTAATTAAAGTGCTCGCATCACCCAAATCTCCTTCCTAGACCGCAACGGACGAACCCGGCAGCCGAACCATTCGATGAATGTACGCTACACCGGGTGAGCTAGCGAATGTCA
This sequence comes from Pictodentalium vernedei, assembly GCA_031216915.1. NCBI lineage: Eukaryota > Metazoa > Mollusca > Scaphopoda > Dentaliida > Dentaliidae > Pictodentalium > Pictodentalium vernedei. The sequence continues at coordinate 437,019,909 of CM062296.1, read as the reverse complement.
CTCCGTAGGTGATAGACATATTCCATGAGCACTTATTGCCGCTAGCTCTTCATTAACTATGATGACAGAGGCACACTTTTGAAAGACATCTCCGTAACTTTGCGAACAAGAAACCAGAAATGCTTGGTTATAGCAAGCATAAAATAATAATATATATAGCGTCGTTCAATAATTCGAAAGTTTGTGTGACATTATTGGACTATGTCGGAACTGAGGGACGATGTCCCTGAACCGATCCAAAAATTTCTAAGTCCACCGACGCTATCAGTTTCTTATCCGGCATCGCAGCATTCTGGTCCGACGAAAGAAGCTGTAGAAGACCAAGTCAGATGACATACACAACAGCATATGTTGTTCCGAAAGGGAAAGCTCGAAATCCTCCAAATCCCTTTCGGTATCCCGTCGGACCGGATGAAACTTTCGGACGTCCGTACCCGCTTCCGCGGAGCGTCCCGACCCAGCATCGTCGAATAAAAAATATGCGACAGATTCAGTTGATGCTGGGATGCTGCGATAAACTGTGCTATTTAGGAAAGCATGTCCGTTCCCGAGGCCTGTGCAGTAGCGGTCTTATGATGCATTGCCGCCGGAAGCTCCGTGTACGTTGACTCCCGCACACTTCCTATGCGAACATCCGGAGTCTGCAGGCCTCGTGTCCCTGGCTACCGGATGGTGTGACATGGTCGCCGAAGAATCCTTGATCGGCGAAGCTGGTAATATATCGGCAGTCACGCAGCCAAGGTGCGGTCGTGTGCGCTGACGAGAAGAGGAAGCCTTAGCAGTCTCCGCGGACTGCCTATACAACGGAGCGTCCCGAGCGACGGACGTATGCTCCGCTTGCGACACATTTTGTACCACAACATCTGGGGCCAGATGTTGTTGAACGAGAGAGGGGCCTCTCTCGCTTGCCGTCCGGATGGACCGGAACAGGCTATGAACCGGACTAAAAGGCTTCCTCCGTTCTCCCTCCGATCCGCCGTCACTGGGTGTGCATTAGGTTGATTTATAGTGCTCGCATCACCCCAAAATTCCTTCTAGACCGCAACGGACGAACCCGGCTGCCGAACCATTCGGTGAATGGACGCTACACCGGGCGAGCTAGCGGACGTCAAAGGCCGTCGAACCTACTAGGGTCCTCTTAGGCAATTGGCGAATTTACATGAGCACTTTTCCGCTAGCCCTTCATTAATTGTGACGACGGAGGCACACTGTTGGAAGACATCACAGATACATCACCCTAATCTTGATCGTCTGAAATAGAAATTGATAAAGTAGAGTGACCCTGCGGGGAAAGGACCGGAGTGTCCAATTCCCCAATAACATACCATGACATACGCTTCCCATATTGTCATCGAAATCATACGATACAGAACAGGAGTTAATGCGAGTACACTGACCACATATAGAATGATTATAAAGTCAGAGGAAGACTTCCTCTTAATACAATTGATCAATATCCTTTCAATGTGAAAAGAAAACAAGTCCTGGTACTCGCACTAACCCCTGACAATCAAAATACATAATAATAATATGATCCATTAATATAGAAAAAATAATTGAAATCAAAATATTTTGAAAAAATATTTTTTCAGAACAGCCCAAGTTTCTGAAAAATAACGTTGAGCCCCAATGGATCCCAAGCCTAAGTGTGGACAAAAATTTTAAAAATATTTTAAACAATTTATTCAACACTTACGAACAATAATAATGTATCTAGTTATGATTAAAATAACATCAAGATATTATTTTCCAAAAATCCCCCCCTCACACAGAGGGCTGTTGTAAATGTAAACAATGAGTGTAAAAACACTAAAATAAGACTCCAGGCACCCAGGCCCGAAATCAGTTACCAAAAATACACTATCTGATGCAAAACAGAGACTTCCAGGGAAGAAACTGCAGAACATCAGATGGTAGATGCAGAACACAACGCCTAACCACCCGTAGGTGAAGACGTAAACATGGGGAAAAGAACAGAATTTATTCTGTTATTCAGCTAAAACTCTCAAGAAAATTTAGTAATAATAATTACAAAATAGCAAGGGGGGACTTAAAGGACAGGGAGAGAGGAAAACACTTAAAAAACAGTGTAACTAAATAATCAGAATGACAACAAAATGGCTGCTGCCTTGAAAATAGGTAACTTAACATAATTTCATTAAAAAATTTTAAGTTACAGCCCTGATAATATTCTGTCACACATTTTTTCCTCTCCTCCTTCTCTATCCTCCTTAGAATCACCATTTCACTAATATTTATGTGTCTGGCATCATTTAAACTGAGATTTACAAGCACAAAGATCAGTCAGATGTTAACTGATGAAGGGCCAAACTTAGAATGATTAATGGCGCCAATTTCGGAACGTCCTTGACACTGCGCATGCGCAGTAGAGGCGAAGTGTGGAGGGCCTTTCAGGACATGTTTTCTTTGGTTTTAGATGCAAATTTTGGGGATTGGGGGGCAAAATTTGTGTTTGGCCCTATATTTTAAGAGTTAGCACCAGCTATGTCTGGGTCATTGGTACAGTATAAAAGTTAAAAAATTTATAGTAATTTATATATTTTTTATACTTACCAATGACCCAGACTTAGCTGGTGCTAACTCCACAAAAAACCAGGGCCAAACACAAATTTTGCCCCCCAATCCCCAAAATTTGCATCCAAAACAAAAAGAAATCATGTCCTAAAGGACCTCCATAGTACGACTCTACTGCGCATGCGCAGTGACGCAGTCGTCCCGAAATTGGCGCCAAATATCATTCTTACTGGCAGTGCCTGGTCAGCGCTATGTACTCAGCGGGGAGGCAAGAGTTCCCAACTCAGGGAGGGCCATCCCCGTCTGGGTCATTGGTAAGTATAAAAAATATATAAATTACTATAAATTTTTTAACATTTTTATACTGTACCAATGACCCAGACTTAGCTGAATAGTAAACAGGCTGGAGGGCCTAGGACATAGAGGAAAATCCAATAAGCTCAATTATAAAATAAAGAGATAACCCCTTAAGGAGAAAAGGAGTATTAGGCTTTACATGTATCTTTCTTATTTAATATTTAAATTAGAAAGATACACTACCCTTAATAATTGAGCACAATAACATTCATGTTCTCTATTAATATCCAGTATAACCTTTATACTAATTATTATTAAAACAAGCCAATAAATAAAGTAGTCCAGAGAATTGAGACTCTTTATAATCATTTAAAAGTGTCCGAGTATTGTATATTAAAGCCCGTTTGACACTTGACATATACAAATGCTTCACACCGAGCTACACTTTAAAAATAAGACATGAATGAAATTAAACATTAATATTACACTTTAAAACCATCCCGGAAGCGACTCAGAAATACTGTCTTGGAGGAGGCATTCCCTTGCTTTTCACTATAAAGCAGGTGACCTAAGGGAACACCCGCCCCCCCCCCCCCCCCCCCTTCCCCTTGCCCTGGGTCAAATAGCCCAGAGCGAAGAGGGCAGCCGGACGGAGTCACTGCCGGAACAGAAAGCCTGCATAACTATAGTTGCAACTGTTTAGTGGACGACATTCTGAGCAACAGATAACGGACCTAAACAATGCAGGTCTCCAGAAATGGACTCAATATTTCTGAGATAAAAATTAGTAAATGTGGATGGCTGAGACCAATAAGCAGCCTTCATTAAATCTGTAATAGCAACACTATTAGCATAAGCCCAGGAAGTAGAAAGAGCTCTTACTTCATGAGCAGAAATCTTAAGCACAGACTGCTGAGAAGAAGATAAATCTTCATACGCAGTACGGATAGTTAACTGAATCCATCTAGCAATAGAATGGACTGAAATGTCCTTTCTATTAGGCATCAAAGACAGAAAGAAACGTTTCCGTCCCTTTCTGATGAACTGAGATCTCTGTTTATAGATACGTAGTGCTCTAACAGGACAGAGTAAAGGCCTACGCCCGTCTGAAGACGGAAGAGCCTTAATAACAATAGGTTCCGGATATTTATTAGGAGCCTGATTCTTAGCTAAAAAACCGACGTTAGTAGTGAAGGTGATAGTGTTCCCAACACTACGATAATGAGAATCATCCACCGATAGTGCATGAAGCTCACTGACTCTTCTGGCAGAAGAAAAAGCTAAGAGAAAAGCTGTCTTATAAGATAAGAATTTGAAATCTACTGTCCCAAGAGGTTCAAATGGCTTTTCCTTCAATTTAAGGAGAACCCAAGCTAAATTCCACTTAGGAATTAATCTAAGAGTTCTTGGTCTATTTATCGAAAAGTTTCTAACCAATTTCGATAAAGAGACATTAGATCCAATTTGTAAACTATCATGATGTGCATAGGTATCAGATAACATAGATCTATAACCCTTTATAGTAACCGGTTGCAGTTTGATTTCGTCAAACAAGTATACTAGAAAGTTAGCAATGTCTGGTATAGAGGGATCAAATATATCAACAGAATGATCCCTACACCAACGACGGAAAACCTTCCACTTAGCCGCATAGTTTAGCGAAGAGGAGGTCCTCCTACAGTTAGAAATCGCGTCCACTGCTCGTCCTGTAAAGTGCTTGCCATGCAAGAAGGACCGCACAACGGAAAAACGTGAAGGTTGAGACCTTGCGGGTTGTGATGCAGTTGGCGCGATTTCCCCTGCCAAAGAAGATCCTCTCGTGGAGGGAGCTTCCGCGGTAGGTCCCACAACAGACACCTGAGTAGATTTATCCACGGTCTCTGTGGCGACAGAGATGCTACCAACAGAATCTTGCATTGAGATTGTTTTATCTTTAGCAATACTTGTTGAATTAACGGCGCTGGAGGATACGCATATCCTATCATTCCGTCCCAAGGGATCGATAGAGCGTCTACAGCAAATGCTCTTGGATCCGGACACGGGGACACATACGTCTGCAACTGATTGTTGAGATGTGTCGCAAATAAGTCTATCATTGGCCGTTCCCATTGGTAGCAAATCTGATTGAATACTTGTTTGTTGAGAGTCCACTCCGACGGCAACAAGCGACCCTTTCGAGAAAGGGAGTCTGCTAGCACATTCAGACGACCCGGTATGTGACGGACCGAAAGAAGAACGTGATGTTCCAACGCAAACAGAAGGATTCTTTCCGTTAGATTGAACAACGGAACTGAATGAGTGCCTCCCTGATTCCGTATGTACGCCACTACTGTCGTATTGTCGGATAGGATTTGGACATGAGCATCGTGAATAATGTCCATCCAGTGACGTAACGCAAGCCAAATTGACATCATTTCCTTGATGTTTATGTGCTTGCACAGGAATTGCGGATCCCAAAGACCCTGGCATCTCGAATCCGTTGGGATTAATGATGCACCCCAACCTGTTTGACTGGCATCCGTCATAATGGTAAAACTCGGATCCGGCAACTGCAGCGGAACTCCTTGAGTTAACCACTGAATGTTTGCCCAAGTCTGAATCTCTTGTTTCACTTGATCTGACAAGAGAACGTCTACATCGAGCGAATGAATTTTCACACTCCAATTCTGAGTCAAGAAAATTTGAAGAGGCCGTGTGCGTAGCCGTCCCATCGGAATGAGATCCGCAGCGGCTCCGCACAGACCTATCAGTCTCATAAATTCTCTCGCTGTGACTTTGTCTGTATTTAGACAATAGCGAGCGTAACAACTGACTAATTTCGCTCTGGTTAACGGCAGACGAACGAGATTGTTGTGCGTCTCGAAGCTCATTCCCAGATGAGTGAATGACTTGGACGGCACCAGATCCGACTTCTCCTCGTTTACTATGAAACCGAGACGTCGGAGCAATAGAAGAAGATTCTGAACATCGTTCTGAAGCGTTAACTCGTTGCCGTACCTCTGAAGAATGTCGTCCAGGTAGGCCGACGTTACCGCAGACGAATGAGCTCGGAAGTAAATCATTACCGAGTTCATTACTCGAGTGAAAGCCCAGGGTGCTAGATTCAATCCGAAGCACATGGCCCGGAACTGATACACCACTCCTAGGACTGCGAAGCGTAGATACTTTCGGAATGTCGGATGTACCATGACGTGAAAGTACGCATCTTTGAGATCTATGCTCGTTGCATAATCGTTCACCCGAATACTCGCTCTGACCGATCGAATCGTCTCCATATAAAACTTCGGAGCGATGATCAGCTTGTTTATCCAGCTCAAATCTATGACTGGACGGAACGAGCCGTCTGGTTTCGGAACCAGAAACAGATGGCTGTAGAATCCCAGCGATTCCTGGTTTTCTACGACCTCTACCGCGTTCTTCATTAAAAGAGACTGCACCTCTGATAGCAGAGCGTCTCTTTTCTGAGGGTTTGACGGAAGATGAGTCCACTTTGGACTTCGAGTTAATGGAGGCTTTCGTTTGAAGGATATCTTTAGACCTTCCGAAGTCACTCCTCTCACCCAAGGGTCGTCCGTAATCGACGCCCACTCTTGAGAAAAACTCGACAACCTTCCGCCAACCGGAACGCGATAGAGGTTTGAGCCATCACCTCCTGGATCTGCGAGGCCTGCGGTAGGAGAAACCACGTCTTCCACGACCCGCACCTCGCCTCGTCGACCTCGGGGCGTCCGACCGATTGTCCCGGCCTGAAGGACGTCCCGAACGAGAGTCGCTATCCTGACGGTCTCTCGAATAAGAGCTAGAGGACGCACCGGAACCTCTATAGGAACCTCTCTTGGGCGGATAAGACCCAGAAGTGCCTGCCTTATTCGTGTCTGCTGAATCCGACCTTTTAGGAGCGGATCTAAACAACAGAGAATCACTAGCTTTCTTTTTAATATTATCATAAATAGCGGAAAGCTTGCCGTCAAAGAGAAGATCTCCTGAGACCGAAGCGACTCTAAGAGAGTTCTTCACCTTAGAATCCACTAGTGTGGATGTAGACAGGGCTGCGTCACGTCTAACCAACTCCAGATTAGCCACTGAAAGGGCGGAGTTACACGTGGAATAAGCTACTGCCCTTGAAAGAAGTCTTAAGGAGGATTGTATATCCTGAAACTCTTCCCCTTGAAGACGCAGTGATAACGCCTTCGTAAGGTGATCTGCGTAAGATAAGGCATCTAAATTGGCTCTGTTAGACGCAATAGCTGTTTCCAACACTGCGGTTGGAATAGAAGCTGACGACGGTAATGATAGCTCTAAGTCTTCCGCCTCGTCGTCCATACGCAGAGGAACTCTCGGTATACCCTGACCTGCCGTGTCGAATTTATTCCTTGCATTAATGAAAGGCAGGTTGAGAGTATTTGCGGACAAGAAGCCTGCTTTCCCTGTCCTGGAAGCAAGTTTAAAAATAGCGTCGTTCAATAATTCAAATGTTCTTGCAACATTATTGGACTGCGACGGAAACTCGGGAGCGATGTCCCTGAACCGCTCGAAAAAATCAGAGTCCAATGACGCTATAATTCTCCTGTCCGGAAGCGCAGCAGTCTGGCCCGACGGAACAACTTGAGGAAGAAAGTGCCGGATGAAGTCTACGGCAGCTTTGTGTTGTTCCGAAAGGGATAGCTCCAATTCATCCGTATCCCTTTCACCATCCGGTCGGACCTCCCGATGTTCCCGGTCGTCCGCCCCCGATGCTTCGGCGGAGCGTACCGACCCAGCGCCGTCGGATAATTCTCGATCCGACACCGTCTCTGTCGGCTGCTGGGATGCTGCGATAAGCTGTGCTATCTGCACTAGAATGTCCGACGTCGAGACCTGCGGAGGAGCGGTCTTTCGCTGCTTTGCCGAGGGCAGCTCCGCATCGGATGGCTCCCGCATACTTTTCCTATGCGAACGTCCGGAGTCCATCGGTCTCGAGTCCCTGGCTGCCGGATGGTGTGACCTGGTCGCCGAATAATCCTTCCTCGGCGAAGCTGGCAAGATATCGGAGGTCACGCAGCCAAGGTGCGGTCGTGTGCGCCGGCGAGAAGAGGAAGCCTTAACAGTCTCTGCGGACTGCTTATACAACGGAGCGTCCCGAGCGACGGACGTATGCTCCGCTAAAGACACATTTTGTACCACAACATCTGGTCCCAGATGTTGTTGTACGAGAGAGGGGCCTCTCTCGCTCGCGGCCCGGCTGGACCTGGACGAGCTAGGAACTGGACTAAAAGGCTTCCTCCGTTCTCGTTCACTATCCGCCGTCACTGGGTGTGCATCTATTATTTTTATAGTGCTCGCATCACCCAAAATTTCCTCTTGGACCGCATCGGACGAACCCGGCTGCCGAACCATTCGGTGAATGGACGCTACACCGGGCGAGCTAGCGGACGACATTTGTCTAATCTCCATGAGCACTTTTGCCGCTAGCTCTGTATTTAATTGTGACGACGGACGCACACTTGAAGAAGATAACATGGAAACATCACCCTGTTCTGGTTCCTCTGAAATAGAAACTGAGAGAGTAGAGTGACCTTGTGGAGAAAGAGCCGGCATCGCTCTTTCTCCAGAAACAACATATCGTGACACACGTTTCCAATGTTTCTCATCCCAATGTTCACATACAGGACAGGGATTAATGCGAGAACACTGACTACAATTTATGCAATAATCATGAAAGTCAGAGGAAGATTTCTTCCTATTACAATTTGAACAAGTTCCTTTCATTGTGAAGGAACAACAATAAGTCCTAGTTACTCGCAAAAACCCCTGACACAAAGATACATAATAACATGATCCATTAATAAATGAAAAAACAATTGCAAAACAAAATAATTTTGAAAAAATATTTTTTCAGAGAAGCCCAAGTTGCTGAAAAGTAACGTTGAGCCCCGATGGATCCGATGGCAAAGTGTGGTCAAAAATTTTAAAATTATATAAAATAATTAATGAGACACTTTCGGATAATATAAATGTATCTTATAATGAGATAAACTACCTCAAAGGCAAACAGCCCCCCTCAAAAAAGGCTGTTGCCAATGAAAACAAACAGTGTAAACACAGAAGAAAACATGACTCCAGGCACTGAAAAAACTGGCCCGGAATCAGTCCTCAATTACACTCTATCTGATGCAAAACAGAGACTCCCAGGGGAGAATCCGCAGAACATCAGATGGAAGATGCAGAACACAAACGTTATACACCCATGGGTGAAAACGTAACTATGGGGAAAATAACAGAAAACATTCTGTAACCAAGCAACTCTCCCAGGGAAATTTTAGAAATGAAACTTCTCAAAAATATGCCAAAAGCATGGGAGAATTGCAAGGGGGGACTTTAGAAGGTTAGGGGAGAGGAAACACTGAATAAGCAGTGCAACAATTAGCAAGAATGACAACAAGAGGCGTTTGCCTCGAAAATAGGCAACTTAACATAATTTTAACAAAAAATTTTAAGTACAGCCCTGATTATTTTTTGCCACTTCTTTTTTCCTCTCCTCCTTCTATCCTCCTTAGAATCACATTTTCTCCAAGAATTACGTGTCTGGCATCCTTTAAACTGAGATTTACAAGCACAAAGATCAGTGAGATGTTGACTGATGAAGGGCCAAACAGAGAATGATATTTGGCGCCAATTTCGGGACGACTGCGTCACTGCGCATGCGCAGTAGAGTCGTACTATGGAGGTCCTTTAGGACATGATTTCTTTTTGTTTTGGATGCAAATTTTGGGGATTGGGGGGCAAAATTTGTGTTTGGCCCTGGTTTTTTGTGGAGTTAGCACCAGCTAAGTCTGGGTCATTGGTACAGTATAAAAATATATATTTTTTCAGAAAAGCCCATGTTTCTGAAAGTAACGTTGAGCCCCAATGGATCCCAAAAAGCCTAAGTGTGGACAAAATTTTTTAAAATATTACAAAAAAATTAAAGCAACACTTATGTATAATAATAATGTATCTTGTTATGATTAAGCTAATACAAGGACAAGAAATCCCTCTCAACAGAAACCGTTGTCAATGTAAACAAGAAGTGTATAAACACCAGAAACATGACTCCAGGCACTGATAACCATGGCCCGAAATCAGTTACCAATAACACACTATCTGATGCAAAACAGAGACTTCCAGGGAAGAAACTGCAGAACATCAGATGGTAGATGCAGAACACTACGCCTAAACACCCATGGGTGAGGACGTAAACATGGGGAAAAGAACAGAATTCATTCTGTTACCCAGCTAAAACTCCCAAGAAATTTTAGTAATAATATTACAGAAAATATGCCAAAAGCATGGGAGAATAGCTAGGGGGGACTTAAAGGAAAGGGAGAGAGGAAACACTGAACAAGCAGTGTAACTTTATAGCAAGAATGACAACAACAGGCCCATGCCTCGAAATTAGGCAACATAACATAATCTCGTAAAAAAATTTTAAGTTACAGCCCTGATTATTTCCTGCCACTCATTTTTCCTCTCCTCCTTCTATTTCCTCTTTAGATCCACCATTTCTCTAATATTTATGTGTCTGGCATCATTTAAACTGAGATTTACAAGCACAAATATCAGTCAGATGTGAACTGATGAAGGGCCAAACAAAGAATAATAATTGGTGCCAATTTCGAGACCTCCTTGACACTGCGCATGCGCAGTGGAGGGAAAGTATGGAGGACCATTTAGGACATGATTTTTTCGGTTTTAGATGCAAATTTTGGGGATTGGGGGGCAAAATTTGTGTTTGGCCCTAGATTTTTGAGAATTAGCACCAGCTACGTCTGGGTCATTGGTACAGTATAAAAATATAAAATTTTATGTTCAAGCTGTCACGAGGTTTGAAAATTTGAGAACGTAGGCATGTTCACTTCTTGGTTCACAAGAAATGTTATAGAAATCTGTTCATAAATATAAGAGGAATTACGCATATAAGAATTTTGGAAAGGCATATGGCTGTTTTATTATATGGCCAACTCTTCTTTGAAGAGGGGTATAATGGCATCATGAGATTGTGGAGCAGATAATAGAAGAAGCAGTAGGTTCATCACTCTTGGAAGTTGCAGTGGCTTCTACTAATACACTTGTCTAAAACAGTACTTAAATAGAAGCAGCGGTTTTGGTTGATATAATTTGAGGATTCCAGTTGTGGAGACAGCCACTGTTGAGTGGTAGTAGTAGTACAGTGGGGGCCCCACTTAATTGGATAATACTTAACTGAATATAACTTCCAAACACAAAACCATTTAGCATACCTTCAATTCAAATTTGGCCTGTTAATTGAACACAGGGTATAAAGTAATCTGTCAAGTCCTGCCAATAGTTTATACCCATGTTGCCCATTTTAGAAGATTTCCACTCCAGGCTTTGGTTACTGGATCCTATTTTACCAGTAAAACAGTGCTTGTTACCACAGTGAATAAGTACTGCTTTACTCCCTGGGATTCCTACAGGGAGAATATAAAGGCTTAGTTTATCTCCAGAATACAGAAAAGTGATCAGATCCATGTCAATTGAATAATTTTCACTGGCAAGGTGGCTATTCACTTAACAGGGTTCCACCAGAGTAGTAACAGTACTAGTGATGATGGTGACAATAGGCAAAACTGTAGTGAGAGCCTGCAGCTTGTGTAGCAGTAGAAGTTGTAGTAGTTACTTCAGAAGTAGCACATGGGAAAACTAGGAAGAGGAGGGGCTGTAGTGAAGTGGTTGACCCTTTTGGCACAATGACCCAAAAATAAACAGGGTTCTTTCTATCATCATACCTAACCCATATGTGAAGTATAGTTTCCATTGGCCCAGCAGAACTTTAACTGGAGAGCGGAAACTAGGAAAAGTTGTTAGTTAATGGTCACTGTGACCTTCATCTTTGGCACAATTACCCCAAAATGAATAGGGTTCTTCATCTCATCATATCCATCCCACATGTCAAATGCTGTTTTGATCAGCCAAACAAAATTTAATTGGAGAGCAGAAACCAAATAACAGAAAATATTCAAGATTATTGTGACCCTTTGTGGGGTTCCTCAATCATTTTTTAAGATTTATAACTTCACTTTGTTGAACATTTCTCCAAAAAAGCTTTACCTTTTAATTGATACTGTGAGTGGTTTAGTGCAGGACATCTTGATGTAGACACTGATACCCTTTACCCAATGCACACAGTATCAGAATTTATTACTTTCATTATTTTTTTTAAATTTGTAAAAAATATTCAACAAAAGGAGCTCATTCCAATGAGGGGGTCACATGATGTGGCTTTAAATTAATCGATTTTTTTTTTCCGATCGCTCAATTTGTAAATTATGCAGGCGGATGTTGCCAATTAGTTAGGTAAAGGTTTAAACAATGCATTGGAATGACCTGTATTCTTCATCCAGTGATTAATTTCACTTCACTGAAAATGAGATTCTGTTCTTGATTTAAAACTCACTGGCTTATCAAAAACAGTAAAAAGGAAATATCGGAAATACCCAACAAGTCCCAGTTTATACTGAAACTCTCGGAACGAGTTCAATAAACTATAAGTAGTATGACCCTGCAAATCTCAAATATTGGTCAAATTGAATCTGTCTAGACAGAGGATTTTAAATCAAATCGAACTGAGCCTCATGAATGTTCAAATTGTAAATATTCCACCTTCTTAAAACTGTAAATATTGACTGGTTGGACTCAAGTGTTGTACTCATAGTAACTCATCCATTTGGGCAAGTCAATCAAAAAAGCTGAATATTCCACAATTTGGAAGCGGAACCTCCTTAAACTTATCTTCTATCATCAGGTCCCTTGTACGGGAGACCTGATGATACAAGATGATTTCAAGAGGAGGCACTTGGTTGGATTATGAGAACATCTTGTCGATTACAAAATTTCTGAAATCAGCATGATTTGAATTAAATCAATCACATCATTATGATGCTTTGGAACTGAATCAAATTTTAAAGGGCCCTAAAATGTAGGTCTGGACCAACCCTCTGGCTGATTAATTTACTGAACTAACTCCATAAATCTCACAATAAATGGGGAATGTATTGAAGATTCTATCTACCACTTGATTCAACAAAACATTGGCCCAATGCAACTTTCATACAACATATAGCCCCAATTGGTTTCCTATATAGGGCTACACATGCTACAAGTGCCTCAGATTCGCTCTTAGAGCTGTTTAGAGCACTAAATTTTTGGGGTAGTGGTGCCTGGTTCTGAGGCCCTTTGGCCATGGCCACCTCCTCCCACTTCCCTCCAGGGGGCAATGACTGGAGGGTCCTTGTTCGGACAGGGGGAGACCCACGAAACCCCACACAGTAGTGTTTCAAATACATCTTTGCCCCCCTCACCCCCCCCCCCCCCCCCCCCCCCCAAAAAAAAAAAAAACCTGACTAGGGCACCCCTATTATAGAATCCTGGCTACACACATTATTAAACATCAAATTACATTAACAAATAATTTAATGCTCACTATACATTATAGGAATGATATTCACAGAAAATATTTACAAAATCACAGTCATAAAGTCTCTGAAGCATGATTCAGTCAGCAAATGTGGCAGAGGCTCTTGTTAAACCAAGTTTCCTGTAATAAAAGAGATAAAATGAAATAATTTTCTCTCACCTTGCACAGTTTGGGAAACAGGAAATTCAAATATCATTTCATACATGTACAGTGCTGGGAGTGATCAGATCATGAGCATGAAAATATTATATTATAGATATCAGCTCAAGAAGATAAATTTAACAAGATAGTCCAATGACTTCCATATCCACAACTGACTTTAACTATAACATCTACATAATGAGCAGATTGAACAAAGTTAGATTTTATAACATATTTATATAGTGGGGCTCACTTAATCGGATATGTCTTAATAGAATAACCATGTCAAATATGTATATCTTCTAAAAACAAATCATTTACCATAAGTTCACTATAAATTTTACCTATTCTGTTAATTTCATATATGTTATATAGTAAATTAGAGTTAACTGAATAAAAAATCTTGTTACATGTCGAGAAATTACACCCTGACAATTACAAAATTCCCCTTGTGTGTAGACCTATTTGACTCCATTACGCTCCATGAGTTCTGCCAAATAAGAAATAATAGAATAAACGATCAGCTTATCTGTAGAATACAAGAAAGTGAGCAAGGGTGGTGACACAATTTATGGTTAGAAATTGTATTATAAGGCCTAAAAAAGTTAAAAAATTTATAGTAATTTATATATTTTTTATACTTACCAATGACCCAGACATAGCTGGTGCTAACTCTTAAAATATAGGGCCAAACACAAATTTTGCCCCCCAATCCCCAAAATTTGCATCTAAAACTAAAGAAAACATGTCCTGAAAGGCCCTCCACACTTCGCCCCTACTGCGCATGCGCAGTGTCAAGGACGTTCCGAAATTGGCGCCATTTATCATTCTAATAACCAGTGCCTGGTAAGCGCTATGTACTCAGCGGGGAGGCAAGAGTTCCCAACTCCTGGGAGGGCCATCCCCGTCTGGGTCATTGGTAAGTATAAAAAATATATAAATTACTATAAATTTTTTAACATTTTTATACTGTACCAATGACCCAGACATAGCTGAATAGTAAAAAGGCTGGAGGGCCAAGGACATAGAGCAAAATGGAATACGCTCAATAAAATAAAATAGAGTCATCCCCTGTAGGGAAAAGAAGAAATAGGCCTTACATGTATCTTTCTTATTTATGATCAATTAGAAAGATACAACACCTTCCAAAAATTGAGCTTCATACATCCATGTACTCTATTAATATCCAATAATCCTTATACTAATAATTTTTAAAGTAAGCCAATAATAAAGTAAGTCTAGAGAATAGAGACTCTTATACTCCTAAAAGTGTGTGAGAATTGCATAATCATGTCCGTTGACATATGCAATATTCAAAAGCTATACTTTAAAAACTAAGACTTGAATGAATTTTATAACTTAAACTTCTCACTAAACAACCATCCCAATAACAGCTCAGAATTACTAACTCCGGAGGAGGTATCCCCTTGTTTTCATAGTAAAAACAGGTGACCCAAGGGAACACCCTCCCCCCCCCCTTTTTCTTGCCCTGGGTCAAATAGCCCAGAGCGAAGAGGGCAGCCGAACGGAGACACTGCCGAAACAGACAGCCTACCTAGCTATAGTAGCAACTGTTAAGTGAATGACATTCTGAGCAGTAGATAATAGACCTAACAATAGAGGCCTCCAGAAATGGACTCGATATTTCTGAGATAAAATTCATGAATGGATGGCTGAGTGCAATGAGCAGCCTTCAAAAATCTATAATAGCAACACTATTAATGTAAGCCCAAGAAGTAGAAGAACTCTTACTTCATGAGCCGAAATCTTAAGCACAACTGCTAAGCCAATGATATACCATAAGCAGTACGCTAGTTAATAGAATCCATTAACAATAAAATGGAGCGTAACGTCCTTCTACTAGACATCAAAGACAGAAGAAGCTTACGCCCTTGTAATAAACAGATATCTGTTTATAAATACATAAACTGTACCCGGAAAGAGTAAAGGCCTATGCCCATACGAAGACGGAAGGGCCTTAAAATAATAGGTTCCGGATAATAGGAGCCTAACTCTTATGCAACAATCCAACCTAAATAGTAACGGAAGTATTGATTCCGAAACTATGAAAGTGAAAATCATCCATCGATAGTGCATGAAACTCACTGACTCTACAGTAAAAGAGAAATCAACAGAATTACTGTCTAAAAGGTCAGAATTTGAAAACTACTGTTTCCAGAGGTTCAAATGATTACTTAGCTAAATAAGAACCTGAAGTTAAAATCCGTATAGGAATTTAATCCAAAGATTCTAAGTCTATTTATCAAAAAGTTACTGACTGACTTAGATAAAGAGACAAAAGACTCAATTGTAAACTATCGTAGAGTGCATAGGTATGAGGTAACATAAACCTATAACCTAAATAACAACAGGCTGCAGTAGATCTTGTGAAACAAGTATACTAAAAAATAGCAATGAGTAGTATGGAGGGATCAACCATATGAACATAATGATCCCTACACCACGACGGAAGAGCCTCCACTTTAGTCGCATAGAATAGCGAAGAAGAGGATCTCCTATAGTAAGAAATCGCGTCCAAAGCTCGTCCAGTACAGTGCTTACAATGCAATACGGACCACACAACGGAATACATGAAGGTTGCGACCTTGCTGGTTGTGATAAAGATGACACGATTTACCCAGTGAAAAAAGATCCTCACATAGAGGAAGATTTCACGTTAAGATCCACAGTAGACAAGAGAGTAAATTACTCATGATCTCTGTGAAGATAGAGATGCTATCAACAGAAATGTATTGTGGTTGTTTATCTTAGCAATACCTGCTAAAACAACAGCGCCGGAGGATACGCGTATCCTATCATTCCGTCCTATAGATCAATAGAGCGTTAACAGTATTAGCTCAGAGATCTGGACAAGCCAACACATACGTCTGCAAAATGATTAGCAAGCTGTGTCATAAATAAAACATCATTGGGCGCTCCCATAGATAGCAAATCTGATTGAATACTTGTTTGTTGAGAGTCCATTCTGACAGCAACAAGCGACCCGTAAGAGAACGGGAGTGCGATAAAACAATCAGACGACCCAGAATATGACGGATCAAAACTGAACTTGGTGTACTATAACCAACAGACGGATTCTTTCCATTAAATTGAATAACGGAAACGAAAGAGTGCCTCCCTGGTTCCGGAGATACGCCACTACTGTCGAATTAAAGGACAGGAATTTGGGCATGCGTTTCTGAATAATGTTCATGCAATGACATAAAGCAAGCCTAAAAAACATTATTCCGCGGAAGTTAAACTGATAGCTAAAAGACTGCGGAACCCAAAGACCCTGGCACTTCGAATCCGTAGGGATCAGTATATATCCCAATCTGTTTGACTGGCAACCGTCATAACAGCCACACTCGGGTCCGGCAACTGCGGCGGCACTCTCTGAGTCAACCACCGAATGTTTGCCCCAGTCTGAATCTCTTGTAACACTAGATAGACAAGAGAATGTATAAATCAAGCAATTCATGGATTGCCGGAAAGTTGCAGTCGAAGAGAAGCTCCTCCGAGAACGAAGCGACTCTGAGAGAGTTCTTAACCTACTATCCACGCGTGGATGTAGCTAGGGCTGCATCACGTCTAACCAACTCCAATCAGCCACTGAAGGGCGGAGTTATACGTGAACAAACTATTGCCCTCAAAAGAAATTACATTGAGAATAATATCCCGTAAATCTTTTCTTGAAGACGTAATGATAACGCCTCAGTAAGGCGGATTACGTATAATAAAGCGTCTAAGTTAAGTCTACTATACATAATGTCGTTCCCAACATTGAAATTGGAAAAGACATAAACGGCGAAAAAGAATATATGCAGTCTTTAATCACACCGTCTAGACGCATATGAACTCTCGGTATGCCCTGCTCTGCCAAAATAAACTATATGTAAAAAAGATAAAATGGCAGAAATGAGCCACGCGGACAAGAAACTAAACTATCATGCTTAGTAGCAGGCTTGTATATATATATAAATATATAGCGTCGAAAAATAAAACACATGTTGTAATGACAATATTGGACTGCGTCGGTAAGTCAGGGACAAAGTCCCTGTACCGATCGAAAAATCCGAGTCCAATGACGCTATAAGTCTCTTATCCAAGATCGCAGCAATGAAGTCCGAAAAATAATCACTGGAAGAAATGCCAGAAGATATGAAAGGCATCTTCCGATACTACTAAAGGGAAAACTCGAAATCTTTCGAATCCCTTTCGCCATCCTGTCGGACCCTATAAAGCGTTCGGTCGTCCGTAGATTGATGCAACCGCGGACCGCACCGACCCAGCGCCGTCGGATAATTCCTGATTCGACCGAGAAACCGTCAATTGCTGGGATGCTGCGAAACAACTGTGCTAACTCGGATAGCATGTCCGTCACTGAGGCCTGAGGAGCAGCGGACTTACGATGCATTGCCGCAGGAAGCTCCGAGATCGTTACCCCGTGCATACTTCCAATATGCGAGCGAACGGAGTTTATAGGCCTCGTGTCCCTTGGCTACCGGATGGCGCGACCTATTCGCTGTGGAATCACTAAATGCCGAAACTGATCGGATACTCGAGGTCACGTAGCCAATGTGCGGTCGTGTGCCCTGCTGTGAGGATGAGGAAGCATTAAAGACAGTCTCTCGGACTGTCAATATAACGGAGCGTCCCGAGCAACGGACATATGCTCCGAATGTAAAATATCTGAACCACAACATGCGGTCCCCTATGTTGTTGGCTTCCTCCGATCTGTCCTCAATCTGCCGTCACTGGGTGAGTACTAAAGTAATTAAAGTGCTCGCATCACCCAAATCTCCTTCCTAGACCGCAACGGACGAACCCGGCAGCCGAACCATTCGATGAATGTACGCTACACCGGGTGAGCTAGCGAATGTCGCTCCGTAAGCGATAGACATATTCCATGAGCACTTATTGCCGCTAACTCCTCATTAACTATGACGACAGAGGCACACTTTTG
The DNA here is from genome assembly GCA_031216915.1 of Pictodentalium vernedei. Classification (NCBI taxonomy): domain Eukaryota; kingdom Metazoa; phylum Mollusca; class Scaphopoda; order Dentaliida; family Dentaliidae; genus Pictodentalium; species Pictodentalium vernedei. The sequence goes on along the minus strand of CM062296.1, from coordinate 437,001,514 downwards.
AAAGACATCTCCATAACTCTTCGAACAAGAAACCAGAAATGCTTGGATAGCAAGCATAAAATAATAATATATATAGCGTCGTTCAATAATTCGAAAGTTTGTGTGACATTATTGGACTATGTCGGAACTGAGGGACGATGTCCCTGAACCGAACCAAAAAATTACTAAGTCCACCGACGCTATCAGTTTCTTATCCGGCATCGCAGCATATGTTGATCCGAAAGGGAAAGCTTGAAATCCACCGAATCCCTTTCGGTATCCCGTCGGACCGGATGAAACTTTCGGACGTCCGTACCCGCTTCCGCGGAGCGTCCCGACCCAGCATCGTCGGATAAAATATATGCGACAGATTCAGTTGATGCTGGGATGCTGCGATAAACTGTGCTATTAAGGAAAGCACGTCCGTTCCCGAGGCCTGTGCAGTAGCGGACTTACGATGCATTGCCGCTGGAAGCTCCGTGTACGTTGACTCCCGCACACTTCCTATGCGAACGTCCGGAGTCTGCAGGCCTCGAGTCCCCGGCTACCGACCCAGCGCTGTCGGATAATTCTCGATCCGACACCGTTTCTGTCAGCTGCTGGGATGCTGCGATAAGCTGTGCTATGTGCACAAGAATGTCCGGCGTCGAGACCTGCGGAGGCGCAGTCTATCGCTGCTTCGCCGAGGGCAGCTCTGCATCAGATGGCTCCCGCATACTTTTCCTATGCGAACGTCCGGAGTCCATCGGTCTCGAATCCCTGGCTGCCGGATGGTGTGACCTGGTCGCCGAAGAATCCTTGATCGGCGAAGCTGGTAATATATCGGCGGTCACGCAGCCAAGGTGCGGTCGTGTGCGCTGACGAGAAGAGGAAGCCTTAGCAGTCTCAGCGGACTGCCTATACAACGGAGCGTCCCGAGCGACGGACGTATGCTCCGCTAACGACACATTGTACCACAACATCTGGGGCCAGATGTTGTTGAACGAGAGAGGGGCCTCTCTCGCTTGCCGTCCGGATGGACCGGAACGAGCTATGAACCGGACTAAAAGGCTTCCTCCGTTCTCCCTCCGATCCGCCGTCACTGGGTGTGCATTAAGTTAATTTTATAGTGCTCGCATCACCCCAAAATTCCTTCTAGACCGCAACGGACGAACCCGGCTGCCGAACCATTCGGTGAATGGACGCTACACCGGGCGAGCTAGCGGACGTCAAAGGCCGTCGAACCTACTAGGGTCCTCTTAGGCAATTGGCGTATTACATGAGCACTTTTCCGCTAGCCCTTCATTAATTGTGACGACGGAGGCACACTGTTGGAAGACATCACAGATACATCACCCTAATCTTGATCGTCTGAAAATAGAAATTGATAAAGTAGAGTGACCCTGCGGGGAAAGGACCGGAGTGTCCAAATCCCCAACAACATACCGTGACATACGCTTCCCATATTGTCATCGAAATCATACGATACAGAACAGGAGTTAATGCGAGTACACTGACCACATATAGAATGATAATAAGGTCAGAGGAAGACTTCCTCTTAAAACAATTGATCAATATCCTTTCAATGTGAAAAGAAAACAAGTCCTGGTACTCGCACTAACCCCTGGCAATCAAAATACATAATAATAATATGATCCATTAATATAGAAAAAATAATTGAAATCAAAATATTTTGAAAAAAATATTTTTTCAGAACAGCCCAAGTTTCTGAAAAGTAACGTTGAGCCCCAATGGATCCCAAGCCTAAGTGTGGACAAAAATTTTAAAAATATTTTAAACAATTTATTCAACACTTACGAACAATAATAATGTATCTAGTTATGATTAAAATAACATAAAGATATTATTATTTAGAAATCCCCCCCTCACACAGAGGGCTGTTGTAAATGTAAACAATGAGTGTAAAAACACTAAAATAAGACTCCAGGCACCCAGGCCCGAAATCAGTTACCAAAAATACACCATCTGATGCAAAACAGAGGCTTCCAGGGAAGAAACTGCAGAACATCAGATGGTAGATGCAGAACACAACGCCTAACCACCCGTAGGTGAAGACGTAAACATGGGGAAAGAACAGAATTCATTCTGTTATTCAGCTAAAACTCCCAAGAAATTTTAGTAATAATAATTACAGAAACTATGCCAAAGCATGGGAGAATAGCAAGGGGGAACTTAAAGGACAGGGAGAGAGGAAAAACACTTGAAAAAACAGTGTAACTAAATAATCAGAATGACAACAAAATGGCTGCTGCCTTGAAAATAGGTAACTTAACATAATTTCATTAAAAAATTTTAAGTTACAGCCCTGATAATATTCTGTCACACATTCTTTTCCTCTCCTCCTTTTCTATCCTCCTTAGAATCACCATTTCACTAATATTTATGTGTCTGGCATCATTTAAACTGAGATTTAAAAGCACAAAGATCAGTCAGATGTTAACTGATGAAGGGCCAAACTTAGAAAATGGCGCCAATTTCGGAACGTCCTTGACACTGCGCATGCGCAGTAGGGGCGAAGTGTGGAGGGCCTTTCAGGACATGTTTTCTTTAGTTTTAGATGCAAATTTTGGGGATTGGGGGGCAAAATTTGTGTTTGGCCCTATATTTTAAGAGTTAGCACCAGCTATGTCTGGGTCATTGGTACAGTATAAAAATATAAAAAATCTGTTTCTCAGGCCCTCCCGCATAGTCCTTTTGGTTGCCGCATGCTCTCTTTTTATAACCAATTTAAACTTAAAAAAAATTAAAATTAAATGATTTATGTCGGATATTTTACCCAAGTTAAAAAAATTGATGAATTTGTCCCTTGAGTGCAAGAAAGCTTTGCAACGCTTTAGCATTGCAAAGCCTTCTTGCACTCAAGGGATGAAATACACTACCACCCATGCTATTCTGTAGATTATGAGGCCTAAAACTCGAACCAAGAACATGAACTTTTGATGGCAAAGAAGTATTTACTGAAATAAAAAATAAAATAAAAAAACGCTCGCCCGCATGCAATTTCACAAATAATGGCTTGAGAAACAGAAGATCTACTTTGTGTGGCCTAAAGAGGTTGTTATTTGACATAAATAACACAGAATAACATGGAAAAATTTATCAATAAAATAATACTACTGTTCAAAGTGGTGCTGCAAAGCTTAGCCAGATAATCAGTTTAGCCCTTAACTGGTAGAGTGCTAAGTTATTTTTGGTCATCAAAATTTGTTCACATGTCTTTGCCTTGTTACAATTTATGGGAGAGTGCCAACACGCACTCACCCATAAATCGTAACAAGACAAACCCATGAAGACTAATTAATTTCACTTCTAAGATAATATGAAGCACATCCACAGAATATGACACCTTTGGGCCGGGGTACCTGCTCTTCATATTAAAGCCCTGATAGTGGCTTCTAGCATGCTACCAGTTAAGAGACAAATTCTGACTTTGATCACATATTCTGCAACATCACAGGTGCTCCTACGTGCAGTCTTTGGATAAACTTACAAGTTACATTCTAAGTACCTTGGTAGTTGTTTTAGGCAAGTCTTGGCTCCCTATATAGGCAGCCAAGACTTATTTAAAAAAAATCAGCAAAGCCACAGGATGTAAATTGTCAAAGTGTAGTAAAAATATGTAAAAATCTCTAGGTCCTTACTGCCCTTAAGGCTAAATAACGGTGTCAATCAGTTATCTGCAATATCAACTAGATGGTGCCATTTGTGTGCGAAGCACACTATAGTATATCCCCGCATTTGCACTTTCCTTTTTGGTTAGTGCAGGATACAGACTTGGATAAAAAGGCTTCACGCATGTGTGTGATTTAAAATGATAAAACAGTATTTAATTTCCTTCTGAAGACTCACATGTGAAACTACTTCAATATTTCAAACAAGATACTTCACCCAACATGATGTATAAAGGGTAGTGTTCTGATCACATCATTGTCACATGATTGAAAAACCACTTGGACCCAAATCAAAATTCCGAAACCTTCATGCACATCTACAGATGCTATCTGAACATGTTAACATGGTTTAAACGTTTTGAATTCAATACCCTGAGAACCTTTGAGCGGACAAAGATTTTCTAAGGATAAAAGTGGTTCCACTGGAACCACCTGGAACCAAATCAAAATTCCGAAACCTTCATGCACATCTACAGATGCTCTCTGAACATGTTAACATGGTTTAAACATTTCGAATTCAATACCCTAAGAGCCTTTGAGCAGACAAAGACTTTCTAAGGATAAAAGTGGTTCCACTGGAACCACTTGGACCCAAATAAAAATTCCAAAACCTTCATGCACATCTACAGATGCTATCTGAACATGTTAACATGGTTTAAACGTTTCGAATTCAATACCCTACGAGCCTTTGTGTGGACAAAGATTTTCTAAGGATAAAAGTGGTTCCACTGGAACCACCTGGAACAAAATCAAAATTCAGAAACCTTCATGCACATCTACAGATGCTATTTGAACATGTTAACATGGTTTAAATGTTTCGAATTCAATACCCTAAGAGCCTTTGAGCGGACAAAGATTTTCTGAGGATAAAAGTGGTTCCACTGGAACCTCTTGGACCCAAATCAAAATTCCGAAACCTTCATGCACATCTACAGATGCTATCTGAACATGTTAACATGGTTTAAACGTTTCGAATTCAATACCCCAAGAACCTTTGAGCGGACAAAGATTTTCTAAGGATAAAAGTGGTTCCACTGGAACCACCTGGAACAAAATCAAAATTCCGAAACCTTCATGTACATCTACAGATGCTATCTGAACATGTTAACATGGTTTAAATGTTTCGAATTCAATACCCTAAGAGCCTTTGAGCGGACAAAGATTTTCTGAGGGTAAAAGTAGTTCCACTGGAACCACTTGGACCCAAATCAAAATTCCGAAACCTTCATGCACATCTACAGATGCTATCTGAACATGTTAACATGGTTTAAAAGTTTCGAATTCAATACCCTAAGAGCCTTTGAGCGGACAAAGATTTTCTAAGGATAAAAGTGGTTCCACTGGAACCACTTGGACCCAAATCAAAATTCCGAAACCTTCATGCACATCTACAGATGCTATCTGAACATGTTAACATGGTTTAAACGTATCGAATTCAATACACTAAGAACCTTTGAGCGGAAAAGATTTTCTAAGGATAAAAATGGTTCCACTGGAACCACTTGGAACCAAATCAAAATCCCGAAACCTTCATGCACATGTACTGGTGATACCTGAACACATTAGCATAGTTTAAACATTAATGCAAGTGAATGTAACACCGGACGGACGTACGGACGGACGGACGGATGGACGTACGTACGTACGTACGTACGTACGTACGGACGGAGATAACGACAATATCCCCGACAATACCCTAAGATGCTATCTGAACATGTTAACATGGTTTAAATGTTTCAAATTGAATACCCTACGAGCCTTTTAGCGGACAAAGATTTTCTGAGTGTAAAAGTGTTTCCACTGGAACCACTTGGACCCAAATCAAAATTCCAAAACCTTCATGCGCATCTACAGATGCTATCTGAACATGTTAACATGGTTTATTTAAATGTTTCAAATTCAATACCCTATGAGCCTTTGAGTCGACAAAGATTTTCTAAGGATAAAAGTGGTTCCACTGGAACCACCTGGAACCAAATCAAAATTCTGAAACCTTCATGCACATCTACAGATGCTATCTGAACATGTTAACATGGTTTAAACGTTTCGAATTCAATACCCTAAGAGCCTTTGAGCAGACAAAGATTTTCTGAGGGTAAAAGTGGTTCCACTGGAACCACTTGGACCCAAATCAAAATTGTGAAACCCTCATGCACATCTACAGATGCTATCTGAACATGTTAACATGGTTTAAACGTTTCGAATTTAATACCCTAAGAGCCTTTGAGCGGACAAAGATTTTCTAAGGATAAAAGTGGTTCCACTGGAACCACTTGGACCCAAATCAAAATTCCGAAACCTTCATGCACATCTACAGATGCTATCTGAACATGTTAACATGGTTTAAACGTTTCAAATTCAATACCCTAAGAACCTTTGAGCGGACAAAGATTTTCTAAGGATAAAAGTGGTTCCACTGGAACCACCTGGAACCAAATCAAAATTCCGAAACCTTCATGCACATCTACAGATGCTCTCTGAACATGTTAACATGGTTTAAACGTTTCGTATTCAATACCCTAAGAGCCTTAGAGCGGACAAAGACTTTCTAAGGATAAAAGTGGTTCCACTGGAACCACTTGGACCCAAATCAAAATTCCAAAACCTTCATGCACATCTACAGATGCTATCTGAACATGTTAACATGGTTTAAACGTTTCAAATTCAATACCCTACGAGCCTTTGTGTGGACAAAGATTTTCTAAGGATAAAAGTGGTTCCACTGGAACCACCTGGAACCAAATAAAAATTCCGAAACCTTCATGCACATCTACAGATGCTATCTGAACATGTTAACATGGTTTAAACGTTTCGAATTCAATACCCTAAGAGCCTTTGAGCGGACAAAGATTTTCTGAGGGTAAAAGTGGTTCCACTGGAACCACTTGGACCCAAATGAAAATTCCAAAACCTTCATGCACATCTACAGATGCTATCTGAACATGTTAACATGGTTTAAACATTTCGAATTCAATACCCTAAGAGCCTTTGAGCGGACAAAGATTTTGTAAGGATAAAAGTGGTTCCACTGGAACCACTTGGACCCAAATCAAAATTCCGAAACCTTCATGCACATCTACAGATGCTATCTGAACATGTTAACATGGTTTAAACATTTCGAATTCAATACCCTAAGAACCTTTGAGCGGACAAAGATTTTCTAAGGATAAAAGTGGTTCCACTGGAACCACCTGGAACAAAATCAAAATTCCGAAACCTTCATGCACATCTACAGATGCTATCTGAACATGTTAACATGGTTTAAATGTTTTGAATTCAATACCCTAAGAGCCTTTGAGCGGACAAAGATTTTCTGAGGGTAAAAGTGGTTCCACTGGAACCACTTGGACCCAAATCAAAATTCCGAAACCTTCATGCACATCTACAGATGCTATCTGAACATGTTAACATGGTTTAAAAGTTTCGAATTCAATACCCTAAGAGCCTTTGAGCGGACAAAGATTTTCTAATTTTCGGACGTACGGACGGACGTATGGACGGAGATAACGACAATATCCCCGACGAAAGCGGGGATAATAACCATCACCATTCCTTTAGTAAAATATACATGTTGTTTCTGTAAAATCCCAGCTTTTTATCTCATAGTAGGGTTCCTGCAGGCAAGGACTGATAAAATCCAAGGCTATTCAAAGCCATTTCTCAACATTTTTCAGCAATGTTCTAGGCCCTATGACAGCTAAAATCAAGGATGTTCAAGGTGCACACCTTCACAAACTATAGCATATTAAATTATATAGTTATAAAAGATGATTACACATTTTGTCTGAATTGTTATTTCATGAAAATTCAAGGCTTTTCAAGGCCTCCATGCTAATTTTTCAGGATTTCAAGGCCTTGAACAATCCTTAGTTAAATTGAAGGAACCCTGCATAGTTAATGTAAGAATGGCTGTGTATAACTAGTCTAGTTCACAGTTGGATGGTTCCAAAAAGACTAACAGTGACCACATGGCCCAAATTATGACCTTAGTCTGTGTCCTTGACCTCCATGGAACAAAAAAAAATTTCTGCGCAGCACATCATCTCCCCATCAGCAACATGTATACAAAGTTTCAACAACATCCAATGAAGCATCTCAGAGTTAAGGAGCAGACACAAAAATTTTCCTGAGGGACGGACAGACATAAGGACATATGGAAATGACAACCACCATATGCCCTCCCCCAACTCCCCAAATTTTCGGGGCATAAAAAAGAGTCAACAGTTTCAGAGCTAATTCAACATAAGAAAAAGAATACCCACGCTTCATTCACGAATATTTCAAGGGTTATTTTATTGTCTTCTGCTCCTTCTGGGTGTTCATCAAAATTTTTTATTCCAAGTGTGGTCATTGCTGAAAATGAATATAAAGACATAAGTTGAACCACAGATCACCTTTGGTTACCACATTGTTTACTCTGTCAAATTAACCAAGACACATGTACGAAATCCATTCAAATTTGGTTATTTTTTTTCATTTTGGAAGCCTGTAGATTATGATACCTTTTTGCAATTCAATACTTCGAGGGGCATAACCAATTTAAATGAAGTGTGTGATGAGGGGACAAAAACTCACAAAATACATTTCTCCCTCCACTTCACTTCATATTACTTCTTGCATGGTTATCCAGCCTGGAAATAGCACATAAATTTAGGTTGCATAGGTGTTACGTCAATTGTAAAATATGTGAATGCTGTGAGGTTGCGAAAGAAACAACACAGCATAAATTAACTTCCTAATCCCCCATATTTTGCAAGACAGCTATGGCAATCTTTGGGAACAAACTTGACCCAAAGGTTGTGCATTGCATCCACATATGACCAGAGTGGAATGCCATTTACATCTTAACCCTTTACCCAATGTAACGGCCAAAACCGGCCAGCACTGTTCTAAAAAATCGCCAATTAATTTTCATTATTTTTTCATTTTTTGTCTCAAAAATATAGGTTATGACCCCTTGTTGGAACGAGCTCATTCCAACAAGGGGTCATAACCTATGTTTTTGAGACAAAAAATGAAAAATATTAGTTGTTCAAGAATTTTTTTTGCAGGTGTTGTCTGCTTTTCATGTTAGGTAAAGGATTAACAGAATTTCCATCAAAATAAACAGCAACAATAACGTGTGATCTTGCCAAAACGAGGTCACACATTAGTTGTTGCCATTTGTTTTGGCAGAAATTCTCAATCTGTCAAGATGTAAGCAACATGATTTGCAAAGTAAAAACAGAAAGCGGAAAAGCATTACAACACTTTTTTCCTACTGGTTACCACCATGTTATATAGTATGACCTGCTAACAGGTTACGATTTGAGCTCTTTACTTCAAGGCCTGGTTACAAGTGTTTAGGTTCAGGATCTTCCCCAGGGCAAAAATAGCAGGAAATGGGACTAGGAATAATACAGCCAGCATGCCACATAAAGTAAATGTGGGTTTAAAAAATGTTAAAGAAGGGTACACACTTTGCCAAAATGAGTATGGCTGATCTCAAAACCACAGGTTTCAATGCTGGTTAATCTCTGGGCCAAGTTTTTATAAACATGACCAAACAAGCACAGACAAAATGATGAATCGGCAAAAATACACTAAATCAAAACCGGCAATTACTCTGTCAAAATAAGTCGGATGGTACACAGGTTCTCAGGATGGTTTATCTCTGCCAAGTTTTAAACAACTGACATGAAAATGAAAGAATATAAGCGGAAACAAATGAAGGTTGCAAAAAAACCTCGAAGTCAAAAAAGGTAAATAACTCCCATTCTGTTTAAACCCTGTGCCATGTTTAAAACAAAAAATGAAGGGATACAAGCTCAGACTAGTTGTGTCACTGGATAAAAAATTCAAAGTCAAAAGGCTCAATGACTTCAAAGCTGCATGTCCAATCAAACTCAAAATATCAGGTGCAAAGGTTCGCATGGTGGTTAACACATGTGCCAACAATTTTGTTGGGGGGGAGGGGGGTTAACTGCTAGTTGGAACATATAGCATAATCTTTTTAGGTTTAAGTACCATTAAAGTGAAGTCATGACTGTAACAAAATAAACCAAGAAATATCAAAAACAAAGTACGAGCCAGTTTTAAGGATTTCAGGCATGGATGGTAGAAATGTGTAAGGGTGACATTTCACAGTAAAAGTTGGGGACAGAGGGGAGGCAATGCTATCTTCCTGTGGCTACCTTGCTGAGAGCTCCAGGTAAGAGTTTTGCTATAAAAGGTTTTTACTCCCTGACTTTTTATGCAATGCAAATTTCACACCTAGTGCAAAATGCATTTGAAAGTATTCAAAGGGTAATTTACTGTTTGCAAATTGGTAATGGGCTGTCAGCTCACCTATTTTCACTTGAAGTATTGGTTAGCGCAAACTGAAAAATTACAAAGTTTGATAACAATGCTCAATCGATTATGAACAGAATCGATCAAAAAATGTTATAAAGTAAGTGACAAGTACCTGTGTTCAAGAAAAAAGGTGCAATGTTTCAGGGTTGGGGGTTGACAATAACATTTCACAAACCTGATAGATGAGTAATATCATTTTTCAGAACAGCCTACATTTTTGTACGCTTCAGTTTTCTTCCAATACATTTTTTCTAAAAATCAATGCATTTTGACACCTTCATGCATCTTTGATGGAGCTCTGGTAATTAGAATACTGAACTTGTTCCAGCAAAGGACATCAGACATGATTCGAAAGATAGAAAATGAAAATGTTTAGTTATTCACTTAACCCTTTAAAAATGCACACGATATCAAAATTTTTTTGTTTTATTTTTTTTCCAAACACTTCAGGAAATTCCAACAAAGCCATATCACGTGACCTCAAGCTTGTTACAAACAGAGGGTCACATGATATGGTTTTGTTGAAATGTGTTGAAAATTCTTTTTTTCAACTGCTCAATCTGTAAATTACACAAGTGGTTGCGGTGAATTTGTTAGGTAAAGGATGACAAAGCACTGGCACCTGCATCTTATGTTCTGGTGCAACTCTTCTTACTCTTTTAATTTTTAATTGATCGTCATATGCAGAACAATGATATATAGATAACGAATGCAACACCATGGGATGGCCAGTCAGCCACCATCGAAGTCTGACCATAATAATTCGCAAAGAAATATGTTGACACATCTGGTTCGCAATTCTATTCATGATATTACAAAAAAACTATAAACTAAATTTTGAAAAAAAATCTTTAATTTTCTTTGAAATGCGATTTCAAGAATGGTAATGTGATTATAAGAATGTGTAAGTTCCACAAGGGCAATTACTCAAAGAAGAAATATTGGACACGGCTGATTTACAATCCACTTCATGATTTACCAACAAAAAGCTATATATTAAATTCAGAAAAAAAATCTTGAACACTTTTCTTTGAAATGTGAAATGGTATTAAATGTGATGACAATAAATTCTAAGTGCAACAATGGCAATAATTCTTGAAGAAATACTTGAACATAGCTGGTTTGCAATCCCATTCATATTATCTATCAAATATGTGATGACAAGAAATGGGGAAAGTGATGGATGGAAAGACATAAGGGCATATAGAAGGACAGACAGATGGAAGGATGGACGGATGGAAGTACAAACAGAACCCATTCCTATATCCCCCTCCCACTACATGGCAGGGATAAATATACTATATTGTATTGCTTGCCGGTCAAATTTCATGAAAAAATGAACCACTCGGAAGCTAGAGCCCCCCAAACCCCCCCACCCCCACCCCCCCCCCCCCTGCACCCCCATGACAAATTGTTGATGTCCGTTGGAAAAATTGTTGGTTATTGGAATGCCAAAATTTTCTCTGAAGGCCACTAATTTGAAAAAAGGTTTACCATATGGTGAGACAGCTTTTGTTGAGCAAAATTATCCATATGTTTCAAAAAGATCCTTTCAAAGATAACAAAGTGCTCGTTTTAAGTACATGACAATCAAATATTCCTGGGCATGAAATGATTTCTTGTATTATTAATAATTTAAAGAATTATCTTCATTAAATGAAAGTAATTCTTTAAAATAATAATAAAAAACAAACGTTTCCAACATGCTTCTTTAATATTTTTTTAACTGCTGAGTGCTGGAAGCTCATATTTGGGCTCCATTCTTAAGTGTAAGTACTACAACTTTTTAAAAGATTTCATATTCTGTGGATGTTGTTCACATTACATATTTGTGGAATTGCCTTCTCTCAGATTATTGGAGAGTGCCAATGGTATTCCCCCATAAACAGGTATATAGATGGGTGGAGGGTGCGTCCAATCACCCACCCCCAATTATGGCCTAAAATTTTAAAAGTTGGAAATTCAGTAATGTAAATTACAAAAGTTGGAAATTCAATAATAACAATTACATTTGCTCTTGTCATATTTTTTCGGTTTCAACCAAAGTGATTTTCCAATTTACGAACCAAATTCTCCGACTATCCAATCAGCTGACAAAATTTTCCGAAATTCTGACTTAAATCAGTAACAGGCCATTTTTTTGAATTCATCGTTCCATCTTTGTGACTCAGAATAGTCAGTTGGAAGGAGTAGGTATTGGCTGAATAGCTCAGCTGTCAGGCTATAGAGTATAGTCCTTGTGTGCCCTGGTCAGTGTAATGGAAAACTCACCTGGACTTACCTGGGGAAATGCATTTTTCATGACTAGATTTAAGCCAGATGGAGGCCTCAGAATCCATCTCAAGAGTTCAAAAATGAAAAATTTTCCACACTGGATTCCCCCGGAATCCCCACCATCAAGTGGGGGATACCCCCTCTTGAACATTCCCTCAACTCGGGCCTGCCGCCCTCAGAACACGCCTACAGCATGCCATGCTGGGACCCCAACCCATAGTTTGAAATACACTGATCGCCCCACCACCAACACCAATCGAAGACCCTCTAGCTACATCCCTGCATGTAAATTATAACAAGGCAAAGACATATGAACAAATTTGGGCAAAACAAGAAAGATTTAGCACACTACCAGTTAACCCTTTACATAACATGAAAAGCAGATGACACTTGCAAACAAAATTCTTGAATAACTAATTTTTTCATTTTTTGTCTCAAAACATAGGTTATGACCCCTCATTGGAACGAGCCCAATGAGCTCATTCCAAAGAGGGGTCATAACCTATGTTTTTGAAACAAAAGATGAAAATATAATGAATATTAATTGGCAATTTTTATGAATAGAGCTGGTCGGTTTTGGCCGTTACGATGGGTAAAGGGTTAAAGAAGTACACTAAGTTAGGTTTCAAGTTTGTACAGGCTGTCAATCACACACAAACACCATTGGGAAATTTTAACTCTCAGCCCACCATGTCAGAAAATTGTAATATCCTGCTTTGGGCCTGAGAAATGACATGGTAGTTTTGAAACGACAGGAGTTTAATATGAAATAGGAAATTGAAGGCCCACGTTCTAGTGCTGTGATCATAAAAGTGGTATTTTTCTCAGATCAGACAATGAGTGATTCGTGACACAGTTATACACCTGTACATCAAAATTTCACATATAACAGTGGCAATGACACTGCAGCTCAACTTGTCCTAGAAGGGTCTGAACTAAATAGAAAGCTCCAATAATGCCAAGTAATTCAATGAAGTTTCTATAGAAAAGACATCACACCAAAGCTACATATGACATCTGAAAAAGATCGGGTGAGGGATTCGACCTGTGGGGTGTACTAATGGAATTTCTGACAATTAATATGCCAAATTCAAGATGGCCACTAGCAGCATTTTCAACAAAATTTGGAAAAATCTGATAGCTCCCATCTAGATATTGCCCCAAAGCCAAGAATGATATTTGGAACTGATCAGGTGAGAGCTGCGACTTATAGGATGTGCTAAAGGAATTATGGACGGACAGAGGAACATACAAGTGGACGACAGATAACAACCCATCCCAATAGCTCATTCTTGATGTTGTCAAGTTGAGCTTATAAAATATTGCGAAATCAAGACCGAATCAAGAAAAGTGAATGAAAATAGCATCTCAGATTCAATATTCTCACATTTGTTTCCAACAGGTGAGATTCTGCAGTACTGTGGGAAGAAATGCAGAAAGATAATTTCAACAGATTCGTGACCTAGTCATAAACCAATCAAAATTCTCTGTCTACTTTTGAGAACGCAGTGCAGTTTCCTGAAAATGAAACAAAATTACAAACCTTCTTTATACTGCTGAGTTGTGACAAAACCTGTATTTGTTGGGTCAAGCATTCCAAATACTGAATGAATATTTGAGTCATCAAATAAGCATGGATAATCTAGCTGACTCTCCTTTGCTTTCTGCAACTCTTCCAGCATGTCGATCAAATATGTTTTTGGTTCATCTGAAATTCCAAATAATAAATAAATTCAGAAATTCTGTCTGTTTGGTATAAAAGGTTGTTAAAAAAAACATTTTTGGGTCAATATGTTTAACCATTTACAGTACATTTGCCGTGGACTGGTAATATTCCACACATGGACAGTGATGTCCATGCATGTGTTTGCCTTGAAATAAAAATCCTCATCAGCAAAATTTTAATTGAAGCTCCGGGTGGTACCCGATGCTTCATTAATTAAATTTTTGATGATTATTCCTATAACTAGTGTTTGGAATCTAATATCACTGTGTCCATGGAAATATTACCCACCTGTGAAAAGTGACCAGTCCATGGTGGGCTGTACCTACATGACTAAGAAACACCACTGGAAAGACGGACAGAGAATTGCGATTTGATTGCAACTGTAGAGCAATCCAGGCAAAATTCTCTGACCACTTACTGCCCTGCAACACTATAGAATCTCAACTACTGAAAAAGAAATACAAGGACACTGAACATGAGAACTGAGATCCTACTTTTGTTTAATATTTGCAGGTCTCGACTTTAGAAGATATTATTTATGAAATCTTGATTCACTGGTGTAGTGATCTGATTATGAAATAGACAAGTTTTGTAATCACAGTACTGTAACTAACAATTTTCATGTTTTTTGCCCCGAAAACAGCTTACATGTACATGCATTATCTCATAGTAGAACAAGATTAACCCTTTCACTAACGAATCAGCTGCATCCACCCCCATAATTTTCAGATTTAGCAGTTGAAAAAAAAAAAAGTTTCAACAAAACAATATCATGTGACCCATCACCAGAACAAGCTCACTGAGCTCGTTCCAAAGAGGGGTCACTTGATATGGTTTTGTTTAATTTTTCTGAAAAATTTTGAAAAAGAAAAATTAAAATAATAAATTTTTATATCCTGTGTATTGGGTAAAGGGTTAATGGGTTGGATCCAATGTCATAACATGTATTTTGGAGGTAAAAACTGAAAGAAAAGAATAAAATTTGAATGGCAATTCTTGTGAACATTGCTAGCTGGACAGGGCCATTACACTGGGTACAAATAAAGGGTAAACTGCCTCAAAGCTGAAAACTGTTTTCAGAGCTTGAGCTGGGAGGGGTTTTTTTTGTCTTCTGGTTCGGTTCTGGAGTTTGGGTGCCATCTTGGAGACCAAACTGCAAGACCGAGCAAAAGCCAGCCAAGTGGTTTTACTGTGTTTGTGCATAAATTGATCAAATGACAGTAGAACCTGACTTGAGTGACCGTCCTTTTTGCCAGGCAAAAGTGGTCTCTCACAACAGGTGGTCTCTCATGACAGGTGCATTACATTACAGAGTAAAACAACCAAACGGTACAAAGTCAATGTGGTTTCTCCAGACAGGTGGTCTCTCACTAGAGTGGTCTCTCAAAATAGGATTTACTGTACATTTTACTGGGAAACTGGTCTAGAGGACCAGATGTCACTTAGTCTATCCAGTAAAGGAGCGAATATGTTGTGCTCTCCTTGTCATATTTTCTCTTTTATTGACTCAGTCACTGGACGAGTCAATAAGGGAGAAAATGCAACAAAGAAAACACAACATAGATAAGATGAAATTTATTCATTAGTTTTTTTTTCTGGCTCAATAGGCTTAGCAACTAATCCCCTAATAATGATCAAAGGGAAGTTTCGCTGAACTCAATGGAGATACTTCTGGACTGGGCTTTTTGTGATGAGTGGCTTCGTATAAACTAATTGTTGATTTTTCTAAGTTAGGGAGCCTTATGTGTTATTTACTCTATGTTCTAAACAAACATATATATTTATTTACTTATTAGGGTTTAATGACACTTTAACAGCCAAGGTCATATCATGTTGAGAGTTTTATGGATGGAGGAAGCCGAAGTACCCGGAGAGAACCACTGAGCAACGATGAGCAGCTGTCAGCTCCCCAACATCATAACTCCTTACTGCAGCACAGACAGGGTTAGATTGGTTGAAGACATGTGTACCATCGACATGCAGTATGCCTTAGCACACGGCATCACCGTGCCACCATGTGGACTATCGGGGTGAAGTGTCTTGCCCAAGGACACAATGCAGGAGTCCGAATTGATCGCTCAGATGGTCACCCATCCAAAGACTAACTGGATTCGCCGTTACTTAACTCCGGTGATCTGACGAGAGCTAAACAAACATAAAAACTAAACAGAATCCAAGGTTTTTTCCTGAAACCAAACCGAAACCGAATATGAAAAAACAAAACCTCCCAGCTCTATTCAGAGGACTAGACAGTGCAGTGATCATAAAAGTAAGCGGGCCTGCTGTTTTCAAAATTTTGCGTAACTCATTTATCGTTCACCTTGTCTGAGCTTTGGTAACTTGTCATTCGTTTCCCTGTATTTGATTCAGGTAACCTGTTAGGGAACCTAAATATATATCTATCACAACTTTGCTGATATATGAACTGTTGTGTCATATAAGCCAAGTTCTTGCTCCTATGGAAAATATTCTGTCAAATAGAAATGAATCCTTAGGAACAATAATAAGGCTGTGTTGCAGCAATTCAGATACAAATTAGTTGCAATTACAGCCTATTGAGCCTAATCTTGGCATTGGCTAGCATGCTGCAAAAGAGTATGGCATCCATAATCACTATTTGGGGCAGAGACATGAATTATTGCCATTTCCTGAATTTGTACCTGCATGTATGTTACATCTAGACTAAAGATGATCAACGGTTTAAAATGATGCTGGGCACCAACCAATCATAGGCAACACAGGTGTTTGCATCTGTCTGAAGAAAAGCTGTTCTGTTGGCCAACAGAGCAACTATAATTCAGACAGATGCAAACACCTATGCAGCTGATGATTGGTTGGTGCTTAACATCATTCCACCATTCATTTGTACTAGATCATTCAATCTGGCAAATATTTTGCGTGACCAAGCGACAATTTGGCACAACCTGTTTTTCGTTCACGTGTTTTTCATTTTAGCATCAATTCAACAGACATGGTGATCAATTTCTCAACCAGATTGTGACACATTTACATTGGTGGGTTAAGATTTCATGAATAATATATTGCAAATTCAAACATGGATGAAGGAAAACAAAACAAAAACAGCATCTGACATTCAATTTTGTTACATTTCTTTTTCCTGGGTGAGGTTCTACAGTGTTGAAAAGAAAGAGAAAAGCAGATAAAAATGTTTGGTGTTCAGTCGCGATCGGACTGAAATTCAGTCCTCTTTTGTAATCACGGCACTGTAAAAGGCTTGTACCATGATGAAAATGAAGGCATCTCATTTGGATGTGCTTTGTACTAATATACATGTGAAAGTAAACATTTGGAACTGTGTAGCCAGTGACGCATCCAGGAATTTTTGGTGGACACCTGTTTTTCAATTGAGGATGTCCCCAAATAAATTGAAATGTCTTATTATTTACAGATGATTAGACCACTGTATGTGTCTTGAAGTGCTTTTTATCAATGTTCTACATGTGTATAGATTTCTACTAAATTTTGGACATAATTGCTCAAAGTGGTAGATTTAAAAGTCGAATGATATTTTCCTGCAGGAATTTGGGCTCCTGAGTTTGGGTGCACATACTTGTAACAGGAATCCAATCGGCTCTGGATACATTCCTGTGAGTGGCATCACCAAAAATAAAATTGCAATAAAGCAATTCTAAGACGACAATTGAAAGTTTTATAATGGTTTGAAGTAACCAACCCTGCAAGCCTATTGTTTTGAGGTGAAATCAGGATTTTATCATGGTCTGAAGTTATCAATCCTACATGCCTGTTGTAATGAGGTGAGCTCAATGTTTTATCATGGTTTGAAGTAATCAAACCTGCAAGCCTACATGTATTTTGTGAAGTGAGTGATAATTCTCACTACCTATAGCCAACCTGATTTACAAATAAGAGTGGCAAGTTTCCTGCTACAAAATCTTGACCAAATGACTGGTTGAGTGCTAAATTATTTTTCAAAGGTGATTTGAAACATGGGTATTTTTAGCCATAGCAAGATTTTGTTCAGCAATAACTGTTTTGTTACAATTATTGGAGAGTGACAATAGGTAGTCTCCAATAAACTGAAACCAAACAATTTTATATAAAAATGTTTCTTCTACTACTGAGCAAACAACAAGCTAATGCATACAGTGTAAAGCCACATAATATGACCAGAGAAATACAAAGAAGGGCATGACAACATGTCATAGGATAAAATTGTTATTTCTGGTTTTAATGTGCCCAGATTAGGACAAAACAGTGTGTCCAAAATAAATTAATCTGAAGGCCTGAAATTTGTCATACTGGAAAGCTATCTCGAAATGTTCTGAACACTTTGATTTTCTATTATCCTTCCTACAGTACAGTCGCTGAGGACTGGTCATATTCCAGGCATAGGCAATGATGTCCATGCATGTGTTTACCAGGTAATAAAAATCATCATCAGCAAAATTTTAATTTATGAAGCACCAGGTTGTACTAGTTCAGCAATCTGAAAGTAGTGGCTACCCACCTACATTCAGATTCCTCCCATTCAAATCTGTTGTAAAATTTGCCAATAACTTTTATTTTGAACTCAAAACACAAAAATAGGAATATATATCAAGCTTCACCCTACTTACATGCTGAATTTGATAGTAGAAGCATTTCTTTACATTTTTGCAGAGGCTATTGATCCAAACTGTGTATTTTTCCTTTACTTACAACTGCTTCGATATTGTTCATGTTACTGTATGTCTGTATTGCCTATAAAGTAATAACCTGGAGTTGCATCTAAACAAATATCGATGTAGAAATGGAAATACAATCACATCCACGCAGAGGACTCGAGAGGAGGCCGATTATGATATTGTGTGGGGGTATTTTGTTAGGAGTTACCGTTTCCACATCGATATTCCTTTTGGTAACAACACAGGGTTGCGCAAAAAACATGGACAACATCAAAATGGTAGTTGTCGCTTCACCTGTGGTCAAATCTCAATAAGTAAAGGATAAAACACAGCTTGGATCAACAGACTCTGCAAAAATGTAAAGAAAACGTGTACAATCAAATTCAGCTTGTAAATTTTACAACAGATTTGAATGGGAGGAATCTGAACATGGGAGGGTAGCCACTATGTTAAGATCGCTAATCTACATGTTATACCCGGTGCTTCATAAATTAAATATTTGATAATTACTCCTATAATTAGTGTTTGAAGTCTAATATTATTGCATCCATTGCCCACCCTTGGAAAGTGACCAGTCCATGGTGACCATACTGTATCATCCAAGTGTAAAGTATAATGTAGGCCTATTTATGACCTTGGTATGTTCAGGGCTCGATTAAACTGGATTCGCATAGCGGTTTTCAAATCAATTTTTTCAACTATAGCTAATCAATTTCAAACGAAACATTATGTAAATAATAGGAAATGCTAATCCAAATTTTTCCAAGTTAGAAAACTGCCATCAAATTTTTAAAAATTAAATCGACCCCTGGCTCTGCTAAATAACTTTTAAAGATGTTATATGGCTTTTTATCACTCAAATATTCACAAAATGTATGTTGCCGAGTAATAAAATTATTCTTTGTAGCAGCTAGCACTTATTTCAGGCTGTATGTTTGCAAATCTGTTCATGCTTTCGAGAATTTGGATGTCTTAGATTTGTTCTAAGATATCTGAAGCACACGTGGCCATGAGTTGTTCTCCGGAAATATTATTTTATTTATATCAGTTCTGGTACGAATATGGCAGCAGGCTTCCAGGAACCATTGGTGCCTGCTGTCAACTCAGTGAGTTGATTGGATATATTTTCCGTGTTCTATACATACACAGAACGACACACTCATGTGAATGTGTTACTCGATATGGCACGAGAGCCATCGTGGAAGGATAAAACTCCAGACCGTGTTCTATACATACACAGAACGACACATGCATGTGAATGGATTACTCGATATGCCACGAGAGCCTGTGGCCTCTCATTTTATCCCTCTGCACTGACACGAGTGCGGCCTCTCGTTTTATTCTTTTTGCACTGGCACTCATGCCATATCGATTAACCCATTCACATGCATGTTGTTCTGTGTTTATTACATGCCTTCATGTCTATAACAAGAGGCCCCACATGGCCTGAAGCGCTCATCTTGAACAGAACACAATTTAAATAGAGTCCAAGAATGAGTCTACATTAAGGAAGCCATCTCCATAGGCTACACTGTCAATCCATGAGTCCGACAGGAGTGACAAAAATAATCCGGGCATCATGCCTTTTCTTCAGATGATCATAAAGTAAAATGTAGAGCTCCCCTGTGAAGCCCCTTGATACAACTTATGTGGATTAATCTTAGTTACGCACCTCTAGAGGGTACTGAATACAAATTTTTTAATTCTTCAGCAAAATGGCCAATTCCAGATCCCATAGAGAGACCAAATATTAACCCAGGCTCTTGATTTGAACACAGTTGAATCTGACTTCCCTAGAGATGTTGTGTACCAAATATGAAAGCATTCTGACTGTTGGATCTGAAGAAGAGAAATTGTTAAGAAATTTCTTCGAATTGCACTAAGTTCAAATTTGGGCTACCATAGCGAGCCCAAATATTAACCTATGGATTCGATTTGAACAAACTTGAATCTGAACCCCCTAGGGATGTTGTATACCAAATATGAAAGCATTCTAATAAGTGGATCTGAAGAAGATTTTTGAAGAAATTCCCTCATATTGTACCAAGTTAAATTTCATGTTCCCATATGGAGCCCAAATATTAACCCAGGCACTCGAATTGAACAACCTGGAATCTGTCCCCCCCCTCCCCCCCCCCCCCCCCCCCCCAGAGATGTTGTATACCAAATATGAAAGCGTTCCGACTGGTGGATCTGAAGAAGATTTTTAAAGAAATTTCCTCATATTACACTAAGTAAAAATATGGGCTACCAAAGCGAGCCCAAATATATACCTAGGGATCTAATTTGAACAAACTTGAATCTGACCCCTCTAGATATGTTGCATACCAAATATCAAAGCATTCTGACTGGTGGATCTGAAGAAGAAGATTTTTTTAAATTACCCTCCATATTGAACAAAGTTAAAATTTGGGCTTCTGTAGGAAGCCCAAATATTAACCTAGGGATTTGGTTTGAACAATCTTGAATCTGAACCTCATAACAATGATGTATACCAAACATTAAAAGATTCTGACTGGTCGTTCTGAAAAAGAAGATTTTTAAAGAATATTCCCCATATTACCCTATGTTAAAACTTCGGGCTCCTGTAGAGAGCCCAAATATGAACCAATGAGCTTTATTTCAACAAACTTGTATCTGACCTCCCTATGAATGCTGTATACCAAATATGAAAAGATTCTGATGATTGGTTCTGGAGAAGAGTTTTTTAAATTTTTGCAAATATGCTGACTGAGCATTTTTTCGATGCTTATACCCTAATATAACCGATGACAATTGTTTTTTACCATTCAATTCTACTGGTCCTAAGGATACTTCATACCAAATAACAGCTCTCTGTTCCGCGTGGTTTGGGAAATATGGGCGTTGGAAAATATTTCTATTTTTAGCTCCCTGGGTTCCCATGGGGATGCGGGAATTGTTTTTTTTTTTTTGCATGGGCCAAGTATTTATGACCCAATAGTACCGCAAACCAAATTTGGTTCATACCGGCCCATCGGTTCAGAAAATAGAAATTTTGGGCGGGCCAAAAATCTTACCCCTCCTATTACAAAGCCAAATATTGCTTCACGAACTTCGTTTGAACAAACTTGATTCTACACCTCAAAAGGAAGCTCCATTGCAAATATCAAGTCACTGTACACACTGGTTCTTGGGAAGAAAATTTCTAAAATATTTTGGAGCATTTTCCCCCACTCCCTCCCTATAGGGCTGGGCATGTTGAGTTGAACAAAAATGAAATGCCCCTTTGGGATCATCACTCCCACAAACTTTCACTTGAATTGGCCCAGCGGCTTTGGAGGAGAAGACCAAAACATGGTGTTGACGGACGACGGATGGACGACAGCGATGAGATTAGCTCAGCTTGACTTTGTCAAGATGAGCTAAAAACAATTATTAGAAGGACACTCAGCAATTAATTTGACAACATATGTGCAAAACAGATTTTCATTTTCAATATGGTTTAGTGATGGGGATTACATTGAACAGGCATGTAATAAATCACAGCCTTCATTTTGATGTATAATTTGGGTATATTTAATTTGAATTTATGGAATATCATTATCAGAGAAGAGAATTTCCATCAATAAATTTCCCTAGATCAGCGATCTGAATGTAGTGGCTGCCCCTCTACATTCAGATTCCTCCCATTCAAATCTGTGGTAAAATTCCCCAACAAGTTTTATTGGGAACTCAAAACACTGAAATAGTAATATATATCAAGCTTTCGCCCTTATTACCGGCTACATTCGATAGTACACGTATTTCCTTATATTTGGGCAGAGTATATTGATCCAAACTATGTTTTATCCTTTATTTATTGTGATTTTAACATGGCCAAGCGTAAACAATTGCTTCTATGTTGTCCATGTTTTTTGCACAACCCGGAGTTGCTGCCAAAACAAATATCAATGCGGAAACGGTAACCCCTAATAAAAAGCCCCCACGCAATGATCATAATCAACCTCAACTGCGATCATATTTCCGTTTCTGCATTGATATTTGTCTTGGCAGGCTAGTCATTATCAGAATTGCAGGAAGACCATAATGGTCCATCTAAAATGGGTCCAGGAGGGCCATTTTTGGTCCACCTTAATTCATCAAAGGAGGGCGACACGAAGTTAGGTGAGCTTTGCCGATCCAGTGATCAGTGATGTCCCACAAATATCAAACAGTTTACCTTGGGTACCGGCAAAAAATTTGGCGAAAAAAACCCAAAGAATAATGCATACTGGTAAATATATTGGAAGAATTGTAACTCAATAAAGAAATATTTTGATATGCTTTAATTTGGAAAACAGAACGTTTCCAAAAACGGGAGTGTGAAAGCAAGAAAGGAAACCTGGAATCAGCTGTTCAAAACAGAGCTCTGCACATCAAGGGTGAGTACTCAACACACGTGGGTGAAATGACGTGACACATGGCAAATAAAATTAAAACAAAGCTGTTGTGGGGTGAAGCATCCTGCGTATTTTTTTGTATTTAGCTGGATAGATTAATTTAATATAAATTATATAGCCTGTCACTCAGACTTCTGATACCAATTCATGGATACGGCTTTATACGTAAAGGAATCCTCGCATTGACAAAATGAGTGACAGAATTGAAACACTGGTCAATTCGCTCATTTGCATTCCAATTTTTACTGGAATGTTTCAAAATTTTTTGGAATGTTGACTGTTCTGTGCATAATTTATGACAGGCGAGGGGTGAAATTACATGCAAAGGCACCTGCTCCAGGCCATTTGACAAAATATAATGCTGAGAACAAAATCCCCCCTCTCAAATTTAACTGGGGCTGTGTGCCGCAATGTCTCAAGCTCTGTTAACATATTGGAACTGATAAATATTTATCACCCGCAGTATTTTGCGTGAGACAGCCATTTATGGCCCGCAGAAATTTTAGTTTAGGCGGGCCACTGCAGCCACGGCCGATAGCCCGCCTCAAAATGTTTTGGCTGCAACTCCAAGTTGTGCAAAATACATGGACGGAATCAAAGCGATCATTGATGCTTGGTCGTGTTAAAATCATGATAAATAAAGGATAAAACACAGCTTGGATCAATAAACTCTGCCCAAATGTCAGGAAATATGTGTACTATCGAATGAAGCCGGTAATAGAGAACGCAGTGAGCTCTATAGGTATTATATAAGATAACACATATGCGTATGCAGAGAAACACACAATTTCCAATGAAACAGTATATCTAACAAACTAAAAATTGTGTCTTCTGGTTTGCCCAATGGGGCGGCCATTTTTTTGTTCAATATTGAATTCTGGAATAGCTGAAAATAAAAATAGCAAATAAAAGCAAGAGATTGCACCGTGTGTTGGCTGCATCAATCTTTCTGAATAATTGACTTTATTATTTCTTTTAACTTGAACCTTGGCTTCCTAGAATTCAGTATTAAATTGATTTTTGTTACTTGAAAATTTGAAAATCCTACTTTTGACCACAAACTTTTCTGTTTAGGTTTACTGCCAGTATCAAAAGTTGACAAAACCACCGACGGTAGCAAGAATAATTTTCTTTCAATTTTACGATATAACAGAGTCCTTTGCAACTGTGTTCTCTTCTAGGTCTAGCCTAATTCATATTACGGGTAAAAGCTTGATATATATCCTATTTTCGTGTTTTGAGTTCCCAATAAAACTTGGAGAATTTTACCACAGATTTGAATGAATGGTATTGGGAGGAATCTGAACGTAGAGGGGTAGCCACTATGTTCAGATCGCTGAACTACTCATTTCCCTAACTTATATAGCACCCTGAACCGTACAAAGACAGTTGAGAAAGATTCTCTTAAACGGAAATGCAAAGATAAGATTAGTTTAAACAATATTTATTTCCAAAGTTTAAAGAAAGTTACAGATATCGAGTATGATAATGATACACATATCAGCGAGCACAAAACATTAATGGAAATTGATCCAGCAACAAGCTGGTAGCTTATACTAGGCTGTTTCCATACAGATAGGTTGTTTATGTATAATCTAGGACTGACCACAATGATACAAGTCGGTGACTTGGTGCAGGCGCATAGGGCTTTGTATAAATTTATGTATTGTCGGTGATTTATTGATGTCTTAGGGATGAAGTGAGCCATTGTATGCCTTCGAAAAATACAAAGCCACACTCACCTGCAACCAAGTCACGGTTTGTTAGGAATATGTATAAACAGTTGTACTTTGGATTTAAACACTGTGTAGGATAATGAAGGAGAATGGTAAGGTTTGGTATCTACAGTACGTGGAGAGTGTATTATCACTAAATCACCCGCAGAGTGGAGATTCCACCCCAGCAATAATTGCAAATTTGCTGCAAAGCATAACCAGCCCAAGCAAAGTTTCAGCCAATGGACCTCCGGGTTAAACACGGAGGTCGATGTGTACACAATTTGAAAGTAATAGCTTGGGTGATAACCCCACTCTGTGGGTGAAAACCGTGATTTAGTTACAATCCACTCTCCGCGTACTGTAGGCTGTTTTAGTGTTTGTAATTGTGCTCTTGGTTGGGTGGAACGCTTGCATGTAGATTGGCAGTGTAATTAATCGACGTGGGGATGCCAGTCAGTCATGGAAAGTCGACCCTTATGGTTGATACGGAACATATTTCTTGGATTGAGTTTCATAGAGCGCATATGGCCGAGGTGGTTACTTGGTAAAAGAGTATAGACACTACCAAGCTCGATTCCTAAAATTTCTTTTTCCCCGATGGAGTTCAAAATGGTCAAGCATTAAACCAAGAGTTCAGACTGCGTGGGCACTGCCTTTGGTAATTAAATTCTCGAATAAGCATGCAGTCATACATTCTTCTGTGAATATGCACACCCAAACACATGCACGCACGCCACACACTGTACAGCCACACATCTGTGTCTACAGAAATGTAGCTGCACAACACACAGCATACACACGCTCGCATATAAGCACGCACACTCGCCGAATAATAAAAAAAAAAGTCACTCGCGTAATGCCACATCGCTATGTTAAATGGGCATGAACGCGAGCAGTGGGGCAGAGTTATTTTTTTATTTAAACCTTTTAGTTAGCACTGTGAGTTGTTTCAAAAACGTTTCTATTGATTTCGGGAGTGAAAAGAGAGTTGCCATACAAAAGGGTGTCGACGTTGACAATACCTAACTGACCTATTGTAACTGTTTGTACATCGTCGTGAAGTGGGCAACGTAGCAGGAAATGTTTTGCTGTTTCCCGTTTGCCACATCTACAATAGAATGAAGACGATAAGTGATTTCTGAATAGGTGATCATTAAGATTGCTGCATCCCAGGCGGAGTCTACAATGTAGAATCTGAGCTAATCGGGATTTATGACCGACATAGAAGCTGGGTATCTTGCGATTGTCCTTGTTAAGATACTGTTTGAAGCTGTAACTGTGAGGTCGGCATCTGACGTTACTCAGGTTAGAGTTGTTTCGAAGGTTATAGCTGTGGGTTTCCACGAGTGCTGGGGGGGATCATCAGTGATATATAATGGGGTGTTAGACGATGGTA
This sequence comes from Pictodentalium vernedei, assembly GCA_031216915.1. Taxonomy (NCBI): domain Eukaryota; kingdom Metazoa; phylum Mollusca; class Scaphopoda; order Dentaliida; family Dentaliidae; genus Pictodentalium; species Pictodentalium vernedei. The sequence goes on along the minus strand of CM062296.1, from coordinate 436,975,371 downwards.
CATTTTGAAGTACTGCATAAGTTAATGTTTTTTTCCTTTTTGAAACCAAAGTTTCCCACCCAGTCTTAATATACAGAGACTGCTGGCTCACACTTTTAGTTCCTCCGGTCACAATCGGGCTGCTTCAATTTGAATTCGTTCAAGTCCACGGGATTCTTCTACACTGCAATTATCCTACACTACTTCTGCATATTCCAATGTTGGCCGAACGAATGAAAAATAAACTCTTTCAAGGGCTTTAAAATACGATCTAGTCTAAACTTTAGTTGTCTGATCATGTCAATTCGTTTCCACCCTTGAGTGATTATTTCACTTAGATGGGATGACCAACTACCATTCTCGTTTATGGTCAGTCCGAGGTGTTTGTGCTTTTGGACGTTCTTTATATTCTGAGAACATTGTCAGATGGGGCCGGGTCTGCTGTGATATCTTACGTGTAATTACCATAGATTCCGTTTTGTTGGGATTGAAGGTTACGAGCCATTGGCGAGACGAGTCCTCAATTATTGTAAGATCATTATTAATAATTTCAGCTGCCAGTTGCGAATTCTCTACAACAAGAAAAAAAAGTGGTATCATCAGCAAAGAGTCTGATATTACCTTTAATATTATCCACTATGTCGTTGATGTAGATCAAAAACAAAAGTGGGGAACACCGGCTGTGACATTCCCCCATGATGACGTTGCAGAGTTTAAACAAACCCATTGCTGGCGGTCTTCTAAGTAATTTTGAAATCCGCGAAGTAGGGGTCCGGTGATACCTATACGTTCAAGCTTAAATAGTAAGCCATAATGCCATACTTTGTCGAATGCTTTGCTTACATCACAGAATACGACCCGAATTTTCTTCCCATCGTCAAACACAGAACTAAATATATGATAAATTTCAGTTAATTGTAGAACTGTTGAGTCAGATGGAAGGATGCCGGAATGAAGAGGTGTAAGTAGAGAGTTACTTTGTAGAAATGCGATAATTCTTTTAAAAATGCATCTTTCAAAGACATTACTTAGACAACTCAATAGGGTTATTGGACGGTAGTTCGTTGCCAATTGGGGGTTCCTGGATTTGTAGATGGGGACAACGTTACCCCTCTTCCATTCAGTTGGACAAAAAGAGTGGCTCAGCATCATATTGAAGACAGTTGTCAAAGGAGGTGCTAAGCTCGTTGAACACCTTTTGAGAATCTTTGGGATGATATTGTCGGGCCACATGCTTTGGAGGTACTCCGAGAGTCGAGCGATTCTTTCACTTCCTTGGGGTAAGAGTAATCTGACTTATTACTGGGTGATCAGGGCTGAAAGGGGTATGCGAGAGGGAATGACCTTGTCTTCAACTGATGAGATATTACAACAAGAAGGACGCCAACGCCCTATAGCTAAGCTCACCAACATTCCTCTTTGATAGTAACTTTGGCAAACACAAGAACTGTATCAAACAGGCTCATAAGTTCATAAAATGTGACAATGCTTACCTAAACACAACCTCTTGAAAGTAAAACACAGAAACTGACATAAACACTAAGTTAAACATGAAATTCTGAGCTAAACAGAAAACTAAACGCAAATAAAAATGTCAAGAAATATGTTTAAAATGCAGGGAATGAGGGGGTTAATCATAGAACAATGATACTGAGGAACATGTATGATGAATATAAGTGCCATGGGAAGAGAAGGAGCACAGCAGCTGACCTAAACACTGAGTTAAACATGAAATTCCGAGATAAACAGAAAACTAAACGCAAATAAAAATGTCAAGAAATATGTTTAAAATGCAGGGTATGAGGGGTTAATCATGGAACAATGATACTGAGGAACATGTATGATGAATATAAGTGCCATGGGAAGAGAAGCTGACTTAAACACTAAGTTAAACATGAAATTCTGAGCTAAACAGAAAACTAAACGCAACTAAAAATGTCAAGAAAAATGTTTAAAATGCAGGGTATGAGGGGTTAATCATGGAACAATGATACCGAGGAACATGTATAATGAATATAAGTGCCATAGGAAGAGAAGGAGCACAGCAGCTGACCTAAACACTAAGTTCAACATGAAATTCCGAGCTAAACAGAAAACTAAACGCAACTAAATATGTCAAGAACAAGAAGGACGCCAACGCCCAAAAGCTCACCAACATTCCTCTTTGATAGTAACTATGGCAAACACAAGAACTGTATCAGACAGGCTCATAGCATGTGACAAAGCTTACCTAAACACAACCTCTTAAAAGTAAAACACAGAAACTGACATAAACACTAAGTTAAGCATGAAATTCTGAGCTAAACAGAAAACTAAACGCAACTAAAAATGTCAAGAAAAATGTTTAAAATGCAGGGTATGAGGGGTTAATCATGGAACAATGATACTGAGGAACATGTATGATGAATATAAGTGTCATGGGAAGAAAAGGAGCACAGCAGCTGACCTAAACACTAAGTTAAACATGAAATTCCAAGCTAAACAGAAAACTAAACGCAACTAAAAATGTCAAGAAAAATGTTTAAAATGCAGGGTATGAGAGGTTAATCATGGAACAATGATACTGAGGAACATGTATGAGGAATATAAGTGCCATGGGAAGAAAAGGAGCACAGCAGCTGACCTAAACACTTAGTTAAACATGAAATTCCAAGCTAAACAGAAAACTAAACGCAACTAAAAATGTCAAGAAAAATGTTTAAAATGCAGGGTATGAGGGGTTAATCATGGAACAATGATACTGAGGAACATGTATGATGAATATAAGTGCCATGGGAAGAGAAGGAGCACAGCAGCTGACCTAAACATCAAGTTAAACATGAAATTCTGAGCTAAACAGAAAACCAAACACAACTAAAAATGTCAAAAAAAATGTTTAAAATGCAGGGTATGAGGGGTTAATCATGGAACAATGATACTGAGGAACATGTATGATGAATATAAGTGCCATGGGAAGAGAAGAAGCACAGCAGCTGACCTAAACACTAAGTTAAACATGAAATTCCGAGCTAAACAGAAAACTAAACGGAACTAAAAATGTCAAGAAAAATGTTTAAAATGCAGGGTATGAGGGGTTAATCATGGAACAATGATACTGAGGAACATGTATGATGAATATAAGTGCCATGGGAAGAGAAGAAGCACAGCAGCTGACCTAAACACTAAGTTAAACATGAAATTCCGAGCTAAACAGAAAACTAAACGCAACTAAGAATATCAAGAAAAATGTTTAAAATGCAGGGTATGAGGGGTTAATCATGGAACAATGATACTGAGGAACATGTATAATGAATATAACTGCCATGGGAAGAGAAGGAGCATGGCAGATGACCTAAACACTAAGTTAAACATTAAATTCCGAGCTAAACAGAAAACTAAACGCAACTAAAAATGTCAAGAAAAATGTTTAAAATGCAGGGTATGAGGGGTTAATCATGGAACAATTATACTGAGGAACATGTATGATGAATATAAGTGCCATGGGAAGAGAAGGAGCACAGCAGCTGACCTAAACATTTAGTTAAACATGAAATTCTGAGCTGAACAGAAAACTAAACGCAACTAAAAATGTCAAGAAAAATGTTTAAAATGCAGGGTATGAGGGGTTAAATCATGGTATAATGATAATAATCATCATATAGCAGCATTATAAAGGCCATGATATGGAAATAGAGCGAGTAAGTGACCTAAACAGAAGCTTTAACATTATTGGACACGTACGCTGACGCCGACGCCGACGTTGACGCCGACCGATCGAGCCATGCCATAAGCTCACACAACTAAAGTTGGTGACCTAAAAATGTTTAAAATAAAGGGTATAAGGGGTTAATCATGGAACAATGATACTGAGGAACATGTATGATGAATATAAGTGCCATGGGAAGAGAAGGAGCACAGCAGCTGAACTTAACACTTAGTTAAACATGAAATTCTGAGCTAAACAGAAAACTAAACGCAACTAAAAATGTCAAGAAAAATGTTTAAAATGCAGGATATGAGGGGTTAATCATGGAACAATGATACTGAGGAACATGTATGATGAATATAAGTACCATGGGAAGAGAAGGAGCACAGCAGCTGACCTAAACACTTAGTTAAACATGAAATTCTGAGCTAAACAGAAAACTAAACGCAACTAAAAATGTCAAGAAAAATGTCTAAAATACAGTGCCTGAAATAAGGCTTTTTAATTTGGTCGGACAACTTTAACGACGCGTAGTGCCAAGACGGGGGGGCTATCAGGAGGGGTGTGCCCTCTGGATGTTGAGAAAATTTTTTAAACTTACGTTGTAAATGGTGTCTCTGGTGCATTCTCACACACTTGAAACAGTTGACACTCCTTTGAAATTTCTGTGGTTATTAGATAAATGTATGATGAATGGTGGTGCGACTTATATATAAGTAGTTAAGTACAATTGGTACGAAAATGTTTTGTTTATAATTTACATATAGTTTTTTGACAGTGAGGGTCGTTTCCCATGGGAATATCAATTGGAGAGTTCTTTCTGTGTGAATTTGTCTGGTTTACACTTTCATTTTATTTATCAATTATCAAACCGTGGAAATAGATTCATTTTTTACTCATTACTTGCTATTTTCAGTTAAAAGATTAAAAAAAAAACATCCCAGCGTGGTCAACATGGATAAAATGCATACTGTTTTATCCTCGCATTTCCATTCGACACCCACGAAATAAAATGTTGACATCGGTTCGAGATTATTTCATTTTCGACAATGAGGTTATCAAACCTGTGACCTCGACCTGTGCGCATGTTGTCTATGGACAGATTAGATGATTTTCAAACTGTCTTCCCGGTTATCATCTTGTGTATAACACCAATCAAATCACACAGTGTCTTCGATGTGGCCCTGGAAATAATGTTTATTGTCACCTAACTTTGCATTAATTACTGTCTATGGTGGCAACTCATGCACAAATAAATACAATACACGCACACCCTTACTGGTTTACAATGCTTGTATAACTTTGAATGTCTATTTATCTGCACTTAAAAACTTTTTGCCATCGTAAAATTACAGGGCATCGGCATTTGCGACAGCATTGCAAGTGATTTAATTTTTTCACCGACCGTAAATTTGACCGGGCATGTCCGATGTCCGACCGTTATTTCAGGCACTGCTAAAATGTAGGCTGGGTATGAGGGGTTAAATCATGGTAAAATGATAATAATCATCATATAGCAGCATTATAAAAGCCATGATATGGAAACAGGGGAAGTAAATGACCTAAACAGAAGCTTTAACATTATTGGACACGTACGAGGACGCCGACCGATCGAGCCATGCCATAAGCTCACACAACTCAAGTTGGCGAGCTGAAGATAGATCTATTAGTCGTTAAAAATTTGGGCTTTATCTCTCTCGTGTGAGATGAGATTGTCATTTAAAAGAAGGGCAGGGATGGGTGACCAGTTTTTGAAGAGTATATGTCTAAGGGTTTTTCACCACTCAGACTCAGAGGGAGTTGTTCAAATTGTTGACAGACTATTCAGGACTGTGTCAATCTTAGTAAAATGTAAATTGTAATTGCTTTGATTTTCGTATTTCTGATGTTACTTCGTTGCGTTTTTTCCTAAATTTAAAAATAAAAAAAAATAAGATTAAACCGCATATTCACGAAATATCATAAACATCCAACTTTAATTAATTTGACGAAATTTGCGGTTGTTTAGTGTTATTGAACTACACGAAAAGTGGAGACTGCAATAACTTTCAAGAAGACCTGTCGTACATAAAGAGCCACATCTTTAATATTACCTGGTCTGTGAAACATAAGTTGTGAGGTGAAATTATTAAATAAGTCTAAAATTCTATGCTTTTCGAGGTATTCCCTTGTATCCATTTCTCTCTGCGACGAAGTCGATGAAGTTTTGTCAGAAGCCATTTCAGAATGAACTCAATAACATCTTTTCGCACCATGGAAACGACCAATTGAGAAAAGTATGGTGTCGGGTCGTTTCGGCATCGGGTCGTTTTGGCACCCGGTCGTTTCGGCACCCAGGTCAGGTCGTTTCGGCACTAGCCAAGTCGTTTCGGCACCGACGCTTTTGGCATCGGGTCGTTTCGGCACCTAGGTCAGGTCGTTTCGGCACCAAGGGATTTTCTACTCGGGAACAATAAAAAAAAATTAACATCAATTTAAAGGAACTTTTTTATTTATTATATCGATGAACCTAACAACATTTTTAACATTTTTAATAGAAAATAGCAACAATATTTATAGCATATAACATATATAAAAGATAGTACTGTTTTCAAGCAACCAAAACATTAAAATAAACATATAAACATTTTTTTAAAATGACGTCTAGTTCGGGAGGTTACTCTGTTGGAGCGTCGGGTCAGTATATGGCGTGCAAGACGAACGTAACGAAAACGTGTCACAATAATCATAAATAAGTTCGGGAGTTTACTCTGTTGGAGCATCGTGCCAGTGTATGGCGTGCAAGAAGAACGTAACAAACGTGTCACAATATTATTAAATAAGGGGGAAATATTGTGACACTTTTTTATTACGTTCCTCTTGCGCGTCATACAGTGATACGATGCTCTAGTAGACTCAGTGGCATATGAACCGGAGGTAAAGGGGTGGGTACTAGTATTTACACCTCACCCCCCCCCCCCCCCAAATCAAAATCCAAGGTTAGGGGTGTTGGTACCTTCAAAAACTGGCGTTAATTAATTCGTGATAATTCTTTTCTTTTCCATCCCTCCCGATGAAGCCAGGTACAAAGTGCATTGGTACATTAATTTTTCGTGTTGCTTATGGAGTAATTTTTCGTGCAATGACAGCGTACGCCGCTGCATGGAACAGAAGTAGCCCAAACACAGCCTGAGACCAATGGAAAACACAGCCTTGAATTGGGGTATCTACAAATCTTTGACGGATTGCCTGCCACATTCCAATTTCAAAATCTACAACAATTTTTCGGAGCTCAATATGTTGTGGAAGTTGTCTGTAAATGGCGCGTAATACAGCGTAGTAATCATCTTTTTTCCTGCCTGACATAAAACAGAACACCAGTGGAATTTGTTTCGTGTTGCCATCAGTTTTTACAAATCCATGAATTGAAAATAATTGCATCCAAGGTTTTTTAACAACTCTGAACGTTCCGTCCATATACCATGTCTTAGCCTTCGCAAGGAGACCTAATTGTCTATCTGTATAAAACACTACGTGGCGCCTACCACCAATCTCGATGTCGTGCCGCAAAAAATCAGGAGCATTCTCGTTGAGAAAGTCAGTATCAAGTTCAAAATCCAAGTCGACTGGGTCATTTGGTCGAAGATTTAGTCTTACTCTGTTCACAGATCTCACCACAATAATAATAACTCTTTGGCCAGCCGCTGATTTGTCGCGGTCCTCATAAGAGAAGGCCATCATTCCCCCTGCACCCCACCCCCTCTTCCCCTCCTCTCCTCCCAGCATTCAGATATAAACTGCTTAATAGTGTCCCTCACTTCCTCTTTTTCAATTTCTTCAATAAGCATTCCTACCCTCTCCCTCGTGTCCGCCTTCAGCCATCTATCCTTTGTTTCTTCACCCCACTTCTGCATTATTCTTCCAGTAAATTTTATTCTATGAGGTATATACTGTGGGCATTCCAAGAGAAAATGTTCCAGGGTCTCCACTACTCCAGAGTGGCACATTTGGCATCCCTTTTCCCCATCTCTCCCAATTTTTCCCCGAAGCTCCAGTGATCTTGATCTCAGTTTGAACAGCAGTGAACCTCCAAAGGTGCCATCTAGGTACTTCTCAAAAGCTGGCTTTTCTTTATATTGTAACCCCTGCAGTGATCTTTTCACGCTAACCCCTGCTCGCCAGTTTCGATTGCAATCTTCCATGACTCTCTCTTTGACAAACCTTTTGCCTTCTTTCATTCCTACTTCTATGTTTGTGACCTCTATAGAGTAATTGTCCATTAGTTCCCTCACATGTTTTGACCACCCCGTATCTATATTAGAATTCCAAATGGTATCGAGCATCAATTTGCACCACCGGTTGTCAGGCAGGTTTCTCAAGTAGTTAAAGTAACACAGTTTTCCCAAATCTACCCTGTCCTTGATTTTCATCCACCCAAGCTCCCCCCTTACTGCTTCCAAAGCTGCAGCATTACTCGACCCTGTTATCCATCTGCCGGCATCATTCTGAGTACTTTCCAACTTCTTAATAACGGTTTGGTTTAATGGAATCACGTCCGTGCCATACGTTATACTTGGTAAACCCACCCTCTCCCACAGTGTTTTCCCCACAAAGACCTTGTTGAAACTATTTTTCCCTAAAAGTTTTAGTTGGTTCAGAATTCTTTTCCCCTTCAGAATCAGTTTGGCTGAGTAATTTCTGTACACCCCTCTTCCCGTTATATTTATGCTTACCCCTAGATACTCATACTCTCCCGTTTCTCCTACAGTGATTTGTTTGCTTTCCCCTTCGGGGATTGAGAACTCCCCCACTCTCCATCTCTTCGTCATATCTACCTTGCTTTTCTTCGGGATCGATCCGCAAGTATACAGAAGAAGTCTCCTTGGCTACGAATCGAAATTAAGTATTTTTATTGTTTACTAATCATATATATTTCATTTTCAGGTTATTTTATTCAACTTTGTGGGGAGGTAGTTTAGTATAGTAACTGGGACAAAGTTAGGAGGTCTTAAATAAAACTGTGAGCGCTAAGTTGTCGAACGATTCGCCGTGTTGCCTTTTGTCGCGTGTTTACAGTTTTCCCTGTCCGATCGCGTAATTTTGTTTTGATGATGGCGAGCAAGTCTGTTCAGACGGAGGTAAGTATGGAGGTAAATACGTGTAATATCGCGGTCCAGGCCAACGGTGCCAACGGGGTAAGTATTGGTGTGCAGACAGAGGTCACTGGGGGTGTCGGTCAGAGCCGGGTTGGTGGGGCCACCGATGGCGATATTGGGCTTGAAGTTTGTAAACAGTGCTCTATGATGTATGGGGACTGTCGTTCGATGGGATATGGAGAGGTATGTGCAAACTGTCAGGAAATCCTCCGCCTACTTGAGACAATTGTTAAGTTTGAGGGGGAGATTGCTGAGCTGAAGGGAAAACTTGGTAGGGCGGGGCTGTCTGGAGTTACGCCTGTGAAAGTAGCTTTCCGAGAAGGATGGATGGTTGTCGGTGGTTCCAAGAGGAAACATGGGGGTAGAACCTTTGATGTGAATGAGGTAGGTGATGAGGTGGGGGCTGCTAGAAAAGTACGTAGGACAGATGAGGGGGGCCCAGGCCGGAGCAATGCTGTAAAGCGTTTGGCGTGGACTATCAAAAGTGGTAGGAAAGGGGGGCCAGAGAAGCAGGTAGATAGGGGTGTAAAGCCCAAAGGCATTGGGGAGTGCAGCACCAGAAACAGAGTTGATGTGCTCGATTCGGAAGAGTCAGAGGAGGGGATGGAGGTAGTTGCAACAGATAGTAGCTTGGGGTCTAGGCCAGGAAAAAGGAGGAGGGATCCGGAGGAAGACCAGGGGAGTAGTCCAGGTAGTTCAGGGCCTGGAAAGAGACGGAGGGACAAGGATAGGAGTAATCCTAGGTCAAAGATACCGATACCGATAGTGATTCCGAGTGGGGTTGTTGGAGAGGAAGAGGACGCTGTAAACAATAGGAGACTAGAGGAGATAAATAGGGCGAGGGCCAAAAGTAAGTTGGTGGTTGCGGGAAGTAGCATAGTTCGGGGGATCGACAAGGTTGTCTGTGGTCCGGACAGTAAAAATAGAACAGTTCTGTGCTTTCCGGGGGCTAAAGTGGAGGACCTGAGGGATAGAGTGGACGGTATTGTAGCTGGGTCGGGGCCTGATCCGGTAGTGGTATTACATGTGGGGTCCAACAACATCAGGGAGAGGAAATCAGTTCGTTTGGTGGACACATACAAGGACCTAATTAGTAAGCTACTTACCAGGAATGCTCGGATCATCGTTTCAGGGGTGCTCCCCGTTATGGGTGGTGGGAATGAGAGGAACTCGCGGATTATGGCACTAAACGAGGAGCTGGAAGAGCACTGCAAAAACTTGGGAATACATTTCATTGACCACTGGGATTCATTCTGGGGACAAGGAGAGTTGTATGGGCGAGACGGATTGCATTTAAGTAGGATGGGTACAGACCTGCTGGGCCAAAAAATTTTACAGGTGGCTGGGCCTTTTTTGGAGAAAAGGGGGGTAGGGGACCACAGCCGATAACCCAGAGGGGCACAAATGCTGGGAACATAGGAAGAACAACAAACATGCACAACACAGGGACATACCAGGGGTATAATAATGTGCCAGTGATGACAAAAAAAACAAAGATTCATTAAGTTTGGGTACTGCAACATCCAGGGTCTGCACAAGAAAGTAAGCGAAATATCAACAATGATGGACGAAGGAGACTTCGATATACTGGGTCTAAGTGAGACGTGGATACGACGGGATGAGCGGGTTGATCAGATGAAGGGTTGCGTGTGTGTCCAACGGGTATTACCTTGCTTTTATTTTCATTTAGTTCGAGCCACCAAGTGTTCCCATATCTACCAACAATTTCCAGCAGTTTCTCTAGCCCCTGTTCAGTTCTAGACATTAACACCATGTCGTCCGCAAAGAATAAGCCTGGTATCTTTATGTCTCCAACATTTACCCCCTCCGCACCCTGAATTAGTTCGTCCCCTAAATCTTTAACATACAATGCAAACAAAATCGGTGAAAAGATACACCCCTGCTTGAGGCCTATATCCATAGGGACTCGTTTTGTAGTGATACTCCCTAGACTGAGTTGGCTTTGCACACCTGTATACAGTGCTTTCATGATTCCCACAAAGTCACCCCCCAGTCCGATGCCCTCGAGCTTTCGCCACATACCTTCCCTCCACACTCGGTCGTACGCTTTTTTCACATCTAGAAATGCCAGAAACACCTTTTTCTTTTCAGCCTTTGTTGATTCTATCAGTTGGGTGAGTGTAAATAGGTGATCAGTGACTCTTCGTCCTTTCCTGAAACCATTTTGAATTTCTCCTAAAAAACCTTTCTCTTCAATAACTTCCTCTAGTCTACCGTATATGACCTTACAGAATACTTTTCCGATGTTACTACTAACTGATATCCCCCTATAGTTATCTAGAACTTCCTTATCCCCCTTTTTGTGTATGAACGACACCTTACTTTCCCTCCACTCTCTGGGGACCTTTTGCTTTCGCAGAGCCAGGTTGAAAAGGTTTGTCAGGACTTCAATAAGTGCCTCCCCTCCATTTTTGAGGAATTCGTTCGGAATTTCATCAGTCCCTCCCGCTTTACCATTTTTTAATTTCGAGATGGCAGCATATACCTTTGCGTTGTTGGGCCCATTCGGCGATGGGCGCGTTTCGTTAAACGACTTCTGGAAATTAGCTTGCGATTTGAAAATAAGCTAGTTTTAATTTAATTTAATTTAATTTTTTTTTTGGTGTATTTTTAAAACATTAAATAGTATAAATAATTATACGGAATCTCAAATTTTATGCACAGTGGAATAAATAAAAAGATAGAACACATTTTATTTATAGTTATTATTATTAAAATTAATTAACTAAGTAAATGTCGGTAGGAGTCATTTAGGATCATAAATCCTGGCACATGCACGCAAAAAGAGCTTTTAAAAAGCAACCCCTCTTTGTATTCAGTCCATAGAAGCATCAGTTTTCCATGTATTCCCCTGGTTTCTTTCCTCTTTCGTTTTCGTAATGTCCCTTCCGACACCATCTTTACATAGACGGATACTTTTATTACTTTCTTTGCTTCTCTGTAAAGCAGGATTAAAAGGTAGGCAAAAAGGTAGGTTTCCTTGAAAAAGAAGAATTTATTATATTAACCCACAACATACATGATTTTAGGCACGCGATAGTAGTAATTCTTGTTGCCAAACTGACCAGTGAGTGGTTCTTTAGTGCACGCCGCACTGTAATTGATTACTGCCATTCATGGCTTGAGAAGAATGTTATTGCAATAAGTCAGCAGAGTTTAATGCAGTATTAGTTAAAGTTATGGTAACATCAAATGGTTTTTGCGCGCCAAAGGCGCGTAGGGACGGTGTGGGGCAAGCCCCTTTCTAACTGTGTCGTAGTGTCTTGTCTGGCAGTGGTAAAGGAGGAGAGGGTATAGGTACTTAGTGGCGATTGTGTCTCTTGTGCTTTTTCTTCTGATGAGGTGGTCCAGATGGGGAGACCGTGGCAGTTGGCGTTGTTGGAGGACTGTTTGTGGATGACTGGCTTGAGTCGTATGCTCTGGTCCTGACCGAGTCTGGAGTTACGATGAGAGGTGTCTGAGGCTTTGGTTGGAATCTCGCCTCAGCCAGTCTGGTAACGTCTTCGATCTGCCTGGTTAGCTTTTCGTAGTTCTCACCCATTGCTTTATTGTGGCGGTGCCGCTCTTCCTGATTTTTCTGCCACCAAAAATTATTCTCTCCAACTGTTTGTCCAGATCCTGGCATTTAGGTTCCGAAGGAAGAGGCGATTGAGGAGCAGGAAGTGGCGAGAGGGCGACTTCCAATTCCATACCAGTCTCCACAGACTCTTCCACATCCGACAACTCCGGCTAGGGAGCCGGCAGTAGGATGGGTCTGCCTGTGGGAGGGGAAGTGTTGGCCGCCTATGGCTCTTTCTTTTCCCCTCCGCTCTCTCTCTTCTTCTCCAAAAACGCCTCCATGCACCGGGCATTCATTCGCGTGGTGAACGGGCTCTTTCTTCTCTGTTTTCTTCTCTTTTCAGGGCCCCCAGACCCCCTTGGACGGGGACCAGTGTGAGAGGGGGTCCTCTCACTAAAGGTACTACCTCTACCCGTAGGGGCAGTGTGGTGATCTCATTAGTGGTGGTAATAAATTCCAAAGTCAGATAGACAGTCCAGGTGATGGGACGAGAGACTGCCAGAGCTGAGATGGTCTTCCGTGGTGTTGCAGGTAAATCCAGTGCCCCATTTTTTTTTTTTTAATTAAGATGTTCACACTCTGAAATCAGAGGTGCGTATCACATGAAGTTATGATAAAGTAAGAAGAAAGAATCTGCACTTGGGGATGCGACGCCCATAAGTGGATAGATAAGGGTCTTATGTTGCTCGTACTCCGCTCGCGGTGGACTGTAGCTTCTCGGTTGGTCTTCCTTACCAATGAGTGATCCCCAGACAGGGCGTCGTTTCGCCCTGAAAGGTAGTGGAACTCCTCATTGGCCTTATCTATCCTCTTCTGAAGGTGTTTTGGTTTTTGAGTTTGGACTGGTTGCATTGTTTCCGGGTTTCAAACAAACGAGCCTTTTCATGGCCACATAACCTACCATCAGTTTCCGACTGAGATTTCGCTAGTGTGCGTTTTCGTGGTAGGATTTTCCATAGCGGTTAAGGTTGCTGGTGTGGCACCGGGCAGCGAGACCGAAGTCGTTCTCGCTACTCGTTGTCACTGGTTTTGCCAGAACGTGGCTGGTGGTTTGCACGGAAACACCACAACATGGGCGCGTCCTTAGAGCGCGCCCCTGTTACGGTGTTTCCCACAAACCCATACGCGCTTTCTCACACCAGGAAAAAAACAAAAAACAAAAAAAATACCCCCCCAACCCCCCCCCCCCCCCCCAAAAAAAAAAAAAAGAAAAAAAAAAGAAAACAGTGGTTTCTGTAGGTACCTGCTTAAGTAGAAAATATGTGGGTTAATATGTAGTTATATTATATTTATAAATGAGTATATTTGTTTTTTAGTTGAAAGTTGGGGGGGGGGGGCAGGCCTTTAAAAAAGTACCACACCCGAGGGTGTTTCCTGCCCCTACCTTCTCCTGATTTATCCGAGTCGTTGAAAACTACTGATGGAGAGGTGTGAAGGTGTCGTGTATGCTCGGACTGCTAGCACCAGTGAAACTGGTAAAGGCTACCAGCGCATATAAACCCTTGCACGGTCTGCTAGCACCAGTTAGATTGGTAAAGGCTACCAGCGCACATAAAACCTTTTTGTTTATTTTTAGACATTAAGATTTTAGTGGTTTAGCTAGCCAATTATTAGTTTGAGTTTGTGCATGGGCATGACAGAGTCTGTCCGGCAGTTGAGTGGAGTTTAAGGTACTGGGTGAGATGTGGGTTTATTTCTAGCTAGCCGCCATTTTGTTTTATCCGACTGGGTCGAGATTCTTTCACTCATTAATTCGATGTTGCATTGCTCGTGAAGGCTAGCTGTGCTGGTGCCCCACATGGCTCTGAGAGCCGTGCGTTGGGCATAATTTTGAACTCTCTGGAGCTTGGTCATATTGGTTTCGGAAATATTTTCGGTTATAATGGCCCCGTAGTTCATCACTGGGCGTACAAAGGCTTTATAGGGATTGAGTAGGGTCTTGCAATTAGCGCCCCAGTTGGCGCCGCAGAGTTTCCTCATTAAGTGAATCCGTTTGGTGGCTTTGCCTATTGTTTCCGCTAAATGGGTTTTAAATTTTAGATTTTTGTCTTTTGTTATGCCTAGGAATTTGGCTTCATTCTGGTTTTTAATTTCAGTTCCGTCTATTTTTAGTTTGATACTTGGACAGGAGACCTGACTCGAGAAAGTGACCATTTGTGTTTTTGTGGCATTTAATTTGACTCACCATCTGGCACACCGTGTTTCCATATCATCGATGGCTTCTTGCATTTTTTTCCTGACAGTTCTGCGAATGCCATAGGTCCACATACCCATATCATCAGCAAATTGTGACATGTCAATTAATTGGTTGTGTCGGATTTCTATGTCGTTCACGTAAATGATATAGAGGAGAGGGCTAAGTACTGATCCTTGGGGGGTACCCGCCTCGAGTTTAACTGCCGGTGAAATTTCATTTTTGACTTTAACTTTAATTGTTTGATCCGAGAGGAAAGATGACAGAAGTTTGACAAGTTTAAATGGAAGTTTTAGGTCGTTGTGGAGTTTATATTTTAGACCATTGTGCCAAACTGAGTCAAACGCCTTCCCCACATCAGAGAAGATGGCTACACCTGTTATTTAGTTTTCGGGCATTTTCGCATGCGCTCACATAGGTTGAACACATGTTCATTGCCTTCTTTGTTTTGGCGGTATCCTTTCTGTCTATCCGTGAAGAAGTTTTCTGATTCCAGATGATCCCTAAGTATGGATGTTAGCGCGGCTTCAAAGAGTTTTCCGATACAGTTTAATAGGCTGATGGGGCGAAAGCTTGACGGCAGGCTACTGTCCTTGCCTTGTTTGGGAATCATGATACCTACGGCCGATTTCCAGCTCGTGGGGAAATACCCTATTCTAAGGCAACTGTTATAAATAGATGTGAGTTTGGTGATAATTATGTCCGGACAGTTTTTGAGGATTTTGTACAATATGCCATCCTCACCAGGTGGTGAGGTTGATTTGCATTTGTGGAGAAGGGGTTTTATTTCCGAATATGAAAAGGGTGAGATTAGATCGTGGTCATCGCCCGGTTCGGTTTTGATGTCAAGAGCAGATTTGGCGAATATGTCATCATGCTTGTTGATAAATTCATCTACCTGCTCTTTCCAATCTTTGTCGAATTTTGGGCCCTCTTGGGTACGGTGAGCTTTACTGAGAGTTTCTGCGAATAAGTTTGCATTTTCGATGTCATCTTTGGTCATAGTCCTGTCAGACTTTTGAAGATTTTTGTGGTTGTCTCTGGAGGAATTTTGACCGGTCAGTCTTTTAAATGTTTTCCAGAATTTACTAGCGTCTCTTTACGCGTTAAGGCTGTCAGTCGCAGAATCCCACGCCATTTGCCTTTCTATCTTTACGGCTTTCTTGATTTCATTGTGGGCTATATTAAATTGGTGTTTGAGCTCGGTTTTGCGGTCTCGGTCTTCCTCTTTTTTCCAATATCTGAAGAGTTTACGTTTCTCCCTAATTAGGCCTCTTGTTTCTTGTGAGAGCTTTAGTCTGAAGGTTACCTGCTCTTTGAGCGGACACACTTCATCTAAAGCTTTCGTTATGGTTTAACAATAACACTTTGGCCGGCCGCTGATTTGTCGTGTGGGTTCTTTGATGTTTTTGCATTCCTCGTTTATTTGTTGAGGCGTTTTAGGGGTTGTGACCTCTGTGGTCATGTCTATGATATCCCTGAAAAGTGACCAGTTAGCTCTACTAAGATCGCGTTTCAGCTGCGTTGGGAGTTTTTTGGGGGCCTTTCTTGCTAGAGCCGGTGAGGTGTATAGGAAGGTGGTCGCTTCCAATGCGATCTCCCACTCTGAAGTTTTCAATTTTACTTGCGAGATTTTTGGTGACTATCGTGAGATCCAGTATCTCCTCATAGTCAGGATTTACGGCAGAGTGGTACGTTGGTTGGGTTGTGTCATTTACGATAGAAAGACCAAATTCTTCAATTATATCAAACAGGATGTCTCCATTTTGGCTGTTTTTTTATACACCCAAAGAACACGTGTCGTGAGTTTAGATCGCCGAGTAGAATAAAATATTTATATTTTTCTGAAAAGTAACGGAAAGTGGCAAGGTCAGGGTTTTGCGATGGTTCGTTGTACAGAGATATGATGGCATGGGGTTTGTCATCCATCAGTATCTCTATACCCACGATCTCAGATTGTAAGTGGTCGGTCTGTATTACGGAGTACTTTAGGTTGCTTTTTATGAGAAGGGCTACTCCACCTCCCTGTTGGGTCAGACGGTCGCTTCTAACTATTGAGTATCCGGGAATTTTAAAGTTATAAGACGGTTTTAACCAGGGTTTCATTAATTGAAATTACTTCCGGTGATGTTGCATCAATGTATTGATTTAGGTTGATTTTTTTGTTTCGCACACTTCTAGTATTAATGTGCATTAATTTAAGTCGTTGGTCTTTACCCATGATTGGGTGTTAATTAATGACGGCTCTGTCTACGCTTAACTGGTTTGTTTTTACAACAGCTTGATTGCAGTTTCAACCATTCTTCCTGAAATTTTTTTCGGAAGAATTTGCTGGCTACTTCACAAGCCGTTGTACAAACATCTTCTACATTTATGTTGTTGTATTTATTTAAACAATTACTAATAATGGCGGTTGTTAGGGTTGTAATTGTCTCAGGGCAATTAATTTTACCGGGCTCGGTATATTCTTTGTTTTTGAGTTGTAGCTTGTTTGCAGCCACTTTGTATTTTGGGCACCCCCTGTAATTACTAGGGTGAGCTCCTTCACAGTTTGGGCAAGTTAATTTTATTATTGAGCAGTTCTTAGTCGTGTGACCTTTGCCACACTTCATGCACCTAAGGTCACTGCGGCATTGGTGTGCTCGATGGCCAAACTTTTAGTTTAAACAATATTTATTCAGTAATTAACATGTGTGTACATTTCACAATAACATATGGATAACAAACAATATGAACAACACTACTTACAAGAGTATACACATGACAAGGAAAGCAGAATACTATGTGAAAGAGGGATTCGACAGAAAGCTAAAGCTTATGTAAGTCGTCTCCCTATCATCATGTAACGTACTCTTGTAGGTGGTTCAGGTCAGCGGAAGAACCCACACGTCATCACATGACAGCCGAGCCCCCCCCCCCCCCCCCCCCCCACCCTCCCCGATTGTAACTTAGGTTACAATTTACATACTACGATTGGAGATCAAGTGGGATAAGCGTCACATGATAACAGGTACAGAGTAGAGGAAGGCGCCTCGACCGCCAGGCAATGCCGTGTGAGATTGTTTAAACTCCAAGGTGAAATGAAAGGAAAGGAAGAAGAGTTGAGAAGAGAACTTATAAACTGAGAGATGAAGAAGTGAAAAGGTAACTAATATGACGATGTCAGCTTGAATACATGATAGATAGAGATTATCACAGTTAAGCGGATGCAAGAAAGCATGCATCGAAGTCACGCGCAGGCTTCCAATAACAGCTGGCGATGAGTCGAGGACATAACATGATAACTTCTAGTTCACTTAGTTGCAAGTTGGGTGTAAGTAGACCTCGAGGTGTTAGGAGTTGAAAGACATGGGAGGGACAACAAACATTGGTCAATGGGTCCTATTATGCCAGCTAACATGTTTGATGCGCTGAACAGTCGCGATTTCAGTACTGACTTTTCACAAGGAACAGTGGTCGGGGCGCAGTGCTGAGTTTCGACTTATTCGAAACGCTTGCTTGACAAAATGAAGTCATGTACCACTTCAAAAATTAGACGGTTGTCATCGTTATTCAAGAATTCAGAGCCAAACAGAAGCGTGGGTGTGTCGGCTACGCACGGGAGTAAATTAATCGTGTAATTACGGGCGTTAGGAAACAAAGGGCAATAGAGGAAGAAGTGATAAGTAGTTTCACGTTCACCACACTGGCAGAAGGGACTGGGTGATAAGTCGGAATTGAGACTACTACAATGCGTCCGCAGTCTGCAGTGGTATATTTGAGCCCAACGAGATTTAGCATTACAATAGAACTTTGGTGGTCTTTGGTTACCATTACTGAGAAACGTTTTAAAGTTAATCAGTGACGAGTTCTCCCGGACAGGTAACGGTACTTTATTCCATTGGTCAGTAACGCTTTGGATAAAAGAAGACTGATACAGTTGCGTTCGGCAGAAAGGTACTCGATGGTTTTGACTGGATCGGAGACTATGTGATGAGTTCGTCGAGGAGATAAGTGGAGGGACTTTGTTGGAAATATATGGGGGTAACATGTGATGATAAATTTTGAAGAACTGAATTAGTTTATGTTTACGGCGTCTTTCTTGCAGGGATTCCCACCGTGTTTCCGAATATAACAAGGACTTACTGGCACTAACTGTTGCTCCGGTGATGATTCGTGCTGCTGCAATTTGTATTTTTTCGAGTTCTGCGACATTTGTCACAGAACAATTATCCCAGACAGTGTCCGCGTATTCGAGAAGAGGCCCAATAAAGGCAAAATATTTTTGTTTTCCGGACACAGCGATCAAGGTTAAATTTATGCCTTCTCAACATGTCAATGCGAGACCAGGATTTGGCGCAAATATGGTCAATGTGGTTGGTCCATGTACATGTATTATTTAGTATGAGTCCTAAGTGTTTGTGATCAGAAACTTCAGATACATGTGTGCCACTTAAATATAATGGTGGGTGAGAGTTGGGATTGCTTTTACGTGATATACACAAGCTTTCTGTTTTATTGGGGTTGAACTCGACCAACCATGTTTTGGCCCAGTGTTCGATTGAAGCCAAATCGTTATTGGTTATATCCGCGGCTTGCTCCTGGTTTCAATAACTAGATATAAGGACGTATCATCTGCGAAGAGGCGAATACTACTGAGTAAGTCAGTGGTTAAATCGTTTATGTATATCAAAAACAGTAGTGGACCGAGTATAGACCCCTGAGATACATCGGCATTGATTGGTCTCCATGACGATGTCTCCCAGGCTATCACAACTCGCTGCGACCTATCCACAAGATACGATTTTAAAAATAAAAGTAGTTCACCCGAGATACCAATACTCTCCAACTTGTGAATAAGACCAGCATTCCATACCTTATCAAACGCCTTACTAACATCACAGAATACCACCCTAACTTCTATGCCTTCATCAAGCGCACGACAGAATTCGTCATAAATGTCAGTTAGTTGAAGGACGGTTGAATCTCTAGGTGTAAAACCTGACTGAAATTGACTGAGAATATTATTTTCACTCAAAAACTCCCACAGGCGTTTGAAGACACATTTTTTCAAATAATTTACCAACACAGCTGATCAACGACATCGGACGATAATTAGTGACTAAGTTTGAGGGTTGTTTTTTTTAAAATTGGAAAGACATTTGCCTTTTTCCACAATGAAGGAAAGTGGGAATTATTCAGTAATATGCTGAATAAAATTGAGAGTGTTTCGCATAGAGAGGATTTACATTCCTTTAGAAGTCGGGGGCTTATTTGATCGGGACCTGACGCCTTAGACACCTTTATCGACTTCATTGCGACATATACTTCGCTGCAGTGTAGGGTGATACTATCAATGCATTGGGAAAGATGGGATGGTGGATCTGGCCAAACTTTTGGCACTTGTGGCACTGTGTCGGAACAGGGGTTGCTTTGCAGGCCTCGGCGTAGTGGTGTTTCTGCCCAATTCTCAGACCATCTCTGAGTATTTTTTTGGCAGTTTCCTCATTTGGACAGGATACCTTATTTCTCCAAGTTTCCCTCCCCGTAGCACTGGACACGAATCTATTCCAGCTGCACTTTGGAAGGGCAGCTGATATAGATTCGTGTTCAGTGTCAGGGTTTACTCTAGTTACTACCACGATGTGTTCTCGTCTAGTTTGCTTATTTTCACCGTTTGCCTTGTTGTGCTCTATGTTTTTTTCTAGGTTTCCTGTTTATATTCTTTAGCTGGTTGATGTTGCACGAAACGACAGTGTTCCAAGCTTTCTCTATGAAGGGGGGGGGGGGGGTGGTTTAGGTTGCGGTTGAGGTTGTGATTGGGGTTGTGGGGCGTCGCTAGCTGTGTTTTGATTGTGAGGGTAAGGCTCAGATGAAGCATTGGGTGAGGAGGGACAGTTTCTCACTTTCTTGACTTGTCTATCAATACTGTGGGAAAAGCCCTGGGCATCCATTATTTCCTCTGAGTCGATCTCAAGATCTAAAGAGTTTTTCCTTTTACCTTTGCTTTTTTTTGACGGGAGTGCTGCAGTTGGACATAGTACCTATCTGAGTGGCGAGCATTTTATCAACAGGCCTTTCAGGACAGAGAGATTTTAGGTCAAGCCGATCCGAAGGATCCGTGGGGAGCTTGCTATTATCAGATAACTTTTCCCTGATATTCCGGCTGCTGGATATCTCAGGAGGTGTAAGACCTTCGGAGGTCCCCAGGGAATGCCGAGCTTCAGTGACATCCTTCCCCGAGGAGACAGCAGCAGTGTTTGGTGCTGCGTGCACCTACGCCACGACTGTTACTTCCTGTGGGGAGAGAATAGGTGAATCAATATTGTTATTTGGGGTAGATTTTGTAATAGACTTATTGATATAAGGCAGAGAGCCCCTACCTTGTTTCTTGGCTGCTTTTTTTCTGAGGTCGATCATATTTGTCCTTTTGTTCCTTGTAGTTGACTTGTTCGATTAACAAACGTCTTAAGCATTCCGTTTCCTTCCTCTGCTCTGCTGCAATTTCTTCCACCCTGTTGATTGTTGGCTCAGCTGCCTATTCAAGTTCTCCAGCTGCTGATCCTTAACTTTGATGGTTTCCTGTAGGGAGTCTATTCTCCTCAGTCGGTGTTGGACAGTCTGAGACTCTACGTCTGGTGCAATAATGATAGTATCCTTGACAGGGCCCTGAAAAGGACCATAGCCTGTAGACTGCAACATCTGGGCTGTGACTGATCAGGCCTGACAGGGGTTCCCTGTCCTGTCAAAAATGCATCTTCCTGTGCTCCATTAAAACTATCCAGGAAGTTTGCTGTGGATGCATCTAATTCCATTTTGCTTATTGTAACAAGTGTTATATATATAAGTGTTATAATTGTAATATAAGTTTTAACTCTTTTTATGTTTTTACGTAAAGCAAATGAAACCTTAGCGTTACCAGCAGCTTGTTCCGTGATGTCGAATGTGTCTGGTAATCATGATAAATGAAATGAAATGGTTTTTGCGCGCCAAAGGCGCGCAGGGACGATGTGGAGCAAGCACCTTTCGACCCTTATTGACTGTATAAGTGTTGTCATGTCTGAGCGTGGTAAAGGAAGGAAAGGGAAGGAAGGAAGCAGCTTATCCCCGTCTATGCTTCTTGCGGCTCTTCTTTTTAGGAGGTGGCTGTGGTGGTGATATGGATGGCGATATGGATGTTGAGTCCAGCTGTTGATTTGTGTGCAGATGGTTTCTTTTTTCAATTAATTCTAATGCCCATTTGGAGATTTCGTTGGAATGTTTCATATAATCTTGTGACTCGGCAATGACTTGGTTGCTTTTATCTACTAGTTTCTTTGTTCTGTTTGTTAATAGTGTCTGAGGTCTATGGTGTCTGTTCCGCTGTGTCTCCCTTGCCCGGACTATTCGGCAGTGAAGGAAGAGGGGAGTGAGGGGTGGGAGGTGGTGAAAAGGCAACTTCCAGTTCCTCCTCAATCTCCACCGGATGTTCCTCATCGAACTGCGCCGGCTCGGGAACCGGCAGTTGGTTGGGTGTGCCAGTGGGATTAGGAGCGGAACTGGCGGCTGCCTCCAGAACCTCAATCCCCTCACTCACCTCTCTCTTCTTATTCCGGAAGGCCTCCAAGCGCCGGGAGTCCCTACGCTTGGTCGACGGACTCTTCTACTTTTCCTTTTTTCTCTCTTTTCAGGGCCTCCGTGCCCCATCGGGTGAGGACCAGTGTGAGAGGGGATCCTCTCACCAAAGGTGCTACCTCTCCCCGAAGAGGGTGGTGTTATGATGTTAGCATCAACTTGGAATTCCAGCTTCAGATGGACGCTCATGCCTATTTCCTGGATAGTCTAGGAGATAGTGCATGAGACGCCCAGAGCTGAGATGGCTTTCACTAGTCTATCAGGTAGTTCCATAGCTGTCCAGGTGGTCACGCTCTGAAGTCCGATGTGTGAATTGATTGTGAATTGAATGGGAATGGCGATGATAAAGTATAAAGTGGATGTTTAATATAACAAATAAAATATTTATTGGCACCAATTTGTTTATGCAAGGAATATTACTTACGGTGACGAAAACGCAGGGTGGCGAAATCGCCGAGTGACAAAAACGAGGTGACAAAAACGCCGGGTGGTAAAAGTGTCAATTGACGAAAATGCTGGGTGATGAAATCGCCAAATGGCGAAACACTGGACACCCTGACAGTTGCTAGCCGCTGCCCGGTGGATCTCTCGGGGGACTCCGGCTTCCTCCATCTGTAAATGATATGACCCAGTCTGCTGAAAATGTCGTTCAACCCCAATAAAACAACAACAAAATTATACAATAACATTATTTTTGAGGACTCAGTGGTTTATTATTACCATTTTACAGCGCGTTTTCTTGTAGATTAACAGGGTTTTACGAACATGGTAAACTCCATAATTCATGGCGTCATGAAACCGGAGATGGGTCGTTAATTCTTTAAGGGTCCGCCGCCCTCTTCCGGTCCCTGGTGGTGGTGCTTGTAATAATGTGATTCCGCCTATAGTGTCCTGGATTATTAACGATCTGAGGGGATCAAATAACAACCACCTGACTTATTAACGTTCCTCGACTACGTCCCGATCTGTAGTAAGCTCTCTGGGTGTTATTCATTCCTCTCGGGCTGTTGATATACCGTGGCGCCCTCAAACTCGTGTTATTGCTATAAAAAATTTTATGTTATGAGAAAGTTTATCAATTTTTTACTTTTATTAAAAATTTAATTTAAAAAAGCAAACATAGAACAAACTCAGTAGTGCACATAGGCTGTTAAAAACTTCATAGCACACAAAAATATCAAGTTGAAAACTTTGTCTACCGTGGAGAACTACGATAGTTCGATTAGTATTTTAACTGTGCAGGCATAAATCTATGAGAATATTGATGGATCGATGTCTTTAACCACTTCCTTGAACCACTGGCTTAAAATTGCTGGGTGTTGTTAGGGACTGTCGTTCTAATGTTTGGATTTGTATCACACAGAATAGCGGCGACAATGGGGAATTATTATTAAATATATTGAGAGATGTTTCGTTATTTTTTATATCTTAAGTTGCTTCTTGTACATTGTTCTGTCAGTAATACAAAAAAATAAATAGACTGGCATGTGAAATATTTTTTTTAAAAATCGAGGGCTCTGTCCACTGCAGAAATTTTTCTTAAGGGTTATTGTCTTCAGAGCTTTTGTGTCTCCATTCGTAATTTCCTTTAGGCCTTCTGTTTTGGATGTTTTATCCACAAGGGATTTTGTGGATATGGCTTCGACGTTGGGGGATTTCGAATTGAGGGCTTTTGTCTTTACAGGTTTTGTCCCACACTCGAAAGACGAGGTATTTGCCTCGTGGTGACCTAAGCGAGAGTACCACCAGCTTCTAATTCGAGGAGATAGCACCTCTCGTATTGTGTATGGGGTGGGTGTCGAATAGAGGGTTTTGGACATTAGAGGTTCTGTCCTACACTCGAAAGACGAGGCATTCGCCTCACGATGGCCTACGCGAGAGTATCACTACCTTCTAATTCGAAGAGACAGCACCTCTCGTAGGAGGACCTCCTCCCAAACTGGTCCAAAAAAGATCTTCAATTCAAAGGAATAACGATTACCCTGGAAAGGCAACCTGGAAAAATCAGTAAGAAGAAAAGACGGGAGAACAGCTCCTCCGCCAACCCACGGAACGGTAAAAAGAAAAGTCGGAGAAGAAGGAGACGAAGGAAAAAGATAACGATCATGCCATGCCACGACGAGGAAGAGCCTGAAACGTGACCCGAGCCCTTCAACTTTTAACGCTCCAATTCCTCCAGGTCAAAACTCTAACAAAGACGACGGATCAATAGAAAGATGCGAGCAATACAACACCAAATTTAACGAAATCTTTTACCATAAGAAAGAACGCATCGGGCTAACATATTAAGAAACGCCATGGCTCCAATCCTGAGTCATACTAGGCCGACCCCCAGAAAGAACTATTCACAACAGCAACCGAGCCTTTTCGAAACAAAATCCCAGCTAAATTGTCGAAAGAGGCCAACCTCCTCCAATACCTGCCCGGGTGCCTTCGACTTGCGGAATGATTTATCTAAATTCCACAAAACGGCCACTCACAATCCAATGCCCGTAGTGTGAATTAGCTACAGTTTGGCCCTTAACTTGGTAGCACCAAGTCACGAATCACGAAAATTGTGGTTCGGTCAAGTGGTCAACTTTTTCTCAAATTAACGGCGTCCAGAGAAAATGTTGATGCTAGGGCTACTGTACCGCGAGTGGCAGTTTCCCCGACAGACACCAACATGTTCGACAAATTAGGTAATGGGGGGGGGGGGGGGGTAGCTTCGAGCCCGGCCTTAGGAGAGATGGCAAGTTCTAACCTAACAATAGTTGTTCAATTTAGAACATAAATAGTAATGCGATCAAAATGTGAGACCAATAGCAGATACAAGTTCGAGATGGGCAGACAGAATAACAATCGACCAGACTCGATGAATTCTCTATACTCTGCTAAAGGCGGGAAATATAATAGAACGTAGGAACACAAACTGGATAGTTTTAACTGGATAAAGACTGTATGATAATTTTCATCGTGGTGCCATGATATGGCGTTGACAAACAAAAAAGAAAGCGTTACTGAAGGACAAACAAAACTGGTGATATAACTCGAAACCAGCTGAAGACATGGATGGATGGCACGAAAACAAGAACATGTATAATATGACCATGAAACGCTAACAGTTTATCACGTCACATCATGTGACTTGAGACAATTTTTGTACTGTGTATAGGCTTCAAGTTAAAAGATACGTAATTGAACTGTCCTTGGGCAAGACACATCATCTCCATTGCCCGCGTGGGGGGCACGATGACGCCGTGTACTAAGGCGTACTGCACGTCGATGGTACGCATGTCTTCAACCAACCTAACCCTGCCTGTGCTGCAGTGCGGTGTTACGATGTTGGGGAGCTGACAGCTGCTCGTCGTTGCTCGGTGGTTCTCTCCGGGTACTCCGGCTTCCTCTACCCGTAAAACTGTCACGGTCATGATTAGCCATTGTGCATAAATATATGACCTTAAACATCAATAAATAAATAATACGTAATTGAACAGAAAGACAGATTTGCAGTCACTGTGACCTTGACCTTTTTAAGACCCCGAGGTTTGTGCCAATGTAGTGGGTTACATTAGTCCCAAATATTATCCATATTTCTTCACTGGTAGTCCTCAATCTGGGGCGTATAAATTTTTGCTTCAAAGAAAGTTCTATAGTCAGTCAACAAACAATATAATGGACAACTAAGATGTAAAGAGTGTCTGTACTAATTTAATTCAACAGGCTGTTGGGTTAAATTATTACTGAACCTCGTTACAAATTCAAAATGGATTCGTCCAATTGTGATAAGTAGTATTATATGCGGCAATCCCATTTAGGAACCCAGTGTTGAAAATGTTAAACGATATACACAGAAACAAAGCACGGACAGGCAGATGGATATGCGAACAAACATACCGCAATAGGACTCTCTGGCGACAGGTATGTTTACTCCAACAATGAAGAAACGAGTTTTAACATCTGATCACTGGATCAAAAGTTTAAAAGTGGAAACAAACAGGAATTTGAAATTGTGTTCTGTGATGTTGATCATGATGGCAAGACCTTGGGAGAAGTTTGCGGCACAGCATCTGGCAAAGGATAATATTTGTGCTAGGTGTAATAATCTCAATTCCTTCTCAAAGTCAAAATTTAGGAGTGGAGGCAACTTTCTCAACTCTGTGACCTTTACAGTCAAGGCATAATTTGAAGGGTAGCCCGTGACATCACCTACTTGTTGATTACATTTGAACCAAATGCTACCAATTTTACTTCAGGGAGTGAAAGACAGAAAAAATGAGATTTTAATTGATTATTGACAAATTGACAGACAGTGTGATATTGTTACACACCATCACGGTTTTGGTCCAATTAAAATACTACGTAGGCCTAACTCAAAACAAATTGCAGCATTCATTTTCTTACAAAATTGGTAAACACTGCGTTGTCTGAAAAAAGATGTCAAAGGTTTTCCGAATCGTTTTATGCTAAACCTTTCTTTCAAACAGATTTTTTCAATGCTTCAAATTTCTTAATATTAATATTTGCTCACGCGTTACCACACACACACACACACACACACGTTTTGGTGGATTAAAATGACCCATGGAATTTTTTAATAAACATTTATTGATTAGTATTATTTAACCTTTTGCCTAATACGAATAGTAAACGTAACTTTCCGAAGATGATTCTGGAACAACTAAAATTTTTATTTTTAGCTTTAAAAACCTAGCTTATGATACTAGATTGGAATGAGCACATTTAGCACTGGGGGCGACCGGCGCTTACAGAATCAGTTCGCCTGTTACTTCCGCCCGGATTCGTTCGCCTTGGAGCTTTGGAGATAAGATGGAAGCGGTTGGTAAGACTAACCATGGTCCTCATGGCCTCATACGACAAAAAATGGATTCTCCGAAAGGTATCCTCGATAGGTATCCTCAAATAAAAACAATACCAGGCCATAGGTATCTTCAAATACCGAAATGAGGCTAAGAGTCGTAGTAAATTATACCCCATTGAGGGATTTTTCATGACCTCAAAAGAAAATGAGGCTATGAGGGATAGTAAATTAGGCCTCATTGAGGGCTTTTACATAGCCCTCATGCCTCATACGACAAAAAAGGGATTCTCCAGAAGGTATCCTCGATAGGTATCCTCAAAAAATATAATACCAGGCCATAGGTATCCTCAAATATTGAAATGAGGCTAAGAGTCGTAGTAAAGCATACCTCATTGAGGGATTTTTCATGTCACTCATGCCCTCAAAAGAAAATGAGGCTATGAGGGATACTAAATTAGGCCTCATTGAGGGATTTTACATAGCCCTCATGGCCTCATACGACAAAAAAGGGATTCCATAACCAGAGACGTTTCACAAAAAGGGATTCCATGGGATATGTATGGCCATTGGATATAGAGGTGATGAGAATCGGATACGCCTTCGTTGTAATAAGGGGAGATAACTCTGCATACAGATTATGGGAAATCAAGCAATCTGATTGATTAGTTATAATCTATATAAATGATCTAGATAAATGAAAACAATAAGAGTACACGGAATAGCGTCAGAACTAACAAGAATAGACTAGAATAGCTAAATATAGTAATAATAAGCAAAGCTGTTCCAGCTGATAATCTGTTCTTCTCTACTGGAGTCTACTCCATGACAAAAGAACATGCCTTGGTAGACGAAAACTATTGCATATATAGACAGAAGCAGAGAATTCTGAAAGAATTCGAAATAATACCACTTGTCGGGTTGTTTGTGGTAATTCTACGAAACGGGAAATTACTCCAATTCAATCGAACATACCCTTCGAACATACCCCTGTCTTTTTGTATGCCTTTGGGTAACGTAGCAACCACGTGCTACCATAGAAACCAAGATGGCGGCCTCCAGGATACAAAATGGACGACGGAAACACTTGTCACCCTAACAACACGCGCTGCGCATGCGCACTAACACCACGTATCACTCACGTGGGTTGCCGTGACAACAGAACATGGCACCGCTAGGTCACGTGACATGACGTCACATGAGATCATCCAAATGAGATCATCCAAATAGGTTCCGAAAAGCCCCAGACATATTACTCGCAGATTCTCTCCGATTTTAACAAGAAGATGCGTGTTTATCGACAACAAATGACATAATTATGGCGAGTACTCAACCAGAAAAGAATACAGGGGGTTATTACAGTTGCTCTGGATTCGATTGAGTCCTCGAGCATCTCCAGTTACAAAATGAGAATGTATTTTGTTTACACATGTGTGAAACTTGGCACTGATCAGTCTAGTTCTCGAAGCTTTTCCGTAAAACCCGATTTCCGAACAGAACTGGTGTATAAAAAACATAACAGAGAAACACAATTACTCACGAACTCTTCAGTTCTATAACTCATAAGTTCAGCATAAGATAAATAGTAATATTATCTTACGTAGTTTTGAAGCCAACGAGGAACTTTTGAGACATGTCATGGCGCTGATTCTTTCCATCAATGGCGCAGATTCGTAGACAGGCAGATTTGATGGGCTCAGATTCGTTGCAAAGCAAATCACTGAGACTTCTCGGAATAGTTCTCACAAAATGATCAGTATCACACAGGGTGGGGGTGGGGGGGGGGGGGGCAAGAAAAAAATGCAGACACGGATGCCGATTTTTTGTTTTTGACCGGTCGGAGGACCCACCCACCCCATGTAATTTTTTTTCCAGTTTTACAATTTTTTTCCGGGGTTATCTGAACCACCCACCCCCACTAAATAGATGCTTCTGCATCATCCTTCTCACCATACTGCACCATAACCTATTTTATCATACAGTATAGCGTAATCGACCTTGTACAGTAGGACAGGTCTTGAAAGAACTCCCATAACAAATCAAATATAGAGTAAAGCTGGTATGTCCATATAAAACATGGTCTCCAAAGACATCGGTCTCTTAAGGCATGTTCTATTGTAATTCATTAAAACTCTTGAATGTCATATCATTAACTTTTTACCTGTAGTTATCTCTCCATGTGTTCAGACATGTTGTAGAAACCAACAATATATATGGTATTCGACAGAGTTCAGAGAGCTTTGTAAAATATCATACAAATTGTTGATTTTTGACTACATGCATGAACCAGCATGGACTGACATGAAGAGAGATAATTGCGGATGAGAAAGTATCCTTCAATATCGAAGTGAAGGATGCTGATGTAGCAAAAAAAATCTCTATGCAGCAGTATGCAGCCCTATGTATGTGTTTTTTTAATTTTTGCAGATGACAGCAGGTAACTAAATAGAAAATGCAGTGGCGTAGATAGCTTTTCGCTGGCGGAGGAGCAAGCCCAAAATTTCCCGACAGACCGAAAATTTTCCGACAGTGTAACAACAACAAAAACCCAAACAAACAGAAAGAATCTGTTGTTTACTGCAAATGTACTGAAAATTGGTCTTTTTTACCCAAAATTTACCCAAAATGGCATGTTTTATCCCCAAAGCCAGCATTTTAATGTTATTAGGCATGAAATTCCGACAAAACTTCTGATGGGGGGGGGGGGGGGGGGGGGGGTCCTCCACCCCCCCCCCCTTTATCTACGCCATTGGAAAATGCATGAGAAGCAATTTAGCTGTAGATATTGTGCTAAGCAATTCTTTTCAATAAATGATATTAGCAGTTCAATCAGGTTCAATGTTTAGTAGTTTTTGTGTTACATACTTCCTACAATGGCAATAAGAGTCATTGGTGTTTTCGTAATAGGTCTGGATACATCGTTGTACAGAATTGCTCCTGCAGCTGAAATCTGTAACTGTTCCTGACTTCACATAATTGTCTTTGCTCCTCATCTAAGACAGCCGATCTCACCAGGGTGAACATATTAGAAATTTAATCAAACGGAACATCCTCAAGATAACTTATCCTTAGAGTGCAGTGTTTGATAATTGCAATTAGTGATGTATTTTAACTTGCATTATTCAATATGTCATACCTTGTATCACTATAAGCCGAATCATAGCTCAGCCGCAATAACAGTTTTATAATCGTATATAACCCATGGTAGGTACCCCCTGATAACTTGAGTGTCTTTTTATTGGTTCTTGAATGATACTTCACTGATTATGGTATACAATTTTGCCCAAAAGTGTCTGAAGAAAAAATTTGCAAGCATCGGAAAAAAAAAATGTTTGTCCTCCTTGACCACCCACCCACCCCGGCATCAGTGTTTTGCAAATTCCCCCCCCCCCACCCCCCCCTCCCCCCCGTATCACATGTAACTCAATTCGGTCGAGAACAAGAAATAATTCTTCCTGACAATACTGTGTCTATAGAAGTATTAAAAAGTATATAATTTTGACCAATTTATGAAGTATATTAGTTCGAGTCATCGGTATATTGGTTGAGTTGTATACAAGTATATTCTATCACATATTATCGTATTAACCATGCATATTAAATGGACACCCATATAACTTCCTGTGCTTAGAACTTTAGGTGTTTCGCAGACAAGGAATTACCCATCCAATACGAACACACCCAGCGAAGTATTTCGAATAAGCATACAATGTCTTCTTATTCCACAATGTCATGGCTTGACTAACTGTAAACTACAAATGTTATAAGAAATGAATGGCAGATCATTCAGTGGCGGCGCCATAGGCGGGCCGCCCCTCCCTTTTCCCTCGCCCCAACCCCCCAAAAAATCAAACTTCAAATTGCTATCTGATCGTGATTTTCGTGGAAGCGTTTACAAATAATGATGTGAGCCCAAGTTTAGACACAGTCTGGGGGACTTTAAAGACCACGCCGGGTGTTGTAGAAAGGCTCAGACATTGATCCCAGGACATCCATATTTGAAATGTTTTCATGGGAGAGATCAGACGCCCACTAATGGGAGGGGCACACCTTCCATACCCCCCTAGCTCAGGTCTGCGGCCTTCGGGTGTTCACTTCGGTAGCTCGACCTGGGACCCCCCATCTTACTCACCCCCCCCCCCCCCCCCCCACCAAATCGAAATCTTGGCGCCGCCACTGTGATCATTGCATTTTGACCAAAAGAGAAATTCAACAAAGTGTGTGAATTCCCGAAGGGGATTCTCACAAAGCTCTCCCATTTCATCATCCACGCCCTTTATTGATTTACTGATTGGCTGACTGATTGATTTGTTGATTACCACCTGGTGTGTGGGCCATTTAGAAACGAACGCAACGGTTGTTGCGTGTAGGGTCATGGAATTTTATAGTAATTTTCACACAGCGTACCCGTGTGGACGCATAGGGTGTCAAAATAAGAATTGAATCTCGCTTTTTTTTTACTTCTAAATGTAGTTTTTGGACAATGATAACGAGGTGGTTAAATCTGTCTCAAAAATCCGTATTCGTTCTAGAAGTTTAAAGATACTGAGTGAAAATGAAAAGGTAATCCTGGATGGATGGAGAGAAGAATAGGTAAACACACAAATGGAATGCGATACTTCAATTATTTTATCTTTTGACAGGCAAATAAAAAGGAATTTCAGACGGAAATGATGCTTGGGTTTATCAGCTGATAACCAATCTGTACCTTTAGAGAATTGTATGGTTCAAGTCAATAGAAACGAGTAATATAATTACAAGGAAATTGGTCAAGATCTCAACCTGTTGAAGTGTATTGATTGGACAATGATCGTTTGGGTGACAGAAAATGTGAGTTGAAGGAATACAACTTCGGAAATTTGAGTAAGAACGCAAATGTATTACATGAATGTATAGTTGGCGAGTTGTGTATCTCTGCTTTGAAAAAAAACACAAGACCATGAGTTGTATACACAAGAATGATGTCAGTTTGGGTAAACCTTCTGGGAAAAGGTAACTTAAAAAGTCATGACCAGAAGTACAAAGTTCTAACAATATGAAATCATGGAAACACAGCTGACAGTCACGGCCCACGATATATTGCAATCATACGACTAAGGCAAACAAGACGACATGGCCAATCTGGAATTCTCTAAAGCATCGACGCAGTTCCATACGACAGGCTCATGCATAAAACAGTGCAGTATGGAATCAAAGGACCGCTGCACACCAGGTTCGCCACGTTACTCACAGAAATGAAAATGCGAGTAGCTTTAGAAGGGGACTTCTCGGGTGAAGCAACCGTTGACTCTGTCTAGTACGGCTAAAGGAACTGTCTTGGGTCCGATACTTTCCCTATGCCACATCATCTCCTGAGCTCAGTAAAATCATCAGTAAGGATATTTACAGACAACTGTACATTGTACCGGGAAATAAATAGCGAGAGAGGTCACACCACCCTACAAAACGCCAGACTTGTCTAGAAAAATTGGCGTCAGACTAGGGAATGCGCTTCAACGCTTAAATTGCTACACCCTGAGCATGAGACGAAACGTTGTCAATTCTAAACCTATTTATTTATCTTATTTAGACGAGATACGACAGGCGAAATCTCTGCGACGAAAATTCGAATTGCAATGGCGACAATCCAAGCTCTCCATTCACAGGGAGATGTACGTTCGACAACGGAACCGTGTCAACGAACTAATACATTTGGCCAAGAAGACCCACTTTTCTCAAATTGTTAAAAACAATTTAAACAAAACAAATATTCTTTCAACAGTACTCGACAGGCTACTGCACCGAAAAAAGGAAACCGTTCTCCCAGATCACTCCTCTGCTTCTGATCTGGCGGAGCGGTTCTCTACATTTTTCGCTGACAAAATCGAATGCATTCGAGCTGGACTGAATGTCAGCCCCAACCTACAACCCATTATGTTTAGGGCTTCGGCAGACCATGTATGTCTGGATTCCTTCCAGCCTATAACACTTGTAAGTCTCGAGAATTTAATAACGAATGCCCCCACCAAACACTGCAAATTAGATGCAATCCCAACCTGGCTGTTGAAATCTAGCCTATCATATATTGCACCATGGATATTAGAAATTGTTAACTCATCTCTTACATCATCGGGTGTCTTCCCCACTAATATGAAGCAGGCACTTGTTACCCCATTACTTAAAAAACCCGGGCTCGACCCGGAAATATTGAAGAATTACCGATAAATACCGCAATGCCTCTAGATAAATTCATAAAGTTCCAAACACAGACGCGACAGATCAAGGCAAAATATTTGACAACTGTTACCAACATTCTTCGGAAAGGAACAGGAGTAAATCTGCAACCATTCCAGTATGTAATACAGATCAATACAAACATTCGTTCTTTGTGCGCACAGTAATCGAGTGGAATCACCTGTACGAAAAAGACTGACCCGCTGCCTCTTCCATCATGCTTTTGCCTAGCAGAGATTCTAACATATCGATACAGTCACAGACCACTATCTGCCATAACAAGAGCACAACAGAGCACAAAATTCTGTAACTGGCACGAACGTACAGGTAGGTTACGTGAATTCAATATGGCTTCACAATGGCTAATCGTAACCGGAGCTTGGATATAAAATAAAGTCCAACCGCTCGTTCCAATTTTAGAGGACTTCCACTCCAGCCATTGGTTACCGGGTCCTATTTTATAAGAAAAATAGAGCTTGTTTACCACGGTAAACAGCCACTGCTTCACTTCCCGGGGTGCTCACGGGGAAACAGCAATAGATGATTTCACAACAAAAGGTTTTGTTTCAACTAAAACACACGATATAATAAATGTGTTCTAAAGCCGAGCCAATAACAAACATAATTGATACTAGACAAACTGCTTCAAAGACGTGGGTCTATTCTTGAGAAAAAAATATTATTGTGAGCCTGTACTGATGCTTGGAAGATGTATGCGCCACACTTTAGAGGGAACAATTTATTTATTAAGCTATTTATTTATTGGGGTTTAACGACACTTTCGACAGCCAGGATCTCCTCGTGTCTGACAGTTTTACGGGCGAAGGAAGCCTGAGTACTGAAACGTGGAGAATCACGGAGCAACAGCCACACAGGGAATGGCACTAAAACCCTTTCCAACAGCGTGTAACACAATAACATTTGATTAGCTTGACCTCCACTCTGATGCCAAAATGCTCAAATTTCACGCAGAAATTGTTTTCTGTTATACAACCAGAAATTTAACAATTCAATCTTATTTGACAGAGCTGAGTGAGCACTGTCAAAGAACACTAAATTAGTTATGTTCCCAGTTGCCTTCTGGGAACAATTTGCAGCTTACAATCTTGACATGTAGATACCAAGGTCCAGAGGGTTAATGGGAGAAACTCCAGGCATGAAGTGTATTAGATTCGGTCAGTCTTGTTCAGATACAATTCTGATGAGAGTTGACATTACGACAATGTTTCGCCAGCATAAATACGCTTGAGCCCATCAGCCATCTGGAAATTCAGAACAGTTTGGATCAAATTTCCAGTAAGCTGAAACTGTCAAGCTTCATACTCACGTGTGGGATTATTACAACTGTCTTGTTGAATCATCGCTACGAAGGGGGGGGGGGGGAGGGGGGGGGGGTCTGCTACCCCACCTCCAATATTTTTTTTTTCAGTCGGGACATTTTCGTCTGTATTGAGGTCTGAGATATCGATTTGTTCATGCCAGCAGTTATGCATTTTCCGACAAGACTAGACTTGATACTTTGAATTATGTCACATGGACAGTTGGTCATTCAATTGGAGGTCGAAGGTACCTGGCTCAGGCTGTTGGGGGCTCAAAATTTGGATAACGGTATTGTACGATTTAATTAAAGAAGTTGCATCACGGCTGTTACATGTATATTTTGTTTATTCAAAAAAGTCTTGAGTTTTTTTTAAGGCGTGGAGATGACCGATTGGAGAGTAGTTTTTTCTCAAGGGTTTTCAGTCTGCACGGATGTCCTTTTGAATATTCAATCGGCTGCGTCATACGTAGCTTTGGGGAAATTGAGATACTGTCAAAAATAAAGATGGCCGCCGAAAATATTGAAATTTTACCATTTACACCAATAATTGGTCAGAAAAAGCAAATTTTTACACGTAGTATCGCAATGGGAAGGACAGTCTTCATCATACAGTGTCAAATGTCGACGAAACGTGAAAAAAATATTTCAGAATGCAATTTATGTGGAAACTACAAACCAAAAATGGCCGCCTCTTGATTTTTCAAACATATGTATACAGATGCGCTATACTATGGACGAAAAATACAACGTCTATATCAGAAAGGAATTATTCTAATTCTGTACATTATTATGGTAAATAAGACTTTTGTGAGAGTTATTCTCCTAAGATAGCTATCAAAATGGCCTGCACTACAACAGTTTAGAAACGAAAATACTAAAAGACGGGTTTGGGGAGAATGTTTGTGAGACATATCCATTTGGTTAAGATATATTAATGAGGCGTCAGGTCAGTTGAGATAAGAACAATGACGAAATACTAATTCAGGAGATGTGAAAGATTTAGAATGGTCGCCAAAATAGCGGTCTTACTGATATAGATGACACAAATGTGAAATGAATAGTACAAAAGACTCCAAGCCATATGAGTCGTATAAATAATTATAAAAGAATATGAGCAGTGGTCAAAACTGAGTCTTTGCATCAGTCATCGTGTTGGACTGCTGCTGATAATTCACTGGCTGCATTAGTCCGTTCATTGCAGCATTCAGTCTCAGCACGACATTTACAAAAACAGTGCATGCTAATTTGGCTGCATTACTGCATCGCGACATTTTGCATGGCTGCTTACTGGAACAAGAACACCTTATCAATCTGAGGATACTGCCCGGTGCTAGTGACACACACCAGATTGCACAGTTGTTGGTAAAAGTGATTTGGATTCTATATTCTTAACGAAACCATACTCTACAGGGTCCAGAGCTGGGGATCTAAGTTCAATGTATTCTTCCAAATACATGCTTGAAGATGTTCATCGATTTACATTCTCGGTGAATGCCTCTGTACTTGGGGGTAAACTGCAGTTTCGGGACGGACGTCGCTCCCCTGCGACTGACCCTGTCACCCCATACACTAAATCGAACATCAGACATTGTTTTAGATTAATGACACCCGTCACAAGCAAGTATGAAATTAGTGGCTTGGACGAAAACGTCCTGCCATACAGCTGAGCATGGTGTCACCGATCTTGGACAATGAGA
Source organism: Pictodentalium vernedei (assembly GCA_031216915.1). Lineage (NCBI taxonomy): Eukaryota > Metazoa > Mollusca > Scaphopoda > Dentaliida > Dentaliidae > Pictodentalium > Pictodentalium vernedei. The sequence continues at coordinate 436,939,176 of CM062296.1, read as the reverse complement.
TATCGCCCTCTTTCAAAACCTTTGGTACAGACTTGCCTGTGCCAAAACATGCACCAACCGTATCACAATCTGAAAAAGCATGAGCTGAACATATTAGGAATAATGTTTTGGTGCTCATCCACTGTTGTTCTAATGTCAACAACATTTCGGTCTTTTATTGGAGATTCCATGTACATAGGAACTTTCGAGTTTCGTCTTAGATAATGGTGCAATAATAAGACACAAATATCGGTGTCAACGGCTAAGACAACCACTTGCTTTCTCTCTTCAACAAAAACACGAATTGCCTGATTAACGATTATGTTGTCTGCTTCTTCGTGTGTCGTCGACATATCACACCTATCGATAACAATACCCTTATTGATTTCAATTGGTGCTTTTTCTTGACCAGTCACGAACAACTTGTTTGCTTTAGTATTCTCAAAAGCGAAATTACTGTCGTTTCTAAAATGCTGGCAAATCAGGTTAACTATCTGCTTTTTGTTAACAGTTACACTTAATGTCAGTTTTTGTTGTGGTAGTGTTGATGACAGATTAGCTTAAATTCTTTACAGCCATGCTCCGACCCTCTATTTGTTCTAGTGCAACTTTTGGTACTAAATTCATTATACCGATCAAATATCGGACAAACATCTCCAAATTCTAGTCTCTGTTTCACCACTTCTTGAAATTTTACAATGAAGTCGAATACATTTGGCTTGTGTAATTTACTCGTTGTTGGCCAATGTGGGATCCAAAGCAGAGCACAACCGTCAATAACTGTAAAAGTATGAACCTCAGCAGGACGATTCATTTGTCTAGCAGAAACAAGCACTGCTGTCTGGTTTTTCAGCATTCCATACGGGAGAGAAGACTGAACGGTATTATTTCCATGTGCAAAAATGCCTTGGGCATTTTCGGTTTCTTTGGTCCTTTGAATCGAGTAACTTTGAAGTGGAAATCAATTGGTATCGACATTTCTTGTTTTTTTTTTATTCGTGGAACCTTTGTTGAAGTAGTATCGTCTCTCATACTTGGCTGCGTCAGTAGAACAGCCAGTGAATGTGTTGTTTGATTTGCCATTCTGAGAAGATAGGTCTGCGTCGAAGTTATCAACAACGACTTGTATTATACCATCTTTAGAGCTCCTAATGGCTGTTGAATGGGTGTTTCCTGCTGCTAAGCAAGCTGCCAATTTTTAATCGGAGCAATTCGTGTGCATGTTACACCAAAATCGTTCATTGTATTGACCAATTCCTTCGTGCAATGGGGTAGCAACATTTGAGAGAAGGGAAGTCATTATATTGCCTATGAGCGTCGCAGCAAATGTATGGTCAAGGTTAGGGGACAAATGTCCGAGGCAATCCATAAGGGTTTCGCTTGTGTACGCCGAAACATTTCGCGTGTTCAATCGGGATTCAAAGTGGGATTTGTCGATATCTGCCTCCTTGATATCCTGAGATACGTGTCTTGTTCGATCCGCAAGTATACAGAAGAAGTCTCCTTGGTTACGAATCGAAATTAAGTATTTTTATTGTTTACTAATCATATATATTTCATTTTCAGGTTATTTTATGCAACTTTGTGGGGAGTTAGTTTAGTATAGTAACTGGGACAAAGTTAGGAGGCCTTAAATAAAACTGTGAGCGCTAAGTTGTCGAACGGTTCGTCGTGTTGCCTTTTGTCGCGTGTTTACAATTTTCCCTGTCCGATCGCGTAATTTTGTCTTGATGATGGCGAGCAAGTCTGTTCAGACGGAGGTAAGTATGGAGGTAAATACGTGTAATATCGCGGTCCAGGTCAACGGTGCCAACGGAGTAAGTATTGGTGTGCAGACAGAGGTCACTGGGGGTGTCGGTCAGAGCCGGGTTGGTGGGGCCACCGATGGCGATATTGGGCTTGAAGTTTGTAAACAGTGTTCTATGATGTATGGGGACTGTCGCTCGATGGGATATGGAGAGGTATGTGCAAACTGTCAGGAAATCCTCCGCCTACTTGAGACAATTGTTAAGTTTGAGGGGGAGATTGCTGAGCTGAAGGGAAAACTTGGTAGGGCGGGGCTGTCTGGAGTTACGCCTGTGAAAGTGGCTTTCCGAGAAGGATGGAAGGTTGTCGGTGGTTCCAAGAGGAAACATGGGGGTAGAACCTTTGATGTGAATGAGGTAGGTGATGAGGTGGGGGCTGCTAGAAAAGTACGTAGGACAGATGAGGGGGGCCCAGGCCGGAGCAATGCTGTAAAGCGTTTGGCGTGGACTACCAAAAGTGGTAGGAAAGGGGGGCCAGAGAAGCAGGTAGATAGGGGTGTAAAGTCCAAAGGCAGTGGGGAGTGCAGCACCAGAAACAGATTTGATGTGCTCGATTCGGAAGAGACAGAGGAGGAGATGGAGGTAGTTGCAACAGATAGTAGCTTGGGGTCTAGGCCAGGAAAAAGGAGGAGGGATCCGGGGGAAGACCAGGGGAGTAGTCCAGGTAGCTCAGGGCCTGGAAAGAGACGGAGGGACAAGGATAGGAGTAATCCTAGGTCAAAGATACCGATACCGATATTGATTCCGAGTGGGGCTGTTGGAGAGGAAGAGGACGCGGTAAACAATAGGAGACTAGAGGAGATAAATAGGGCGAGGTCCAAAAGTAAGTTGGTGGTTGCGGGAAGTAGCATAGTTCGGGGGATCAACAAGGTTGTCTGTGGTCCGGACAGTAAAAATAGAACAGTTCTGTGCTTTCCGGGGGCTAAAGTGGAGGACCTGAGGGATAGAGTGGACGGTATTGTAGCTGGGTCGGGGCCTGATCCGGTAGTGGTATTACATGTGGGGTCCAATAACATCAGGGAGAGGAAATCAGTTCGTTTGGTGGACACATACAAGGACCTAATTAGTAAGCTACTTACCAGGAATGCTCGGATCATCGTTTCAGGGGTGCTCCCCGTTATGGGTGGTGGGAATGAGAGGAACTCGCGGATTATGGCACTAAACGAGGAGCTGGAAGAGCACTGCAAAGACTTGGGAGTACATTTCATTGACCACTGGGATTCATTCTGGGGACAAGGAGAGTTGTATGGGCGAGACGGATTGCATTTAAGTAGGATGGGTACAGACCTGTTGGGCCAAAAAATCTTACAGGTGGCTGGGCCTTTTTTGGAGAAAAGGGGGGTAGGGGACCACAGCCGGTAACCCAGAGTGGCACAAATGCTGGGAACACAGGAAGAACAACAAACATGCACAATACAGGGACATACCAGGGTTATAATAATGTGCCAGTGATGACAAAAAAAACAAAGATTCATTAAGTTTGGGTACTGCAACATCCAGGGTCTGCACAAGAAAGTAAGCGAAATATCAACAATGATGGACGAAGGAGACTTCGATATAATGGGTCTAAGTGAGACGTGGATACGACGGGATGAGCGGGTTGATCAGATGAAGGGTTGCGTGTGGATAGGAGCTGGGCGAACTGAGGGTCAGAAACGGGGTGGGGGTGTTGGCATCTACGCTAAAGAGGAATTACAGCCCTCATTGATTACAGATCTCACAGAAGCAAGGACTCAGATTCCAGTATCCAACGAAATAGTCTGGGCAAAAATCAAGTTAGGAAGCAGGAGTGTTGCCGTTGGTGTTGTATACTTAGCAGTGGAGGGAAGTAAGCCCGAGTGGAATGATTCAATATATACAACTCTTAGATCGAATATCACAGAGCTTGGGAGCAGAGGGTTCAGTATTGTCCTAATGGGGGACTTCAATGGGCACATCGGGGATAAGGAGGAGGGCATACAGGGAGGTGATAGGAAAATTAACACGAATGGGAGGAAGATGTTGGACCTATCAAAAGAGCTTGGTTTAAAGATCCTGAACAGGGATGCGAAATGTAAGGGTAAATGGACCTGGGAGAGGAACGATAAGAAAACAATAATTGATTATATACTCACTGACATTAGCGTATGGAGGGAGGTTATAGATGTAGAAATAGATGACGAGGGAAAAAATGACTTGGGTAGTGATCACAACCTGATAACAGTTAAGATTATGGGCAAAAAGACGAATAGAGACAGAAATACCTTCAAGGAAGTTTGGGGACTAAAACAAGGAGCCGACTGGAAGCAGTTTCGGGAAAAACTAAAACCAAATCTTGAATGTATACCTAGGGATGCAAATGTCCAGAGTATTTCAGATGGCATAGTAAATAGCCTAACAGAGGCAGGGAAGGAGTGTATAGGAAGGGTGAGGGTCCCAACGAGAGAGCTTGGATACAGGGTTAACGAGGGACTGAAAAAGGCTATAAAAGAAAGGAAGGTAAAATGCGCTGCTTACAGAAGAAGTAGGAAGCTTAAAGGGGTGGATAACAATGACACGAGACTAATGAAAGGAGAATATGAACTGGCACGGAAAAAGGTGAATGAGATAAAGAATAATAATAGGAAGGAGCGCAATTGCAGTCTTGCCAGAACAATAAAGAAAACGGGGGGTTCGAGCTCAAACGTATTTTGGAACTGGGTAAATAAACGGGGGAAAAGTAGTGTGCAGAGTATCAAAGTGGATGGGGAAAGTACAGAAGATAAAGGCCGTATCGCTTCAGAGTTAGTCAAGCACTGGGAAAAGATAAACGATAGGCGATGGGGCAGTGGGTCCCCACCAAAAAGAAATACACTGGTGGAGGAGAACCTATCCAATCGTGTATGTAGCGAAATAACGGCAGAAGAAGTGCGGAACGTGGTCTCGAAATTAAAAAATGGTAAAGCGGGAGGGACTGATGAAATTCCGAACGAATTCCTCAAAAATGGAGGGGAGGCACTTATTGAAGTCCTGACAAACCTTTTCAACCTGACTCTGCGAAAGCAAGAGGTCCCCAGAGAGTGGAGGGAAAGTAAGGTGTCGTTCATACACAAAAAGGGGGATAAGGAAGTTCTAGATAACTATAGGGGGATATCAGTTAGTAGTAACATCGGAAAAGTATTCTGTAAGGTCATATACGGTAGACTAGAGGAAGTTATTGAAGAGAAAGGTTTTTTAGGAGAAATTCAAAATGGTTTCAGGAAAGGACGAAGAGTCACTGATCACCTATTTACACTCACCCAACTGATAGAATCAACAAAGGCTGAAAAGAAAAAGATGTTTCTGGCATTTCTAGATGTGAAAAAAGCGTACGACCGAGTGTGGAGGGAAGGTATGTGGCGAAAGCTCGAGGGCATCGGACTGGGGGGTGACTTTGTGGGAATCATGAAAGCACTGTATACAGATGTGCAAAGCCAACTCAGTCTAGGGAGTATCACTACAAAACGAGTCCCTATGGATATAGGCCTCAAGCAGGGGTGTATCTTTTCATCGATTTTGTTTGCATTGTATGTTAAAGATTTAGGGGACGAACTAATTCAGAGTGCGGAGGGGGTAAATGTTGGAGACATAAAGATTCCAGGCCTATTCTTTGCGGACGACATGGTGTTAATGTCTAGAACTGAACAAGGGCTAGAGAAACTGCTGGAAATTGTTGGTAGATATGGGAACACTTGGCGGCTCGAACTAAATGAAAAGAAAAGCAAGGTAATACCCGTTGGACGCAAGGTAGATATGACGAAGAGATGGAGAGTGGGGGAGTTCTCAATCCCCGAAGGGGAAAGCAAACAAATCACTGTAGGAGAAACGGGAGAGTATGAGTATCTAGCGGTAAGCATAAATATAACGGGAAGAGGGGTGTACAGAAATTACTCAGCCAAACTGATTCTGAAGGGGAAAAGAATTCTGAACCAACTAAAACTTATAGGGAAAAATAGTTTCAACAAGGTCTTTGTGGGGAAAACACTGTGGGAGAGGGTGGGTTTACCAAGTATAACGTATGGCACGGACGTGATTCCATTAAACCAAACCGTTATTAAGAAGTTGGAAAATACTCAAAATGATGCCGGCAGATGGATAACAGGGTCGAGTAATGCTGCAGCTTTGGAAGCAGTAAGGGGGGAGCTTGGGTGGATGAAAATCAAGGACAGTGTAGATTTGGGAAAACTGTGTTACTTTAACTACTTGAGAAACCTACCTGACAACCGGTGGTGCAAATTGATGCTCGATACCATTTGGAATTCTAATATAGAAACGGGGTGGTCAAAACATGTGAGGGAACTAATGGACAATTACTCTATAGAGGTCACAAACATAGAAGTAGGAATGAAAGAAGGCAAAAGGTTTGTTAAAGAGAGAGTCATGGAAGATTGCAATCGAAACTGGCGAGCAGGGGTTAGCGTGAAAAGATCACTGCAGGGGTTACAATATAAAGAAAAGCCAGCTTTTGAGAAGTACCTAGATGGCACCTTTGGAGGGTCACTGCTGTTCAAACTGAGATCAAGATCACTGGAGCTTCGGGGAAAAATTGGGAGAGATGGGGAAAAGGGATGCCAAATGTGCCACTCTGGAGTAGTGGAGACCCTGGAACATTTTCTCTTGGAATGCCCACAGTATATACCTCACAGAATAAAATTTACTGGAAGAATAATGCAGAAGTGGGGTGAAGAAACAAAGGATAGATGGCTGAAGGGGGACACGAGGGAGAGGGTAGGAATGCTTATTGAAGAAATTGAAAAAGAGGAAGTGAGGGACACTATTAAGCAGTTTATATCTGAATGCTGGGAGGAGAGGAGGGGGAAGAGGGGGTGGGGTGCAGGGGGAATGATGGCCTTCTCTTATGAGGACCGCGACAAATCAGCGGCTGGCCAAAGAGTTATTATTATTATGATTTTCATAGCTGATTGTATGTCTTCTTCGGGTTCGTCCATAATACGAAGAATATTACCAATACGGTATAGCATGGTAAGAATGGTAGCAATTGATGGAGAAGACAGTACGAGTAGATCTTTGCCAAATGTATCCTCAGATAACTTAGTAACTATCAGTCTCCTCGATAACATTGTACCTCCGTATTGTAAATACCCTGTATGTATACTATTCAAAAAAGTAGGAGATATCCAAACTGATGTTGATATTTTTGGAAAATGGTATTGGATACTCGTGATTGGACACATCAATATGTTACCAAGTTTAGTGTGGATCATGAATGTCACCGGCCCACGAAAACTTCGTGCAGATTTTTCGCACGAGCGTTGATGTCTGTGGGGGTACGTTTTGAAATTTCCATTTGTACTGGACGGGTTTTTCGGGGGTCTCAGAGTTCTTTTCTTCAATCTTGGTATAAACTCGTTCATCAATAGTTTCTGGCTGAAACGTAACTTTTGAGGTATGCGAAGACTGACACGTGACGAACGTTTATGTGCCGTGGACATGTTGGAAGCTGGCAACAGACAGACTGCAGTGGCTCAAATTCTCAACGTTACTCAATCGGTGATTAGCAGGTTGTGGTCACGCTACCGCCAGACAGGCCATGTTGATGACAGACGTCGGTCAGGTCGTCAAAGGGCGACAACTGCTAACCAGGATCGTTTCATCCGAAGCACAGCATTACGTAACCGCCATCAAAGTGCCTTCGAAATTGGACAGCAGCATCACCGAGCGACAGATGTGTGAGTCAGTGGTCAAACTATCCGAAATTGCCTACACAGCTGGAAACTGTACGTCGACGACCTCGAATAATTCCACATTTCACTGATCGTCACATCGCAGCAAGGCGTAATTGGTGTGGAGCACGACAGCGCTGGGACAATCGTCAGTGGGGCAATGTCATGTTTTCCGATGAATCGAGGTTCACTCTCGACTTCGACGACAGGCGAAACCGAGTGTGGCGGCGGCGGAACGAACGATACCATGACGTAACCATTCGGCAACACAACACAATCGTTTTCGTGGTGGATCGGTTATGGTGTGGGTAGGCATAACAATGACAAGGGCGTGTCACAGGGCGGTACTGCCGTGATAACATGTTAGCAGCTCATGTGGTGCCATTTGCGCGACGTCACGGCCGTCGATTCATTTTCCAAGATGACAATGCAAGAGCACACAGGGTCCGTGTCGCTACAGAGTTCATCCAGGAGAAGAACATCACTACACTGCCTGGGCCAGCACTAAGTCCAAACCTTTCACCAATCGAGCACGTCTCGGATATGCTTGGCAGGCACCTACGACAACGCCAGCAGCCCCCTACCAATGTCCAGGGACTCGCCGCTGCACTGCAGGAAGAATGGAATAACATCAGTCAAGCTGATATTGGACGTTTGGACTTTGGCAAGGAGTATGCCACGTCGGACCCGCGCTAGTCTCGCGAACCGAGGTGGATTTACAAGGTATTGAGGTCTTGGACTCGTGGTAAATTCTCTGCCCATGTCTTCTACAGCACAGTGCGTGGAATGTGTGCTTATCAGACACCCAACTATCGCTGAAATCATTCCCCAGATGTCACAGTACAATGCCTCAACTGTCTCTTTGATGAAAATATAAATATATTTCTTCATATATCTCACTTTTATTAAATATCTCCTACTTTTTTGAATAGTTATATCCACAGAGCTCCAGTTAATTGACTGTTCAGTTTTCATGACATCTGCTACTTCCAGTATGGGACTATCAATTTCGAATTGCCCAGGGCATGCAGTACTTGCCCTTACAGCCGAATGAACGGCTCTATACCCAACGAATTTGGACCGGCAGTCAGCGTGATAGCGAGGATCTGCAGCATGGAGATCGCTTAGTGCTCCACCTAGACGAACCCTAACTTGTTGCGCCCATTTATCGCCCCTTTCGTCACACTTTAGAAGAATTGTTTCCTTTGGAGAAATTCTGTCCTCTCTGTCTCTCTCTAAACACATACGCCGCCCTCCATCGACCAGGGTGACGTTTATTTTTATCAATCTTACATTCTTCACCACAGAACAAACAATCGGTTTTGAAGCTGAATCGTCTATCAAGAGAACGACGATCTATTTTTATGGCAACCTAGTGCTATCAGACTCGCCCATTGCAGAGGAGTGCCGTTTCAGAGCTCTAGCTAGAGTTCCTGGATGCAAGTACTTGTCGATGCATGATTTGTGAGCAACAAGAGCGAGGTCACAATCAGAACCAAATCGTGGGGGTACGGAAACACATACCCAGACCAAAACGAACCCAGGCCGAAACATACCCAAACCATGAGACAAAACGTATCCAACTGTAAAACACGCTACAGTAGTACAGAAAGGCTTTCTCATCACTAAACTTAACATTTTACTAGAAATTTTCAAACTATTCAGTTTTATTATATTTTTGCACATTTTCTTGTTCCCCGGTCTGGATTAATTATTTGTTTTTGCTATTACTTGAAACATCAGATTATTAGTCTCTGTGTTTGATTTAGGGGTGTTTTTCATTATGCCAGCATCAGCCAGCTGTTCATTATTTTATAGTTGGGTACGTTTTAACTGGTGGTTTGGGAACGTTTCGATCTGGGTAGGTTTCGGTCTGGGTACGTTTAGACTCGCTGGGTAAGTTTCGGTCTTGGTACTTTTCGGTCTGGTGAAGTTTTGACCAGCATCCAAATCGTGGGCCTAAACTTAAGTGAAGATCATGACCATACACTTCACGGTTACTGATGATTTTCCTGATACGATGACCCAGAACCTTGACGAAAGGACTTTTAGATTTAGAGCAATTGTATATGTTGATGAAATAGCAATCCTCCGACATGATTAGCAAACCTTCAAACGAGCGTAAAAAAAAGAACAGAAACCGACGAATAACAAACAAACAAGAATTGAAGATAACTGTATTACATAATCTATACAATAACAATAAGAGTTAAATCACAATACAAGAAAACGATATTTGCCTTCAATCACATTATAAAGATTCAAAATGTAAGAAAAAGTAAGTTGAAGAAATTGGATGATTCTAGAATACGTGCGCACGTGTTGAGTGATCAGATGTCATTGAATGCTTACCGCCGTGGATAGTACGTAAATCACACAAAGCGAAAAGCGTTTGAACTGCGAAACGCTCTTTATACAAGAAAACGTTATTTGCCTTCAATCACATAATAACGATTCAAAATGTGAGAAAAAACAAGTCGAGACTAGAGAAACAGAATTTACTGCACCCAGTAAATTCAAGTCTGTGTGAAAAGGGTTAAAGTATCAGGAATAAACTATAGAGAAGGAGAATTTATGGAGGCTTATTTTCAGGAGTAAATTATTTTTAAACAAATCAGAAATGGATTTTCGTTAATAGTATTTACAGATATTCATACAGCAATCAGAACATTTTTTTATAAGAAACCAGAAAAGGCATATATGTGACCAGCATTCAAAGGGTTCGATACACGAATCAGAAGTGGACATTTTTGGCTCTGCCCACCAAGCTGATTGATGAAATACGTTCATGAACTTTTGAAATGCATTAAGGTGTAATGAAACGCATTCCCCAGTCTTTCTGAATAATATGCACTGGATGACCTTGGTGACCTCTTTCAGGCGGACCATATATTGAACCTCCAGCAATTTTTAAATCAGTCGGTATAGTCCCATGTATACACCTACTTTAAAGAAATGGCTCCACCAACTACAGATCTGTCATTTTTGGGCGATGATAGCAAATATTTATTATGATTTAGAAGCCTCTAAGGCAGTCAGCCTACTGTATCACACACAAGGCCTCAAACTAGCTAAAAAACAAAGATGAGTGCAAACTGGTTGTTGGTAACCAGCATGCCAAAACGAATAGAGATAGGACGATTCGTATTTGAGTTATCGAGCCGACAAAGGGTGCATAGACTCTATATTGGGGATAGTGCCATAAAAACTTAAAAGCCCCAAGAGCTCGTTTAAAGGCCTACCCTTAAGAGCATCTAGTGCCCTAAACAAGGCATACATACAAAAATGCCGCTCAGGATCACAGATCCAATGTCGAGTTGTGACCTTGACCTTTGACCTGGCGAGTCCAAGGTCAATAGGGTTCTTCCTCGCACCAAGGCCAACACACCTATGAAGTTTCATGACTCTAGGTTGAACCACTATTAAGTTCTCATCCGGAAACCAATTGTTGCGATATGCTATGTTCAAGGTCACTGTGACCTTGACCTTTGACCTGGTGAGTCCAACATCAATAGGGTTCTTCCTCGCACCAAGGCCAACACGCCTGTAAAGTTTCATGGCTCTAGGTTGAACCACTATCAAGTTATCATCCGGAAACCAATTGTTACGATATACTATGTTCAAGGTCACTGTGACCTTGACCTTTGACCTGGTGAGTCCAAGATCAATAGGGTTCTTCCTCGCACCAAGGCCAACATACCTATGAAGTTTCATGACTCTAGGTTGAACCACTATCAAGTTATCATCCGGAAACCAATTGTTGAGATATACTATGTTCAAGGTCACTGTGACCTTGACCTTTGACCTGGTGAGTCCAAGATCAATAGGGTTCTTCCGCGCACCAAGGCCAACACACCTATAAAGTTTCATGACTCTAGGTTGAACCACTATCAAGTTATCATCCGGAAACCAATTGTTGCGATATACTATGTTCAAGGTCACTGTGACCTTGACCTTTGACCTGGTGAGTCCAAGATCAATAGGGTTCTTCCTCGCACCAAGGCCAACACACCTATGAAGTTTCATGACTCTAGGTTGAACCACTATCAAGTTATCATCCGGAAACCAATTGTTGCGATATACTATGTTAAAGGTCACTGTGACCTTGACCTTTGACGTAGCGAGTCCAAAATCAATAGGGTTCTTCCCCTCACCAAGGCCAATCTACCTATGAAGTTTCATGAATGTGAGTTGAACCATTATCAAGTTATCATCCGGAAACCAATTGTTTAAGATTTACTATGTTCAAGGTCACTGTGACCTTGACCTTCGACGTAGCATGTCCAAAATCAATAGGGTTCTTCCTCCCACCAAGACCAACCTATGTATGAAGTTTAATGAATGTGAGTTGAACCACTATCAAGTTATCATCCGGAAACCAATTGTTTACGCCCGCCCGCCCGCCCGCCCGCCCGAAGCCCGCCCGCCCGCCCGCCCGCCCGCCCGCCCGCCATTCACCAAACTATAAGTCGAGTTTGACTTCGTCACAACTCGACTAATAAGATGGTGGAATCTTGAATCATGGCATTTGCGTAAAGAGTGGCAATATGGCAGGAAGCGTGCAAAAGGTTCTACCGTCATAAGTTAAATGATGTTGTTTGATCTTCGCGGTGAAGTATGAAGAGGGCGGTGAAGTATGAAGAGGGTTAAAGACAGACCATTTAAATATTCCATTTCATTAATTCATAATTGTGATAAGTGTTTCGAGAGAGCCGCTTACCACTCGACCCGAAACCTGTTGATCTTGAGTTATGATTGAGAATGAAAAAAAAATTAAAAAATGCAATGAAAGGTGAAGGGTTATTTATTCAACTACAATTAATCAAGTGTTGTAAGATAGATCTGTATAATAAACAAATTTTCTTGCCACTCAAAGGGTTTTTTCAACTTGGTTTGGGGATGGAATTTAATTCTGATCTGACAGCTGATAAGAGTAAATATGTGTCAGGCTGTCATCTATAGCAGCTTCTCTCTAATTTGATTGTTTACATTATTCTCTTGTGTATATAAATATAAACAGCTATTTCTTTATGATGCTTTTCTGTTACAAAGAAATTAGGGGGTATAAAAAAACTCTGTGGCCCAATGGACCACTCCCAAAGGTTCCCTGATAACATAGCTGGGCCAGTACTTGTGACAGGCTACCAGTATGCCAAACAGCCCCAGGGCAGATTATTTATTTATTTATTTATTGGTGTGTAAGGTCACATATTTCTGCATAATGGCTAATCAGGACCACGACAGTTTTACGGGTGGAGGAAGCCGTAGTACCCAGAGAGAACCACCAAGCAACGGCGAGCAACTGTCAGTTCCCCAACATACTAATTCCACACAAGCAGGGTTAGCATTGGTTGAAGACAGGTGCACCATCGACGTGCAGTACGCCTTAATACACAGCGTCACCGTGCCCCCACGTGGGCAATGGGGGTGAATTGTCTTGCCCAAGGACAGAACATGGTTGCCGCAGGTGGGATTCGAACCGAGGACCTCTCGGCTTGCAGCCTGCATCTCTACCAACTCAGCCACCGCACCCCCAGGACAGATGATTTGTTTTTGAGTTATCGTCAAGACAAAAGGAAGGGGATAGAAAATATTCATACAGGAATCAGAACATTTTTATAAGAAACCAGAAATGGCATATCGTCGTGTGAGAACCATAAGGTTCTATCTTCCACTGGAAGATAGAACCTTATGGTTCTCACCCGACGATATATGTGACCAGCATTCAAAGGGTATGATACATGAATCAGAAATGGATATTTTTGTCTCTGCCCACTAATTTGAGTGATGAAATACATTCATAAACTTTAGAAATGCATTAAGGTGTAATAAAATGCATTTCCCAGTCTTTCTGAATAATGCCCCCATATTAAGATCTTCAGAGGGTTAAAATATTCCCTTTAAATACTCCATTTTAATCCTTTAAATGGGGGTGCATTGGCTCAGTTGGCAGAGGTACAGGCTGCAAGGCGTGAGGTCCTCACTCTGTCCTTGGGCAAGCCACTTCACCCCATTGCCCACATGCGTGCATGGTGGCGATGTGTTCTAAAGCGTACTGCACATCGATTGTGCACCCGTCTTCAACCAATGCTAACCCTGCTTGTGTGGAGTTAGTATGTGGGGGATCTGACAGTTGCTCGTTGTTGCCCGGTGGTTCTTCCCAGGTCCTCCGACTTCCTCCACCTAAAAAACTGTCGTGGTCATGATTAGCCACTGTGCAGAAACATGTGACATTAAACGCCAATAAATAAATAATCGTTTAAAAAATGAGCTCAATCCAATAAAGGGTCATAAGCTATGTTTTTTCAAGCAAAAATGAAAAGGTAATTAAAACTGAATAGACGTTTCTGTGAATAATGTTGACCGGTTTTCGCTGTTATGTTCGCTAAAGGGTTAAGAATCCCTTACTTTGGAAGGCACATTGAAAAGGCGTCCCATTCCACATAGAATTAAATGTTAAGAAAATGAAGTGAAAAACATTTAGTTTCTCAGCTGACAGTACCTGCTTTTGCACTCCGGAGGGATGGAACGGCACAAATCAGAGACATTCCCTTAATGGCACTTTGACACCAAAGGTTTCTGCACTCTCGGTGAGGCCGAGATGAGCGCAGTGAAAGACTATAGAACTCCTCTAACAGATTAGTTTTAAACAGTCATAGCACTAACACAGTTAACAGTACAGTCGACCATGCCAGTATTGCATTGTTACCGGCACCCTGACAGTTTTGTGATAGGTTTCAACAATTATTCAGTGCAGTTTTATGGAAAGGGTTAACTTTATTCTGCCTGAAATAAAATATGTGCAATCCACATTGAAGTCTTGAGAGGGGTTAAAAGCACTGAACTGAATAAAATAGGCTTTCAACAATTATTCAGTGCAGTTTTATGGAAAGGGTTAACTTTATTCTGCCTGAAATAAAATATGTGCAATCCACATAGAAGTCTGGAGAGGGTTAAAAGCAGTGAACTAAATAATTTACAATTTATTTCCTTGCAAGGCAAACGGTTTCTCTCAACTTAGTTTCAGGAACTAACATCCCATAATGATGACAAGGTCAGATTTCATTTTGACAGCTTACTCCACTGGTGTTTACATAGTCTCCAGTGTGAACATAACATCGTATTGCTTGGGGAGAATTTACTGTATCAGGAAATTGGAGGCTGTGAAAACCCTGTGGCCTACTGGGCCATACTGAAAAAATGTGATTTCCAGCAATTCTGAAAAATGCACTCAATGACCCCTAGTTGACCTCCGTGACGTTGACCCATATTTTGAACCTCCATCAAGTATCGACTCATTTGGTGTTGGTCCCAGGTCTGTAGGTCATACCATGCCTGAGATATGGGAGTGACCCACTTTCAAAAAATTTGGCCACGCCCACTTTTTTTACGTAAAAATGCATGTGTGTATGTCAGGAATACTTTAAGGGTCAAAAAATGTGATTTCCAGCAATTCTGAAAAATGCACTCAATGACCCCTAGGTGACCTCTGTGACCTTGACCCATATTTTGAATCTCCATCAAGTGTCAACTCATTTGGTGTTGGTTCCAGGTCCATACGTCATACCACGCCTGAGATATGGGCATGACCCACTTTCAAAAATTTTGGCCACGCCCACTTTTTGTTACGTCAAAATGCATGTGTGTACGTCAGAAATAGTTTGGGGGGGGCAAAAAATGTGATTTCCAGCAATTCTGAAAAATGCACTCAATGACCCCTAGTTGACCTCCGTGACCTTGACCCATATTTTGAACCTCCATCGAGTGTCGACTCATTTGGTGTTGGTCCCAGGTCTGTAGGTCATACCATGCCTGAGATATGGGAGTGACCCACTTTCAAAAATTTTGGCCACGCCTACTTTTTTTAATGTAAAAATGCATGTGTGTATGTCAGAAATACTTTAGGGGTCAAAAAATGTGATTTCCAGCATTTCTGAAAATGCACTCAATGACCTCTAGGTGACCTCTGTGACCTTGACCCATATTTTGAATCTCCATCAAGTTTCGACTCATTTGGTGTTGGTCCCAGGTCCATACGTCATGCCATGCCTGAGATATGGGCGTGACCCACTTTCAAAAATTTTGGTCACGCCCACTTTTTTCACGTCAAAATGCATGTGTGTCCGTCAGGAATGCTTTAGGGGATCAAAAAATGTGATTTCCAGCAATTCTGAAAAATGCACTCAATGACCCCTAGATGACCTTCATGACCTTGACCCATATTTTGAACCTCCATCGAGTGTCGACTCATTTGGTGTTGGTCCCAGGTCTGTAGGTCATACCACGCCTGAGATATGGGCGTGACCCACTTTCAAAACACCCCTACAGGCACCCCTGATACCCCAGGAATCTGAAAAACATAGGTGGCCGAGAACTTGTGGCTGTCTATCAGCATGCCAAAAATCAACGAGATAGGGCAATTCGTTTTCGAGTTATCTTGCGGACAAAAAAGTGATGAGAAGACAGAAGACAGGAGAAGAAGAAGAAGAAGAAGAAAAAAAAAAAAAAGAAGAAAAAAAAAAAAAGAAAAAGAAACCGTGCAAAAACAATAGTCTGTGTGTTTCACACAGACTAAATATAGGACAATCAGAATGCGTGCGCACGTGTTGAGTGATCAGATGTCACTGAATGCTTACCGCCTTGGACAGTATACATACATGTATAACGCACATAACGCGAAAAACGTCTGGACTGTGCTCAGTCAGTTTATAATCTCGCTCTCGTACAGATGGTCGAAGATAGCCTTTACTTTTATAGGAATCATAACTTATAATATTACGCAGTATTTTCTCAGGTCTCATTTGATCATTTTAGTAAATTGTCGCGGGTTTGCCTGTCATGTTTTTTAAGTTTTTCAACATGAATATTTAAATTTCCCCAAGGCTGGTGACGACGCAGCCGGTCTCATCTTGAAGGGAAAGGTCTATACTACACAAAATCATAGATAAAAAAAATCTATACGCCAAAACAAGCATCGGCCAGAAGGTATGCCTTAATGGTGTAGTTGGAATATTTTTGCAGCCGTGACTTGAGGCATTACAGTGGGGACAAATCAGGTTTACACCTCCAATAGATAATCTTCGCGATGCCTCAAAAGTTGGGACATACTTTTTGCCGATAAAAAGGACGGTATCCGGTAAAAAGGACGGTAAGTGTATAAAACTACGTTTTAAAGTACTAAATGTACCTCTAAATGTGTGAAAAGTGACAATTTAATTAAGCGTTCGCAATAATAAATATATATAAAGAAGATTAAGTATTGTTTGTTTTGTTGTAGACTATTTTCGAGAGAAAATAGATTATTTCGCTATCGACACTGATCGACACGCCATTTTGTGCAAGGAAATTAGCCGAGGTGCACGACGGGGTGAATATTATCATACTTGCTCGACGAAGGTGTAACTAATTCGTGTGCGTAACATTTAGATCTTTCTGTTCACCATGAGGGGATTTAACAGAAAGTTTTTGGGAGAGAAACCATTTATAATCTGAAAATAGTCTACAATAAAACAAACAATACTTAACCTTCGTTATATATATTTATTATTTCGTACTCTTCATTAAATTGTCACTTTTCACACCTTCCGAGGTACATTTAGTACTTTAAAACATAGTTTTTATACACTCATCGTCCTTTTTACCGGCAACAAGTTGTGTTCAAGCTATTTTTTTTTAAACGGGGGTTCTTAATTTATTTTCAGTTAGCGTTTCGCCAAACACACGCCGAGGTGATAATAAATATTAAAACCAACCATACATGGATACTAGTTCTAGATACATGTATGTCCTACCCCAATAATACCACCCAAAGCCACAGGAGTCTATTAAGACTAGGGCCCATTGTGCTCACGCCACCAAACCTATGTGTGAGCTCCCAGTGGTGGGCCGAGGGGGGGGGGGGAGGGGGAGGGAGCTGAGGACCCCCAAATACAAACCGTAACTTAATGTTTTTAACCCCCACGTTTCCTAAGGAGGCACCAGAATCGATCTCAGAGCTTCAGAATTTGAAGAAAAAAAATATCCGGGGAAGGGCTCACAACCGTGGGTGGGAATACGCCCAGTTCCATAGTTCAAGCCTTTGAAATATGCCAGAGTTATATCGATCTTGACCCCCCCCCCCCCCCCCCCCCATTTCGAAAATATGGGAAATGGATTATATATCTAACAGTGGCGTAGCCAGGATTCAATAATTGGGGGAGGGGTGGCTAGCCATTTTTTTGTCGTAAACTGTACTGCCTTCGCGTCGTTTACAATTAACGTAGGGGAAGCCCGGGCAAAGTGGAACACCCGGGCAAAGTGAGTCAGTGGCATAACTTGTCTGCAACGCTCTGCTGATTCTTTGGGAAACGGTATTACGTAAGATTACGTCACTCGTGTGTATTTTCAGCGCGAAATTTGTTTTGGAAGCCAAGTGTATTTAGAAGAGGATACTGGAAGAAGGCTTTATTGTACAAAAATCGTATTTTTCTGAAAAGTGAGTAGGCCTACCATATCTTAGTTACATTTCCTTGTGTTGCTTTGTCCATGAACCATTTCCTATTAATAGCTTAGTAATTTCGCTCATTCACCACAAACACAATAGTAAACAATTCTCTCTCTCAAAGTGGTCAGGACACATGTCATAAATATGATGCATTATGGGCAAAGTGGGACAGGCAAAGCGGGACACTGACCCACCGTAGGCCTACATCGATTTATCTGGGAATATTGAAATGAAATATGCAGCACTGATGCAGATCTTATGTAATAGCTCCAGAAGTTTTGCTACAATCGGGCCAAATTTTAGTGGGAATATGTATCAACGAAACGTAGTTGTGTTTTGTTTAACGTTCCGGTTTCATTTTGTGTACGGCACCGGCTGCCTGCTGTTAAGACCCCCCCCCCCCCCCCCCAATATTTTCCAAAGTGTAGCAAAATTGTCCCAAAATATATCGGCCGATGCCTATCTGCAGACTACAAAAAAATCAGTGCATTTTCCTTCCGATACCCCTGTTGAAGAATGTTAGGTGTCGTGTATGTTAAAGCACTAAAATGCAGGAGTTATAATATTGCATTAAGTTAAGTATTCAAAACCATTGTGTAATGTCGAACATGTAATAATACATCATGATTAATGTTCTCGTCAAATTATGTGCTCAGGACCGTGTCTACCCCTAAATATTAGGGGGTGTACCCCTAATTTGCCCGACAACTATACAGTCATTTGCCCGACTTTTTGGGGGTGTCAATTAATTGGGACCAGCACGAGAGGGGTGACTGATTTGTATTTTGGGCTTCGCTGTGAGTTTGACACCTGCCCAACTCTGCCCGACACTTTGGAATATATGGGGGGGGGGGGGGGGAGGCGGGGGTCCTCCCCCGCCCCCTCAAGAATATTTACGGCCCTGTGTGTGCTTTATTTAAAAAGAACCTAATTTTCTTCTTTCAGATGGTGTGCGCTTACAAGCGAAAAACTGATCAAGGAAGCTGGTCGCAAATGGCTTTACGTTTGGCGATGGCCGCAGCCGCATCATCATCCATCCGAAAGGCATCACTGCAGTTTGGAATCCCAAAGTCGACATTACAGCGACACGTCAAAAGAGGAGATGATTCCAAGAAATTGGGACGATTTAGACCCGTATTTACGCCAGGGGTTGAGGCAGAAATAGAGGTATATTCAGTGCGAATGGATTCTGTGTTTTACGGCCTCACACACGAGGACCTAAAAATAATGGCATTCAAAATAGCCGATCGCAACCACATACCTCATCCATTCAATGATGGAGCAGCTGGGGATGCTTGGGTGCAAGGGTTCTTGAAGAGACATCCGAAACTCTCTATACGGACACCAGAACCGACTAGTATAGCGAGAGCAGTTGGCTTTAATAAGACGCAAGTCAACCGATTTTTCAATTTGTTGTCTGATGTCATGGAGCAGAATCACTTCAAACCGGAGGATATTTTCAATGTCGACGAAACAGGCATGCAAACTTCAGCAAATAGACCACCTAAAGTGCTGTCTCTCAAAGGTAAGAAACAAGTAGGGTCTATATGCAGTGCAGAGAAGGGAGAACTTATAACGGCCGTCTGTTGTTGTGCTGCTGCAGGGGTTTTCATACCACCGGCTTTGATTTTCCCGCGCAAGAGAGAGAACGAGCGTCTTTTAGATGGTTCACCACCAGGAACCAAAGGGTTTTTCACTGAAACTGGCTGGATGAACTGAAACATTTTCCTACAATGGATTGAGGCTTTCGTCCAGAAAGTTAGACCGTCCAAAGACCACAAAGTTTTACTTGTGCTGGACAATCACGACTCGCACAGGAGTAGAGAAGTTTTACACTAAGCTTCATCAAATGGTATCTGTATACTATCTGTACCTCCACATAGTACCCACAAACTCCAACCACTAGATCGTGCAGTATATGGGCCTTTCTTTGAAAAACAAACTGACATATGGCAAAAGAACCATCCATGTCGAAGAGTCATTTTTGGGACATAGCAGGTATTTTTGCAGAAGCGTACACATGCGCTGCAAGCATGAAAAACGCCATAACCGGATTTCGTACAACGGGAATATTTCCTCACAATCCCACAGTTTTTGATGATTCGGATTTCCTGCCAGCTTCTGTGAGTGATCAGGCAATTGAACAGCCCGCTGCAACAAACAGTGTCATTGGATCCCACGAGACCAATACGAGAGGAGGTGCAGATGATATAGGAACTCGGGCCAGAAGAAGAAAATTTGTTGTAGCGGGGAGCAGCATTGTACGTGAGATTGACAATGTAGTTTGTGGTCCTGATAGTTCCAATCGAAAAGTCTTGTGCTTTCCGGGGGTGAAGGTGGAGGATCTCAGGGACCGGGTAGATGGCATTGTGGCAGGGTCAGGACCGGAACCGGTAGTGGTGGTCCATGTGGGGACCAACAATATCAGGGAGAGAAGGTCAGTAAGTTTGGTGGAGTCGTATAGAGGCTTAGTCGGCAAACTGCTAAATAGGAATGCAAGGGTAGTCGTATCCGGGGTCCTTCCTGTCCTTGGAGGTGGAGACGAACGGAACTCAAGGATTTGGGCGCTAAATGAAGAGCTGGAGGACTACTGTGTCGACCATTGGGACACGTTTTGGGGCAATGGGAGCATGTACGGGCGTGACGGGCTGCATCTTATCAGGGTGGGGGAAACGGGTATTGGGGGATAAAATTCTACGGGTAGCAGAGCCTTTTTTGGAGAGGAGCGGGGTGGGAGGTCAGAGGCAAGTATAACTAGAGTTGACATAGGCGGGGTAATCAAGAGTGAGGGAGACAGAACAAGTTTACCAAGACTAGCGCCCGAAAAAATGGACCCAGTAGGCGGAAGCCAATGAACCTCGGTACCCTGAAAGTGGGTTATAGCAACATCCAGGGTCTCCACCGGAAAGTAAGTGAAATTGCTACATTGATCGAGGCAGAGGAGTTTGATGTCATGGGCTTAAGCGAGACGTGGGTAAGACACGAGGAACGTGTAGACCAAGTAAGCGGGTGTGTGTGGATAGGTGTAGGGCGAACGGAAGGCCAGAAAAAGGGGGGAGGGTAGGCATGTAAATTAAAGAGGATTTAAAACCGTCGCTGATCACAGATCTGGAAGATATCATCACCTCGGCTGAGGTGTCAAAAGAAATTGGATGGGTAAAGATCAGTCCGAGAAACAAAAGTATTGCCCTTGGGATTGTGTACTGTGCGGTGAAGGGAAGTAAACCCGAGTGGAATGACTCGATATACTCAACACTAAGGTCCAATATCACCGAACTAGAAAACAGGAGGCTCGGTATAATTCTGATGGGCGACTTTAATGGACACATAGGTGATAAGGAAGAAGGCATAGAGGGTGAGGACAAGAAAGTCAACAGGAATGGAAGGAAGCTGTTGAACTTCACAAATGAGCTCGGTCTGAAGATTCTGAACAGGGGACGCTAGATGTAAGGGGAAATGGACCTGGGAGAGAAACGACAGAAAATCAATAATTGACTACATTCTCACAGATATGAATTTATGGAGGGAGGTGATAGGGGTAGAAGTGGATGATGAGGGCAAAATGGAGTTGGATAGTGATCACAACTTGATTACAGTGACGATGAGGGCCAAAAACCTAGAGAAAAGCAAAGGAAGCTTCAAGGAGGTTTGGGAACTCAAAAAGGATGCCGACTGGGCGAAGTTCGAAGAAAAACTGAAACCAAAGCTTGCAGCTGTACACAAGGGGGGGGGGGGGGGGCAGTGTCCAGAAGATGGCCGACGCCATAGTTGCGAGCCTAGTGGAGACAGGGAAGGAAAGTGTAGGAAATCTAGATTAGGGTGCCAACACGGGAACTTGGGTACAGAGTGAACGAAGAACTGAAAAGGGCCATAAAGGTTAGAAAAGCTAAATGTGCTGCATACAGGAGAAGTAGAAACCTTAAGGGGGTGGAAAGCAATGAGGCCATGGTAGCAAAGGAAGAATACCAACAAGCACGAAATAAAGTAAACAAGATTAAAGACGACAACCGGAGAGTGTGAAATAGCAGTCTTATTAGGACGATAAGAACGACAGGGGGGGGGGGGGGGGGGGGCGAGTTCGAGCGTATTTTGGAAATAGGTGAACAAACGTAACAAAGGGAATAACCCACAGAGCATTAAAGAAGATGGCAGAGTTACAGAAGAGCGAGATCAAATCGCATTAGAACTAGTCAAGAACTGGGAAAAGGTAAACGATAAGCGATGGGGCATGGGGAACCCACCCGAGTGTCCGAATCAGGTCGAGGAAAATCTATCGAACTTCGTGTGCAGTGAAATCAAAACTGAGGAGGTGCGAAAGGTGATCTCAAAATTAAGGAATGGAAAAGCGGGAGGAGTGGACGAAATTCCTAACGAGTTTATCAAAAAAGGGGGAGAGGAACTCTTGGAAAGCCTAACTGCCCTATTCAATTTAGCCATAGAAAAACAAGAGGTCCCAAAG
Organism: Pictodentalium vernedei; assembly: GCA_031216915.1. Classification (NCBI taxonomy): domain Eukaryota; kingdom Metazoa; phylum Mollusca; class Scaphopoda; order Dentaliida; family Dentaliidae; genus Pictodentalium; species Pictodentalium vernedei. The sequence continues at coordinate 436,916,769 of CM062296.1, read as the reverse complement.
GAGTGGAAAGAAAGTAAAGTGACATTTATTCACAAAAAGGGGGAAAAAGACGTCTTGGATAACTATCGAGGGATCTCTGTCAGCATCAACATTGGAAAAGTCTTTTGTAAAGTCCTGTATGGGAGATTAGAGGAGGTGATCGAAGAGAAGGGTTTTTTGGGGAGAAATCCAGAATGGCTTCAGGAAGGGAAGGAGTGTCACTGACCATCTTTTCACGCTATCCCAAATGATAGAATCCGCGAAAGCAAAAAAGAAAAAGATGTTCATGGCCTTTTTGGATGTTAAAAAGGCAAATTATAGAGTATGGAGAGAGGGTATGTGGCGCAGGCTGGAGGCTCTGGGCTTGGGGGCGAGTTTGTTGGGATTATGAAAGCATTATAAAAGATGTACAGAGTGAACTTAGCCTGGAAAACATTACAACAAACCGTGTGCCTATGGAGGTAGGCCTAAAACAGGGGTGTATCCTTTCGCCAATTCTTTTTGCATTGCACATCAAAGGTTTAGGAGATGAACTCCTGCATAGCGACGAGGGGGTTGCAGTTGGTGACTTGAAGATCCCAGGGGTATTTTTTGCAGACGATATGGTGCTAGTGTCAGAAAGCGAAGAGGGACTAGCGAAGATGCTGGGAATTGTTGGGAAATATGGGAGCAAATGAAGACTCGAACTTAATGAAAGCAAGAGCAAAGTTATACCCGTGGGCCGCAAAGTGGACCCCACTCGAAGGTGGAGAGTGGGGGAGTTCTGCATTCCGGAAGGTAGCAATAGACTTCTTAGTGTAGGAGAGACTAGTGACTACGAGTACCTGGGGGTAAATATAAACATCACAGGAAGAGGCATCTACCGAAACCACACAAATAAATTGATTCTGAAGGGGAAGCGAATCCTTAACCAAATGAAACTTATAGGGAGGAACAGTTTCAATAAGGTTTTCGTGGGGAAAACTATTTGGGAAATGGTGGGTCTGCCAAGTATAACATACGGTACGGAAGTTGTACCCCTAAACCACACAGTTGTTAAGAGCTTGGAAATCCTGCAGAACGATGCAGGCCGATGGATAACAGGCTCGAGTAATGCCGCAGCGCTAGAAGCGATCAGGGGTGAGCTTGGGTGGATGGGGATCAAGGACAGGATAGACCTATTGAAACTCGGTTATCTTAATTATTTGGTAAATCTCCCCGATAGCCGATGGTGTAAAGTAATGTTCCTGAGAACTTTCAACTCAAATATGATGGGGTGGATGGTCCAAGTGAGGGAGCTAGTAGAAAACTACTCATTGGAGATCTCGGACCTTGACGTTGGGGCAAACCAGGGCAAAAAGATCGCCAGAGAAAAGGTCATGGAGGATTGTAGCCGTAATTGGCGAGAGGGGGTCAAATCAAAGAGATCTTTGGGTGGCCTGCGTGATAAAGAGAAGCCTGGTTTTGAAGAGTACCTTGATGGCACCTTTGGGGGGTCACTGTTGTTCAAGCTGAGGTCGCGGTCCCTGGAGCTGAGGGGAAAAATTGGGGAAAACAGTGAAAAGGAGTGCCAGATGTGTAACTTGGGCGTGGTGGAGACCCTGGAACACTTTCTTATAGAATGCCCAAAATACCAGTCTAAAAGAACAAGATTCACGGGGAGTATAATGGGGAAGTGGGATGGGAGAATGAAGGACATGTGGTTAGGGGACGACTCAAAGGAGAGGGTTAATCTACTAATCGAAGAGATTGGGAAGAAAGGGGCAAGGGATGTCATCAAGCAGTTCGTCTCCGAGTGTTGGGAGGGGGGGGGGGGGGGGGGGAGAAGAAGCGCGGGAATAGGGAGGCAGTTGGTAGAACATGGGTAACCAAGGCCTTCTCATACGAGAACCGCGACAAATCAGCGGACGGCCGAGGTGTTATTATATATTATTATAAGCGCTAATGACAAAAAAAATCGCCAATTAGATTTTATTAATATTTATATTTCTCAACTCAAAGACATAGCTTATGCCCGCTCATTTGAACGGTCTCTCCAATGAGCGGTTATAAGTTATGCTTTTTATGCGAGAAATGAATCAAATATAATGAAAGTGTCAGTGACACTGTAGCTCAACTTGACAAACTTCAACTTGGTAAGTTATAAATAAAATGGCAAAATTGAAGATCATTGGTACCAAAGTTATTTGATGAAATTTCAACATAACAGCATTGTGTGTGCACAACGTCAAGAGTAATCCATGCATTTTTAAATGAAAACTGTATGACTGGCTAAAGGAAGAATGTTGATAAACAAATGCAGTATGTTCAGAAGTTACTGTAAATGGCAACTTTTTTCACAGAAATGAATGCTAATCAATAGCTCTTATCTGAAGGTCTTGCCTAATGAGCATACCAAGTTCAAAAACAATCCTATGATAAAAGTGGCCTGTAGGCCATGTCAAAGAATGTTGGTGCACAAATGCAATAAATTCAAACATTGTTGCTAACAGCAACAGTTTTTGATGGAAATGAAAAGAAAATCAATAGCTCCTATCTTTGTCACCCTGCATAAGCATACAAAGTTTCAAAACAACCTGATAATAAATGTGCTCTCTGAGGCATGCCAAAGGAAGACGTTAATGCACAAATGCACTAAGTAGAAAGTCATTGCTTGTGGCAATGTTTTTTTTTTTTTTTTTTTTTTTTTTTGGGGGGGGGGGGGGGGTGGTTATGGACATTCATAAATATACCCTGCAGAGAGTGCAAAAGGGATAAGTTGAGGCACAAATGCATTAAGTTCAAAGGCTGGTGATAAAAAAAAATATTTATGGAAATGAAAAAAAGCAATAGCTTACATTACATCGAGAGGTCACCCCGAACACACATACCAAGTTTCAAAGTGATCCGATCATAAATGTGACCTGAAGGGTGTGTTAAAGGGAAATATTGAGGTTTGATTAAACTAAGTTCAAAGGTCAGCGGCAACATTTTTTGACAGAAATGGAAGAAAATCGACAGCTCCCATATAGATGTCATCCCACACAAGGACACCAAGTCTGCAAGCGATCCAATCATAAATGTGCCATGCAGGGTGTGTCAAAGGGAAATATTGATGCTTAACTGCAGTAAGTTTTTACTAAGTTCATCGAACGTCATTGCCAGTTGCTTTTTTGACGGAAATCCCATCTAGAGGTAACCCCAAACAAGCAAAGTTTCAAACCGATCTGATCATAAATGTGCCATGTAGGGCATGACAAAGGAATATATTGATGCCTGACTAAACTAAGTTCAAAGATCGTTGCCAGCGGCAACATTTTTTGATAGACAGAAATGGAATAAAATCGAAAGCTCCCATCTAGAGGTCTCCCCAAACAAGTATGCCAGGTTTCAAAGCAATCTGATCATAAATGTGCCCTGTAGGATGTGCCAAAAGGAAATATTGAGGTCTGACTAAACTAAGTTCTGAGAACATTGGCCGTGGCAACATTTTTTTGACGAAAATGGAAGAAAATCGATAGCTCCCATCAAGAGGTTACCCCAAACAAGCATGCCAGGTTTCAAAGCAATCCAATCATAAAGGTGCCCTGTAGGGGGCGCCATAGGGAAATATTAAGGTCTGACTAAACTAAGTTCTAAGAACGTTGGCTGCGGCAACATTTTTTGACCGAAATTGAAGAAAATCGATAGCTCCCATCTAGAGGTCACCCCAAACAAGCATACCAAGTTTCAAAGCGATCTGATCCTAAATGCGACCTGTGAGGTGTGCCAAAGGAAATTGTGGCGGTACGTACGTACGTACGCCGACGGACGAGAAGTGATGGCAATAGCTCAGCTTGACTTTGTCAAGTTGAGCTAATAAAATCTTATTGACAATTTTTTTTGTAACTATATATATATGTAACGCTTGCCAAGTTTCTTCCATTTTGCTAGGATAACGGTCAATTATATATTTCTGGTTTTTATTACAATGTTCATGTTAAATAGAACATGATTCCGTATGTGTTTCTGTTGGGTTTATAACACCGATTCAATATGTATTTCTGTTGTCTAACGCTGATGTAAAACGGTACGTGATATTACTGAAAAAATAAAGACAAATGTCTATAAAAAGGGACATACTCTTTGCCGGTAAAAAGGACGGTATCCGGTAAAAAGGACGGTAAGTGTATAAAAACTACGTTTTAAAGTACTAAATGTACCTCTGAATGTGTGAAAAGTGACAATTTAATGAAGCGTACGCAATAAGAAATATATATGACGAAGATTAATTATTGTTTGTTTTATTGTAGACTATTTTCGAGAGAAAATAGATCATTTCTCTCTCGACACTGATCGACAAGCCATTTTGTGCAAGGAAAACAACAATTAGCTGAGGTGCACCACGGGGTGATTATTATCATACTTGCTCGACGGAGGTGTTAGTAATTCGTGTGCATAACATTTAGATCTTTCTGTTCACTACGAGGGGATTTGACAGAAAGTTTTTTGGGAGAGAAACCATTTATAATTTGAAAATAGTCTACAATAAAACAAGCAATACTTAATATATATTATTGCGTACGCTTCATTAAATTGTCACTTTTCACACATTCAGAGATACATTCAATACTTTAAAATATAGTTGTTATACACTTACCGCCCTTTTTACCGGCAAAAGGTTGTGTTCAAGCTATATTTTTTTAAACAGGGTGCATAAGTTATTTTCTCTTTGCGTTTCGCCTCACACATGCCGAGGTGATAATAAATATTCAAACCATCCATACATCAGTGGATACTAGTTCTAGATTCCTGTATATCCTACCCCAGTGATACCCACAGGAGCCATTAAGACGAGCAAATATAATATTCGCTGTTTTCCTACTTTTTGCCGGTAAAAAGGACGGTATCCGGTAAAAAGGATGGTAAGTGTATAAAAAATACGTTTTGAAGTACTAAATGTACCTCTGAATGTGTGAAAAGTGACAATTTAATAAAGCTTACGCAATACTTTAAAATGTAGTTGTTAAACTTTATTTTGTAGAGGACGGTTTGGGTAAAATATCGGCAGACTGTTGAGGTAAAATATCGGCTTGGGGGAAAATATCGGGGGACAGTTTGGGTAAAATATCGGGGGACAGTTTGGGTAAAATATCGGGGGACAGTTTGGGTGAAATATCGGGGGATGGTTTGGGTGAAATATCGGGGGATGCTTCGACCAGGGGACGGTTTGGGTCAGATATCAAAATTTAACTTTTTTGAGTGGGGGACGGTTTGGGTAAAATATCGGGGGACGGTTAGGGCAAAACATTCAGGGGATGGTTCAGCTGGGGGATGGTTTGGGTGGCTTCACAGTGATCCAACTTAATAACCACGCACTAACAAGGTTAACATCGGTGGAAGGTACGCGTACCTACGGCGTGGAATATGCTTTAGCACACCGCGCCACTGCACTCCCTACTTAGGTAATTGGGATCACCTCCCTAAGGATACTGTATACCAAATATCAAAAGATTCTAACTGGTGGATGTGAAGAAGAAGATTTTTGAAGAATATTCCTCATATTGAATTAAAATATAATTTGGGCTCCCACACGGAACCCAAATATCAACACAGGGAATGGCTTGAAAAAACTTACCTCTCACTCCCCAAAGGATGCTGCATACCAAATATCAAAACATTCCGACTGCTGTATCTGAAGAAGATGATTTTTAAAGAAAATTCCTCATTTTGAACCAAGTTATAATTCGGTCTCCCACAGTGAGCCCAAATATGAAACCAGGGACTTGGCTTGAACAAACTTGAATCTCACCCACGTAAGAATGCTGCATACCAAATATCAAAAGATTCTGATTGGTGATCTGAAGAAGATTTTTAAAGAATATTCCTCATGCTGCTAGTATTTAAACAGTTGGGCTCCCATAGAGAGCCCAAATATTGACCCAGGGGTTTGATTTCAATAAACATGTGAAACAATCTTCCAAAGATGTAATATGTGAAATTTGAAAGCTTTTGGAACAGTGGTTTGGGAGAAGAAGAGTCTTAAATGTTTTTCCAATTACCCACAGTATTGTTACCCACAGTGTTAAAAAATGCTGACTCAGCACTTTTTCAAAGTCCTGGAAAAGTACCCTATGATAAAACCGATGGCAATGTTTTGGGGACCATTCCTTTCTGCTGTTCCTCGGGAAGCTTCACACAAAATAAAAATTCTCAGTGCCGTGTTGTTTTGAAGATATGGGCGTTTTAAATGTTTTCTATTATTAGGTCCTACGGTTCCCATGGATCGACGGGAAAAATTGTTTTTGCATAAATTAGGTACTTATGACCCAATAAGCTCTCCTATCAAATTTGGTTCAAATCGGCCTATCAGATTGGAAAATAAAAATTTTGGTACAATTCGGGCTCCCACAGGAAGACCAAATATGAACCCAGGGACTTGGCTTTAATAAACTTATATCTCACTTCCCTAAGGATACTGTATACCAAATATCAAAAGATTCTGACTGGTGGATGTGAAGAAGAAGATTTTTGAAGAATATTCCTCATATTGAACCAAGTTATAATTCAGGCTGCCACAGGAAGCCCAAATATCAACACAGGGAATGGCTTGAAAAAACTTGACTCTCACCCCCTAAAGGGATGCTGCATACCAAATATCAACACATTCTGACTTCTGTATCTGAAGAAGAAAATTCCTCATTTTGAACTAAGTTATAAGTCAGGCTCCCACAGTGAGCGCAAATATGAACCCAGGGACTTGGCTTGAACAAACTTGAATATGACCCCCCAAAGGATGCTGGATACCAAATATCTAAACATTCCGACTGCTGGATCTGAACAAGAAGATTTTTAAAGAAAATTCCTAATATTGAACTAAGTTATAATTTGGGCTCCCACAGGGAGCCCAAATATGAACCCAGAGACTTGGCTTGAACAAACTTGAATCTGACCCCCCTCAGGATGCTGCATACCAAATAACAAAAGATTCTGATTGGTGAACCTGAAGAAGAAGATTTTTAAAGAAAATTCGTCATACTGCTCTAATTTAAACATTTGGGCTCCCATAGAGAGCCCAAATATTGACCCAGGGATTTGATTTCAATAAACATGTGAAACAATCTTCCAAAGATGTTATACATGTATGTGAAATTTGAAAGCTTTTGGAGCTGTGGTTTGGGAGAAGAGTCGTCTTAAATGTTTTTCCCATTACCCACAGTGTTAAAAAATGCTGACTCACACTTTTTTAAAGTCCCGAGAAAGTACCCTATGATAGAACCGATAGCAATTTTTTTTGACCATTCCATTCTGTTGGTCCTAAGGAAGCTTCACACCAAATAAGAATTCTCAGTGCCATGTAGTTTTTGGAGATATGGACATTTTAATTTTTTTTTATTTTTAGCTCCTGCAGTTCCCATGGGGAGACAGGAAAAGTTTTGTTGGCATAAATTAAGTACTTATGACCCAATAGGTCCTCATATCAAATTTGGTTCAACTCGGTTTGGAAAATAGAAATTTTGGGTGGGGCGAAAATTCTTGCCCCTCCCATAATGACGGCAAACTTCTCTTGAACAAATCTGAGTCTACACCTCAAAAGAAAGCTGCACACCAAACATCAAGTCTCTGCTACTGCTGATTCATGAGAAGTTTTTTAAGATTTAAGCACACTTTTTGGGCGTGACCCTACCGAGGCAACTTGATTTGAACAAAATCAAAATGCTACGTCATAACAAACTATTATCTCAAATTTCACTTAAATCTGTTCAGCGGTTTTGGAGGAGAAGACATAAACACCATGTTCACGGATGGTGAGTGACCACAAGAGCTCCCCTGACTGAAAGTCAGGCAAGCTAAAAATGCTGACTCAATGTCCTGAAAAAGTACCCTATGTTAAAACCGATAGCAATTTCTTTGGACCATTTCACCTGTTGGTCCTAAGGAAGCTTCACACCAAATAAGAATTCTCAGTGCATTGTAGTTTTGGAGATATTGGCGTTTGAAATTTTTTTTCTATTTTTAGCTCCTGTGGTTCCCCCGGTGCATTTTGAACATTTTTTTGGGGCATAAATCAAGTACTTATGACCCATTAATACTTCATATCAAATTTGGTTCAAACCAGCCTCTCGGTTTGGAAAATAGAAATATTGCCTCTCATACTTCTCTTGCACAAACTTGAGTCTACACCTCAAAAGGAAGCTGTATACCAAATATTAAGTTTCTGCTACAGCTGGTTCATAGCAAGATTTAAATGAAAGTGTCAATGACACTGTAGCTCAACTTGTTTAAGACATGTACATGTATAAAGTATTGTAACGGTCTGTACATAAATGCTGACGTAGCCTGTAACAAATATATTGGTAAAGTATTGTAAAGGTAGGGTGACAGATAGATGCTAAACTAGAAAAGAAATCTTTGAGTCCCAGAGTGGGTCTGACTGAATCCAAAAATATTTGTTCTCATAGCACAGTGATAACAAAGGCACCCCAAAACACCCGTTCCTGTCACAAGGTGATAACAAAGGTACCCCAAGAAGTTTCGTGAATATCGGTTCATAAATACAGACTCTAGCCTGACATGTGCAATTACTGTGTATAAGTAGCACTGACCAAATCAAAGTTCATCTAATTTGCATAATTTCTGCTCGAGAAAAAAACCTGTATTATATGTGATGTATTCCATGTTACTAAACATTCCTACAAAAGTTTATTCAAATCAGAACTTTCATACAGAAGTTCTGTACAAAAAACTGATTGCACTAATTTTGGTACAAAATGGCTGCTGGCGGGCATCTTGAATTTTGGACCGCACCCAAAAACACTCATTCTCATCCTACGGTGATAGCAAAGGTACCCAAGAAGTTTCGTAAAGATTGGTTCATAAATATGGCCTCTAGCCTGAGCCGTATAGAAGATGTGTACAAAAAACTGATTGTACCTAATTTCGGTACAAAATGGCCACTGGCAGCCATCTTGAATTTTGGGCCGCACCGAGAAACACTTGTTCTCGTCCCAAGGTGATAACAAAGGTACCCAAGAAGTTTCGTGAAGATCGGTTGATAAATACAGCCTCTATCCCGAGCCGTATTGACATGTGCACTTACAGTGTAAAAGTAGCACTAAATAAATCAAAATTCATCTAATTTGCATAATTTCTGCACGAGAAAAAAACCTGCACTGTATGTGATGTATTCCATTTTACTAAACATTCATACAAAAATTTATTCAAATAAGAACTTTTATACAGAAGTTCTGTACAAAAGACTGAATGCACTAATTTTGGTACAAAATGACTGCTGGTGGCCATCTTGAATTTCGAACCACACCCAAAAACACCCGTTCTCATCCCACGGTGATAACAAAGGTACCCAAGAAATTTCGTAAAGATCGGTTCATAAATAAGGCCTCTAGCCTGAGCCGTATAGAAGTTGTGCACAAAAAACTGATTAGACCTAATTTCGGCACAAAATGGCCATTGGCAGCCATCTTGACTTTTGGACCGCACTCAGAAACACTCGTTCTCGTCCCAAGGTGATAACAGAGGTACCCAAGAAGTTTCGTGAAGATCGGTTGATAAATACAGCCTCTAGCCTGAGCCGTATTGACATGTGTACTTACTGTGTGTAAGTAGCACTGAAAAAATCAAAGTTCATCTAATTTGCATAATTTCTGCACGAGAAAAAAACCTGTATTATATGTGATGTATCCCATGGTACTAAACATTCACACACAAAATTTTTCAAATCAGCGCTTTCATATGGAAGTTCTGTGCAAAAATGTGATTGCACCTAATTTTGTACAAAATGGCTGCCATCGGCCATCTTGAATTTCGGACCACACCCCAAAACACTCGTTCTCGTCCCACGGTGATACCAAAGGTACCCAGGAAATTTTGTAAAGATCGGTTTATAAATACGGCCTCTAGCCCGAGCCGTATTGGCATTTGCACTTACAGTGCTGAAAGTAACACTAAATACATCAAAGTCAGTCTAATTTGCATAATTTGTGTACGAGAAAAAAACCCGTATTATATATGATGTATCCCATGGTACTAAACATTCATACAAAAAATTATTCAAAACAGCGCTTTCATATGGAAGTTCTGCACAAAAATCTGATTTCACCTTAGTCTGTACAAAATGGCCGCCAGTGGCCAACTTGAATTTCGGATCGGACCCCAAAACACTCGTTCTCGTCCCACTGTCATAACAAAGGTACCCAAGAAGTTTCGTAAAGATCGGTTCATAAATACGGCCCGAGCCGTATTGAATTGTTGACGGGCAGACGGACAGACGGACAGATGGACAGCGGACGACTGGCCATGGCATAAGCTCAAATTTGGCTTTGCCAAAGTTGAGCTAAAAATGATCAGAATAGCTCACCATTACTTTCAGTCAGGTGAGCTGATAACAAGCATATTGAGATCACTTTTAGCATCTTTGGTTGTAGCCGTTTTATCATGACAGCAACAGGTATGAAGTCAAGTTTAGCCAATCGTTTAAACCTATTCTGCTTACTTTAGTGGACTTCCAACCCAGCCGTGGGCTCTTTATCCTATTTAACCAGTAAACCAGAACCTGTTTACTACAGTAAACAAGCACTGCTCCACTTCCGGGGATTCAATGGAATTGGCCATGCACAATGGGCTATTCAAGGGCAACGTGGAGATGACCAATTGGGGAGGATGTAAATCTGATTTGTCCAACCTGATCAAATATTCCAACTATATCATCAAGGCATGCCTTCATAGAAGGCATGCCCTGATGTTGTTGGAATATTGGTCAGTCATGATTTTTGTTGATAAGACTTCTTGAAGTCTGCTTGTGGATAAATATAATATACATGCAGTAGTCACAACAGAACTTCCTATTTAATTAACACATTCCATATACTTACTCCAAATTGGTCATGCAGGGCCACCAACAGCCCTAATCGGGTTTTACAGACCTCCATTCATATGAATGGTGATGTTTGTGACAACAGTCTTACTATCAAGAGCCAATCAACGTCAGAGATTCGAATCCAGACAGACATTACGCCTGGAAATTATTGTGTGTGTGGGGAGGGGAGGCACCCCTAATTATCTATTTATTGGTGCTTTAGGTCACATATTTCAATCTGCACAATGGCGAATTGTGATCGCAACATGGAGATAAAGTCATTCGTTTATACCCATGTTGCCCATTGAATAGGACCTTCCTCCCCAAGCATAGGTGACCTTGTCCTACTTTACCAGGAAAACAGAGCTTGTTTACCACAGTAAACAAGCACGGCTTCACTTCCCATGGGGAAGTTCACCCCCTAAACCCACCTTAGCAACACACCCGAGAATACTACATCAAAGCCATTCCTGGGTGGTGCAAAGAATGTAAATCTACTCAGCTACCATTGAGAAATATATATGCCATGGCAGACTGAAAGAGTCAGAAGTGGAATGTTTGTGAAGACATACCACGTGTGTAATCATGTAAGAATGTATCTGATGAGTCGTTGCACATCAGATTGATATGACGTGAATGAAATCATTTGACACAAGACAGCCCAAACAAGAAAGTAAACAGACCCCCAAATGTTTTCTTTAAAAACAACAGCTTCATTCGCTTAATTCAAGTTTAATCATCGTATAAATGCAGAACACAACTCAGGTACAGTATGGGGGACAGGAAACAGTGAACCCTGAGTTGGAGTTGTTCCTGTATGTCATTTGGAATCAACTCAGGTCGTCGATTCCATTCCCCCGTACTTCATCCTCTTTGTGTTCTGTTATAAGGTAAAATTGAAGTGACATATAGGATCAACTCATGTTGCGAGAAAAAGATTTTTAAAATGTTTTCTCCAATACCCATAGTGTCAAAACTTTGGGCCCCATAACACCACTACATATGACCACTTGGGCTTAATTTGACTAAACCAAAGAATAGTCCCCACATATATGTTATATATCAAATATTAAGGATTTGGGGACCAAGGTTTGGCAGATTTTTTTTTAAAATGTTTTCTCCATTACACACAGTGTGAAAATCTGAGGGCACATAACACTCCTAAGTATGACCTCAGGGTCTTGATTTTGAACAAATTGATAAATCTATATTTCACACATAAAGGCAACTGTTCCTGTGGTTAGTGTAAAATTACTGTTTGAAATTTTGTTCTATGTTTATTCTTCAAGGGCTCCCATAGAGAAACTGGGTAATTTTTTTTGCACAAATTAAGTATATGTCGCTCACCTATGTTAGGCCCTAAATCCCATCTCAAACGGCTGCGGGTACAGAAAATTGAAAATTCAAAGGGCCAAAAATCTTGCCCCTTCCAAAACAATATAAAACATTGCCCCTCAAACTTCCCTTCATCTCAACGGAAGCTAATACCAAATATTTATTAATTCCATTCATCAGATCACAAGAAGGCTTTTTTTGAATTGGTGGTGGGGAGTTCTCCCACACCTCCTCTTATAAGCTGCAGTAACTTCATTTCAACAAAATCTCAATGCAACCTCATAAGCAACAATCCTCTCAAATATTATTGAAACTGGTCCAAGAGATTTTAGAGATGTCGAAAATCAATGTTCATGGCAAACACTAGAAGATGGATGGAGAGCAGTAACTATAGCTCATCCTGAGATTCACTCGATGGAACTGAAGACCCAACAACCGAAAATGGTTAAATACACCTAGCTATGTATGGAAAACAACCAGGGATTATTGTTTTTCTCAACTGAGACAAGGTTAACTATCAGTGGAATGAGTCTGACAATAATAGTGGCTATGAGCTCACAGGATTTAGAAAAGCAAACATCTTATTCTGAAAACACGTATTAACCCGTTGAATGCTGGTGGTATCTTCCACGTCAGTTCAATGGCAGCACTTGGAAGAGACCATATTCAATATCTGGGGGTAGACCAATTAATATTTTCAACATGCAGCCTTGAGGCTGCACGCTGAAAATATTGGTTGGCTTACCCCCACACATGCCCTTAGCACCATCCTACTCAATGAAAGTGTGACGTATCATTTCCTGGACCTGAAAAGTGACCTTTCAGATTCAAAGGGTTGTTTCAGGGCTATACCTCTTTTCCTTGACCCTTTGGAAACATAATGAACATATCTGACCAGTGCCATTCACCAACATCACCATTTCAGATTTTAATATTTTTTTTGCTTTTTGAAACTACCAGACTCTTCAACTTCCTAACCTTGTATAAGCTGGGTTATCAGTTATCATTGGTTGAAAGGTATGTGTGCCATCAATATTGTATGTGCCTAAGTTCATTGCATCGTTGTGCTGAAGCACTTGGGCAATAAAGATTTTGCACCTTACAGTTGGTGACTGTGAAAAAATGATGAGAATGAACCAAGAACCTTTAAATCTGAAGTCCAACGTGGTAATCAATGAATGCGAAAGCAGTCTAAACACCATCTTAAGTCCTCATACAGCCATACACTGCCCCTTTCATATTGCTATGAAAATGTTCTCCCAAGGATGTTCTTCCCTGAGAACTTTAATGATAGGATGCATTTATCTTGACAGTGTTTTACATTACGGTTGGCTGCCTGTGAAGGCAGCCAGCAATAATGTAGAAACTCTATTAAGTCATCTTCAGCTGTGTACATGTAGATACGATAGTTATTAACAAAAACTTAATCTGAGGACATAAGAGTTCAGCACTTAGCAAATCTCTGGGATGGTGGGTAAGAGTCTCAACATCAATGGTATATTGGATTGCTATATGTATGCAACAAGGCTGTAGTCACATATTTATTTATTAGGGTTTTTTAACAACAGCCAGGGTCACCTCATATTGGAAAGTTTTACGGGGGAGGAAACCGGAGTACCTGGAGAGAACAACCGAGCAACTGTCAGACTCCCCAACGAACTAACTCCACACAAGAAGAGTTAGCATTGTTTGAAGACAAATTGTCTTGGTATCGGGCATCTGGACCCTGTGTTGGTATTGGGTATCTCTATTGGATCAAATATTTACTCTGCTAGATCTCAAAGGGCAATGTCCACTCATGGTTAGACATCATATGTGCAGAAAGTAATGACTAAAGAATGGAGAAGTTACTGGCATTATGTTTATTATATTGCTTTGGGAAGCATTTTGCATGAAAAAATACTCTTTTATTTACTATCCAGTAACTATTTGCCTTATCCAGCCACAAGCTCTCACCAATCTAATTCAAAAAGGAATTTGTCAATAAAGTCTCGATTTCTCTTGTTGATTCAAAGAAAAATGAATGTTTATGGTATTTTCTAAGTCCCACCCGACCCCAAATTTTCAGGGAAAAAAAAAATTTTTTTTTGTCTTAAAATTGACAGAAATGCATAAAAAACAAAAAAAATTTTTTTCAGATTTTGGTCCAAAATTTTCGAAGTCCCACCCAGACCCCAAATTTTCAGGGGGAAAAAAAAAGAATTTTTTTTTGTCTTAAAATTGACAGAAATGCATAAAATTTCTGATTTTTTTTTTGGTCCAAAATTTTCCAAGTCCCACCCGGACCCCAAATTTTCAGGGGAAAAAAAAAAATTTTTTTTTTTTGTCTTAAAATTGACAGAAATGCATAAAAAAACAAAAAAAAAATTTTTCCGATTTTCCGTCCCACCCAGACTGCAAATTTTCAGGGGAAAATTTTTTTTTTTTGTCTTAAAATTGACAGAAATGCATAAAAAACAAAAAACAAAAAAATTTCGGGATTTTGGTCCAAAAATTTTCCAAGTCCCATCCGGACCCCAAATTTTCAGGGGAAATTTTTTTTTTTTTTTTTTGTCTTAAAATTGACAGAAACGCATACCCCCCCCCCCCCCCCCAAAAAAAAAAATTCCGGATTTTGGTCCAAAAATCTAAGTCCCACCCAGACCCCAAATTTTCAGGGGAAAATTTTTTGAAATGCATAACCCCCCCCCCCCCCCCCCCAAAAAAAAATTCCGGATTTTGGTCCAAAAATTTTCTAAGTTCCACCCGGACCCCAAATTTTCAGGGTAAAAAAAAAAAATTTTTTGTCTTAAAATTGACAGAAATGCATAACCCCCCCCCCCCCCCCCCCCAAAATTCTGGATTTTGGTCCAAAAATTTTCTAAGTTCCACCCGGACCCCAAATTTTCAGGGTAAAAAAAAAAAAATTTTTGTCTTAAAATTGACAGAAATGCATAACATAACCCCCCCCCCCCCCCCCAAAATTCTGGATTTTGGTCCAAAAATTTTCTAAGTCCCACCCAGACCCCAAATTTTCAGGGTAAAAAAAAAAAAAAATTTTTTGTCTTAAAATTGACAGACATGCATAAAAAAACAAAAAAATTTTTTTCAGATTTTGGTCCAAAATTTTCTAAGTCCCACCCGGACCCCAAATTTTCAGGGGAAAATTTTTTTTTTTTTTTTTTGTCTTAAAATTGACAGAAATGCATAAAAAACAACAAAAAAAAATTTCCGGATTTTGGTCCAAAAATTTTCCAAGTTCCACCCGGACCCCAAATTTTCAGGGTAAAAAAAAAAAATTTTTTGTCTTAAAATTGACAGAAATGCATAACCCCCCCCCCCCCCCCCCCAAAATTCTGGATTTTGGTCCAAAAATTTTCTAAGTTCCACCCCGGACCCCAAATTTTCAGGGTAAAAAAAAAAAAATTTTTGTCTTAAAATTGACAGAAATGCATAACATAACCCCCCCCCCCCCCCCAAAATTCTGGATTTTGGTCCAAAAATTTTCTAAGTCCCACCCAGACCCCAAATTTTCAGGGTAAAAAAAAAAAAAATTTTTTGTCTTAAAATTGACAGACATGCATAAAAAAACAAAAAAATTTTTTTCAGATTTTGGTCCAAAATTTTCTAAGTCCCACCCGGACCCCAAATTTTCAGGGGAAAATTTTTTTTTTTTTTTTTTGTCTTAAAATTGACAGAAATGCATAAAAAACAACAAAAAAAAATTTCCGGATTTTGGTCCAAAAATTTTCCAAGTTCCACCCGGACCCCAAATTTTCAGGGTAAAAAAAAAATTTTTTTTGGTCTTAAAATTGACAGAAATGCATACCCCCCCCCCCCCCCCCCCCCCCCAAAAAAAAAAATTCTGGATTTTGGTCCAAAAATTTTCTAAGTCCCACCCGGACCCCAAATTTTCAGGGTAAAAAAAAAAAATTTTTTTTGTCTTAAAATTGAGAGACATGCATAAAAAAACAAAAAATTTTTTTTCAGATTTTGGTCCAAAATTTTCTACGTCCCACCTGGACCCCAAATTTTCAGGGGAAAATTTTTTTTTTTTTTTTTGTCTTAAAATTGACAGAAATGCATAAAAAACAACCAAAAAAAATTTCCGGATTTTGGTCCAAAAACTGGACCCCAAATTTTCAGGGGAAAAAAAAAAAAAATTTTTTTGTCTTAAAATTGACAGAAATGCATAAAAAACAAAAAAATTTTTTTTCGGATTTTGGTCCAAAATTTTCTAAGTCCCACCCGGACTCCAACTTTTCAGGGGAAAAATTTTTTTTTTTTTTTTTTTTTGTCTTAAAATTGACGGAAACGCATAAAAAACAACCAAAAAAAATTTCCGGATTTTGGTCCAAAAACTGGACCCCAAATTTTCAGGAGAAAAAAAAATAATTTTTTTTTGTCTTAAAATTGACAGAAATGCATAAAAAACACAAAATTTTTTTTTCGGATTTTGGTCCAAAATTTTCTAAGTCCCACCCGGACCCCAACTTTTCAGGGGAAAAATTTTTTTTTTTTTGGTCTTAAAATTGACCAAAACGCAGAAAAAACAAAAAAAAAACATTTTCGGATTTTGATCCAAAATTTCTAAGTCTGCAACGGGACCCCCAAATTTTCAGCCTAAATATGAACCTAGGGACTTGGTTTCAACAAACTTGAATCTCACCCCCCTAAGGATGCTGCATACCAAATATCAAAACATTCTTATTGGTAGATCTGAAGAAGAAGATTTTTCAAAAATACTCCTCATACTGCACTAATTTAAACATTTGGGCTCCCATAGAGAGCCCAAATATCGACCCAGGCAATTGATTTCAATAAACATGTGAAACAATCTTCCAAAGATGTTATATGTGAAATTTGAAAGCTTTTGGAGCAGTGGTTTGGGAGAAAAGTAGTCTTATATGTTTTTCCCATTACCGGCAGTGTTAAAAAATGCTGACTCGGCACTTTTTCAAAGTCCCCAAAAAGTACCCCATGATAAAACCGATGGCAATTTTTTTTTACCATTCCATTCTGTTGGTCCTAAGGAAGTTTCACAACATATAATTATTCTCAGTGCCGTGTAGTTTTGGAGATATGGGCGTTTTAATTTTTTTCTATTTTTAGCTCCTGCGGTCCCCATGGGGCGACGGGAAAAAATTTTTTTGCATAAATTAAGTACTTATGACCCAATAACCCCTCATATCAAATTTGGTCAAAATTTGCCTCTCGGTTTGGAAAATAGAAATTTTGGGAGGGGCAAATATTCTTTCCCCTCCCATTACGACGCCAAGTATAGCCCCACAAACTTCTCTTGAACAAATCTGAGTTTACACCTCAAAAGGAAGCTGCACACCAAATATCAAGTCTCTGCTACTGCTGGTTCATGAGAAGAAGATTTTTTAAGATTTCAGCACACTTTTTGGGTGTGGCCCTACCCACGGGCGAGGCAACTTGATTTGAACAAAATCAAATTGCGATGTCATAACAAACTATTATCTCAAATATCAATTAAATTGGTTCAGCGGTTTGGGAGGAGAAGACGCAAACACCATGTTCACGGACGACGACGGACGGTGAGTGATCACTATAGCTCTCCTGACTGAAAGTCAGGTGAGCTAAAAATGCTCCAGTTATGGATATTCCAATCAAGAAGTACTTTACTCACCTTGCAGACATCAATATATCAACACAATTAGTGGAACTACAAAGAGAAATCATAAAACTACAGCTATGGCAAGTCTCCATTCATTATTATTTAATAAACAAACATACTGATGGCATTGGTAAATCCATTGAAGATTTTGTCAAATAAAGTCTCGATTTCGCTTGTTGATTCAAAGAAAAATGAATGTTTATGGTATTTTCCGACCAACTGAAATATACTAGACGAGTGAATCTAAACACAGGTGATGGACTATTTAAGGTCTAGAATGATTCCAGGCCATAACAGCATCAAATTCTTTAAAGACTTTGACTGGTGACTTGACAGCTTGACTTGACAGCTTGATACAGCCAGTGCTGTTCACAAAACTAGCCATTCAAATTTTATTATTTAAAAACATTGTACAAGAGTCTCAGAATCAGTTCACAAATCCCCAGTGAGTTTTATTACACTTTCTGAAACACCTTTATCCATCTCATATTGACTTTACACTAACTTTTCATTAAAAGTGTGACTGGTGTGCAGTAGCTCAATGGTTAGAGCACTGGACTTCAAACCAATAGGTTCACGGCTTCATCCTGACCAGCAGCAACTGCATTCTGTCTTGGGCAAGGCACTTAATCCTGTTGTACACATGAGGGAACAGTAGCATAGTGTACCAAGGTGTACTACACTTATTGGTGCACTTGGGGAGTCCAACAGTTGCTTGCCACTACTCCATAGTTTTCCCCATGTACTCCAGCTTCCTCCATTTGTAAAAACTGTCTGACACGAGGTGACCCTGGCTGTTCTAAGTTAAATTAAAAGAGTGACAGATAAATTATAACACAGATACTCGTATTCTATAGTTAGAAGTATTGTATTGACAAAAAATATTTTATACAATTTGAATGTGCCTGTTGGTTTTTGTAAACAGATACATGTGTTTATTTGAATCAAGATAAAAATAATTTAATAATGTATTAAACTACAAATATAGCTCATTCTATGTTTCATCAACTCCGTGAACACTGACGTCAAAATATAGAAATTTCAAGAAGTATTTTTAATTAATTAATATTGGTACTTGGAATTTAACCAATTCAAAATTATTTGACATAGCTTATTGAGCTCTGTCAAACAACACTGACTGATTTAATAACGAACTAGAGCTGGGTGGTTTTGATCTTCAGATTTGATTTCGGTTCAGTTTCCAGAAAAAAAAAACTCAGTTTCGGTTGAGTTTTTCTATGTGTAAAAATATATAAACAACTCTTCAGGCTCTGTAAATAGAGGATATGGAATGAGTGTTTTTGTCATATAATATTTATGAAATGAGTTTAAGAATTTTCCGTTTTGGCGAGCCCAAACGGAAAATTCGGACGAGTTTCATAAATATTATATGACAAAAACACTCATTTCATATTCTATTTATCATATGACACACACACGCACAAATTAGCCACTTAATATGACTTTTAACCCATCACCTAACTTGAGTTGCAGACAGCACTTGGAAAAAATATCCTCGTATAACTAAAAATTTTCATTTTTTGCTTCCAAAACATAGGTTATGACCCCTCATTGCAACGAGCTTGCCGAGCTCATTCCAATAAGGGGTCATAACCTATGTTTTGGAAGCAAAAAGTGAAAATATAAAAAACAAGAGATCCCACGGGGCCTGAAGCGCACATCTTGTACAGAACACAATTTAAACAACTTTAGTCCAAGAATGAGTCTACATTAAGCAAGCCATCTCCATAGGCTACACTGTCAATCCTTGAGTCCCTCAGGAGTGACAAAAATAATCTGGGCATCATGCCTTTTCTTCAGTTGATCATAAGTAAAATGCAGAGCTCCCCTATGAAGCCCCTTGATACAACCTATGTGGATTAATCTTAGTACCTCTAGAGGGTACTGAATACAAAATTTTTAATTCTTCAGCAAAATGGCCAATTCCAGCTCCCATAGAGAGCCCAAATATTAACCCAGGCTCTTGATTTGAACCCAGTTAAATCTGACTTCCCTAGAGATGTTGTGTACCGAATATGAAAGCATTCTGACTGTTGGATCTGAAGAAGAGAAATTGTTAAGAAATTTCTTCGAATTGCACTAAGTTCAAATTTGGGCCACCATAGTTAGCCCAAATATTGACCTATGGATCCGATTTGAACAAACTTGAATCTGACCCCCCTAGAGATGTTGTATACCAAATGTGAAAGCATTCTGACAAGTGAATCTGAAGAAGAAGATTTTTGAAGAAATTCCCTCATATTGTACTAAGTCAAATTTCATGTTCCCATAGTTAGCCCAAATATTAACCTAGGCACTCGAATTGAACAACCTGGAATCTGACCCCCCTAGAGATGTTGTATACCAAATATAAAAGCATTCCGACTGGTGGATCTGAAGAAGAAGATTTTTAAAGAAATTTTCTCATATTGCACTAAGTAAAAATTTGGGCTACCATAGTGAGCCCAAATATATACCTAGGGATTTGATTTGAACAAACTTGAATCTGACCCCCATAGAGATGTTGCATACCAAATATCAAAGCATTCTGACTGATGGATCTGAAGAAGTAGATTTTTTAAATTACCCTCCATATTGAACAAAGATAAAATTTGGGCTTCCGTAGGAAGCCCAAATATTAACCTAGGGACTTGGTTTGAACAATCTAGAATCTGACCCTCATAAAAATGATGTATACCAAATATTAAAAGATTTTGACTGGTGGTTCTGAAGAAGAAGATTTTTAAAGAATATTCCCCATATTACCCTATGTTAAAACTTCGGGCTCCTGTAGAGAGCCCAAATATGAACCAATGAGCTTTATTTGAACAAACTTTTCTCTGACCCCCCTATGAATGCTGTATACCAAATATCAAAAGATTCTGATGATTGGTTCTGGAGAAAAGATTTTTTTAAATTTTTGCAAATATGCTGACTCAGCATTTTTTCGATGCCCATTACAGAACACCCTAACATAACCGATGACAATTTTTTTTTACCATTCAATTCTACTGGTCATAAGGATACTTCATACCAAATAAAAGCTCTCTGTTCCGTGGGGTTTGGAAAATATGGGCGTTTGAAAATATTTCTATTTTTAGCTCCCAGGGTTCCCATGGGGATGCGGGAATTTTTTTTTTTTGCATGGGTCAAGTACTTATGACCCAATACTACCACAAACCAAATTTGGTTCATACCGGACCATCGGTTCAGAAAATAGAAATTTTAGGCGGGGCCAAAAATCTTACCCCTCCTATTACAAAGCCAAATATTACTTTACGAACTTCATTTGAACAAACTTGATTCTACACCTCATATGGAAGCTCCATAGCAAATATCAAGTCATTGCACACACTGGTTCTTGAGAAGAAGATTTTAAAAATATTTTGGAGCATTTTCCCCCACTCCCTCCCTATGGGGCCGGGCATACTGAGTTGAACAAAAATGAAATGCCCCTTTGGGACCATCACTCACACAAACTTTCACTTGAATTGGCCCAGTAGCTTTGGAGGAGAAGACCAAAACATGGTGTTGACGGACGATGGACGGGAAGCGATTAGATTAGCTCAGCTTGACTTTGTCAAGATGAGCTAAAAATGAAAGGTGTTTTTCTTGTAGGTAAAAGATTAATACAATATAACCCACCCTAAATAGGACAGTTAACGTAAATTCTCCCTACTGAAATTATGCAAATGTGACCCAGTTGTATTTTGTTTAGCCAATCAAATTGTTTAGTTTTGAAATTGACCAATGAAATTGATGGAAGGCTTTATTTATCACTGATTAATATGAAAACAAAATATCAAATGTTTTAAAGTGAACAAAACGGACGAGTCGTATGATAATAGTTTATATGACACCACTCACCACAAAAAAAACCCGGCTGTAAATATCTCCAGTGGGTTCAGCCTACATTCCCTTTACTCAATTGTTACAGGTTCTAAGGGTTCAGTTGCCAAACCAACCACTAAAGTTCATCTGATCTATGTTGTGTTCTCAGTGACACATTTTCTACCATATTGACTCATCCAGTGGACAAGTCAATAAGGGAGAAAATGTGACAGTGAGAACACAATGCATTCGCCCCTTTGTCCGATAGACTATTTATTTATTTATTGGTGTTTAAGGTCACATACTTCTGCACAATGGCTGATCACGACAACATGAAGATAAAGTCAAGGTCAGTCAATCGTTTATACCCCATGTTGCCTATTTTAGAGGACCCGCACCCCAAGCATTAGTGACTGGGTCCTATTTTACCAGTGAAACAAGAGCTTGTTTACCACAGTAAACCAGCACTGCTTCACTTCCCGGAGTCCAATCCGACAGACTAAGTGACAAGAGTGGGCCACTAGTCCAGTTCCTTCCCAGAAAGATAGTTTGATCAGTTTATGCACAAACACAGTAAAACATTTGGTGGGTTTTTGCTAGGCCTTGCGGTTTGCTGCAAATACCCGGAACAGAACCAGAAAACTACAACACATCCCAGCTCTATTCCTAGTGACATTTTGGGAAAAATATGCTGCTAGAAATTTTGGTATTTTTACATCAGTGAGAGTGACCTGGTGGAGTACTAAATAATTTTTGGCTGGGAAAATTTGTTCAAATGCCTTTACCTTGTTACAAATTACGAGAGGTTGCCTGTGGGCATTCACCAAAAATTGTAACAAAGCATATTCCTACAGACTAAATAATTTCACTTCAAAGATAATACAAAGCACATCCATAGAATATGTAGCCTTTAAGTTGTTGTGACACCTGCACTTTATATTACAGCCCAGATATGGGCTTCCAGCACTCCACCAGTCGGTAAATGAATGGGAACTACAACTGGAAGGGGTCAGAGGTGGTTTAACACCTAAATCTCATTCAGGTTAAGCTGATTTAGGTTTTCTTTGAATGATAATTGGTCACACTTCTCTGATAAGAAGGCATGCTCTACCATGTCCCACAAGGTGTTCCCTCCACTCTGCCCTTCCCCTCCTTGCACTCAGAAACAAACTGTTTAATGATACCGTTACTTATGCCCTCTTGATTTACATGAGTAAACTTATATCCCATTCTTCATTGTACTCCCAATAATATTCTGGAAAATGGTCTCCAGAAATCTCAAGCCACCATATTGGCACACATCATTCCCATTTTTCTCAATTTCCCCAAGTTTCAGTGATCTTGACATCAATTTGACCAACTCCCCAACTCTCCAAATGTGCCATCTACATACTTGCCAAACACTGGCTTCTCTTTCCCCATAAGCCACACAAAGGTATCTTTGCTGTGTATATGTTACAGTATGGATGTGAACTGGGGATTTCATTAAATCCTTACAACAATGTGTAATTTCTCAAGAATTTCATAAATGTATGGAAATTTTTTAGGGATTTAATAGAACCCTAAAACCAAATTAATTTTGTGAATTTCCAGGAGTGACTGATGCAAATTTCTCTTCCTATCTTGTACAGTTAGCATGTTTTGAAAGTTATTGGCGATTGTTGTTCAACATGTTGTCCTGACTTATTAACTCAACAAAAATCACTGGGAAACTCCAGTTTGATACCCAATATCTCCCATTCTCTCAGTAGCATCCTATTTTATGCCACTTGGAACACTTTTAAAAATTTTTAATTATTCAGTTATCAAACACAGTTTTGTGCAGTTTGTGTGAAATGTTATCAGTGAAGTCATTTTTTGCCTAAGTTCAACTTTCTTAAAATGACTAATCTTATGTTGTATTTTTAAACTGAAACAAGCTTCCTTGCTGATCAAAATATATGAATTTGGGATGCAAGATAGTTGTTGTAAGCAATAAAATATCTAAAATAACCTACATTTTATACAAAATAACAGTTGTATTTGATGATAAATTACAGATTATTAATCATGTGGAGTCGAAGCTTGCAACACAAAATGCAATCCTTTCAGTCTGTTTTTATTTTTTTTTTGCATTTAGCAAAAAATATTTACAATATTAGTTCAAATGAGTTGTGTTAATTGGAAATAAATTTGGAAAAAAGTACAATTTCATGAGGTAGGTTGTGAAAGAAAAGGTATTTTTCAAGAAATAAATTTTGATAAGTTGGTATTTAAATATATAAATAGACAAAATGGCATTCACGTTCAAACAGTCATTTTTTTACCGCATGAGACTGATTTTGACGAAGGGATAATATTGAACAAGAAGCCGAAGGCTTCGAGTTCAATACTATCTCTACGCCAAAATCGAATGCGTATGATGTTCTTTATTTATTGCATGCCTACAGTTTACTAAAAAATATTAATCTATTTTGGTGGTGGGATAATATTGAACTTGAAGCCTTTGGCTTCTTGTTCAATATTATCCCTCCACCAAAATCAATCTCGTATGGTAAAAAATGACCATCCGAACGTGCATTCTGTTCTGTATTTATTGCATACCTACAGTTGACTAAAAACACAAATTATTGCCAAAAATAAGCAAAACGTAAAAAAAAAAAGAAACAGTTAAATAGTATGTGCACGTGATCCGTATTGTTCAAGGACAATACAAGAAAATTTATTGTTCCTTTTCATTTTTGCCAAAAAAGTGTGTATTTTATATCTAGAGGCTCTAAAGAGCCTGTAATCGCTCACCTGGAACTACATATAAAAATGTGATTTCCCGTAGGCTTTCCATGGTAACTATGAGCTGCGATTGTGGCCAAGTTTGCAACATTACATCAACATTACATGAGGATCATTGGTAGGTGTCCCAGTCCTCAATCATGTGAAGTTTCAAAACATTTGACTTTGTACTTTCCGAGGAGAAGAGTTTTCAAAACTGACCAATCAGAGTCAAAGAATGCTTCTGGCAGCCACGTTTTTCATCCAACAGGAATAAAATGAGTAACACTTGTACAGAACCTCTCATTGACCATGCCTGCCAAGTCTGGTTCACATTGGCTCAGTACTTTCAGAGAAGATGAAAATCTAAATTTTATAGTAAATTTCCTTTCTTATTATACCTACCACAATTCTTTACTACAGGCTTGCACTACAGTGGAAGTCCCTAACTCGGATAAAATACTCTCTATTTTTGTCTTTCCCAAGCAAGTAGGGAAAGAAAAGTGGTGCAAAAGCACCAATAAAAATAAGCCAAAACTTGGTCGAGTGCAACCGGCGCAGACCCAGTACGGGACGCTCTCTCCCAAGTACAACTCCACAACTTCCGTTGCCAGTGCGCGTATACCGTCTCTAAAGACTCATTCTTTTTGAATTCGTAAACGTTAGAGTTATGTGATCAGCGGGGAGGAAAGATTCTTTACCCGTAAAGAAGACGGGAGGGCCTCCATGTAAACAATTGTGGTAGGTATAATAAGAAAGGAAATTTACTATAAAATTTAGATTTCTTATCAACCTACTCACAATTGTTTACTACAGGCTGAATAGACAAAAGGCTGGAGGGAATCGCATAACCAACCCCCACATAACCCTAGTGCACTGGAACCGTGAAGTAGAAGGGAGAGGTCCCGAGGCTTATCAACCATAATGTCGCAATCATTGGTAAAGGACAATGAAAAGAGACATATGAGCCTGTGTGACACACAGACAGAAAAAGGGCAGTAACAGCATAAGGCTGAAACTGACCTTCAAGAAGCCTAATGGCTATGGCAGACAACAGCCTGAGCAGAAGAAAGAGGACCCAGGGCAAAAAGGTCCTCCGACTGCTCCTGCAACTGGCGCAAATAAAAGGTGGAGAAAGTAGAAGCATTTCTCCAGTAGGCTGCCTGCATAACATCCGACAACTTGACGGAGTTAGAATAAGCCCAAGAGGTAGACAGTGCCCGCACCTCGTGGGCAGAAATACGATTGGTAATACAATCGCCAGTTGCTAAACGACTATAAGCCGTACGAATAGCAAGACAAATCCATCGAGAAATGGATTGAGGAGAGATCTTCTGTCGACCCGGAATGAGAGACAGAAAAAAACGTTTTCTGCCTTTCCGTATGAAGCGTGTCCGATCAAGATAAATGCGAATAGCACGGACCGGACAGAGCAAAGGGCGAGTACCCTCAACAGAGGGAAGAGCCCTGATACAGATAGGAGGAGGAGTAGTATCTGGTAACTGATTCTTAGCCAAAAAGGAGCAATCAGTGGTAAAAGTAACACTGTTGGGAGAGCTCCTAAAAAAGGCCGGGTCAACCGAGAGGGCGTGAAGCTCACTAACCCGTCTGGCCGAAGCAAATGCCATCAGAAAAGCCGTCTTATATGTGAGAAAATGCATATCCACCTGGGACAAAGGTTCGAACGGCGCCCCCCCCCCCCCCCCCCCCCCAGCAAAGCAGCACCCACGAAAGATTCCATCATGGAGAAGCTGCAAAGTCCGAGGCCTTTTCAAAGAAAAGTGCCGAACAAGCTTGGAGAGGTAAGGATTAGTGCCGATACGACGCTTCCCCACATAAGAAAAAGTCTCTGAAAGCATAGACCTGTAGCCCTTGATGGTAACAGGCTGGAGACCCCGAGAATCAAACAGATATACCAGAAACTCCGCAATCTGTGAAATCGAAGGATTGGCATAATCAACAGAGTGATCAGCACACCATCGACAGAAGACCTTCCATTTAGCTGCATAAGCTAAACCAGTGGAGTGCCTCCTTGAAGAAGAAATGCACTCCACTGCTCGTCTCGAAAAACCTCTACGGAGGAGACAGGACCTGACAAAAGATATGCGTGAAGGCACAACGAAGTCGGGTCGACGTGAAACCTCCTCGGGCGACCTTGACAAAGAAGGTCGCGACGTAGCGGGAGACGTGCCAGAACCGCCGCCATCAGCGAGCGGAGCTGATTGATCCACACCCGCTGAGGCGACAGGGGAGCGATCAGAATGATTCGACAACTGCAGGTTCGAATTTTGGCGAGAACCTGAGGAAGAATCGGAACCGGCGGGAAGGCGTAGCCGACTAGACCGTTCCAATCGAGTGACAGAGCGTCCACGGCAAAAGCCAGAGGATCTGGACACGGGGACACGAAAGTGTCCACCTGATGGTTCCAACGAGTCGCAAAGAGGTCGATGTGGGGACGTCCCCAGAGAGCGCAAAGCGACTGGAACACTGCCCTGTGAAGCATCCACTCGGTGGAAATAACCCTGCCCTGTCGGGACAGGGAGTCGGCTAGGACGTTCAGACGACCGGGAATGTGACGGACAACCACTCCGGCGTGAACATCCTGAGCGAGCAGAAGAAGATCCCGAGCTAACTCGTACATCGGAAGCGAGTGCGTGCCGCCCTGGTTCCGAATGTAAGCAACCACTGTCGAATTGTCGGATAGTAGAAGGACCTGGCGATTCGACAGGTGAGGGATCCACTGCCTGAAACTCAGAAGAAGAGCAAGAAGCTCCTTCTGGTTGATGTGTAGAGCTGCCTGATCCTGGTCCCACATCCCGTGTAGGGAAAGACCGAGAGAATCCAACGTTGCACCCCATCCGAGATCGCTGGCATCTGCCGTCAGAACGCGATCGGACGTGGGTAAGTCCAGTGGAACACCCTGCGTAATCCACTGAACATCTGTCCAGGGAAGAAGGTGAGGATACAGAGAGTCCGGAAACGGAAGCACCTGATCCAGAGAATCTACATTCGGCCTCCAACGACTGAGCAGAAAGTGTTGGAGAGGTCTGACACGCAGCCGACCTAGAGGAATGAGATCCATCACCGAACCGCAGAGACCGATCAGCCGGAGAAAACTCCGAGCGGTCGCGGACCTGGACTGGGACAGAGTCAGAGCAAAAGCTGAGAGAATCACAGCCTTGGCCTGGGGAACAGCCACCAAATTGAATTTGGTTTGGAAAGACATCCCCAGATGACAAAACGACTGAGAAGGGACCAGGTCCGACTTCTCCTCGTTGACTCTGAATCCTAGCGAAGTGTGCAAGCTCAACAGAGTGGCGACATCCGATTCCAGTAAGGCAGCATTGGAATGCCTCTGGAGGATATCGTCCAGATATGCCGAAGTAGTCACCCTGGACTGTGTGCGATGGAACGCTATCACATGCGACATCAGTCTGGTGAACGCCCAAGGAGCCAGGTTGAGGCCAAAAGGCATGGCCTTGAACTGGTAAACTCGCCCCAGAAAAGCGAACCTGAGATACTTCCGTGACGTCCGATGCATCGGAACGTGGAAGTAAGCGTCTCGCAGGTCGATGCTGGCTGCGAAATCTCCCTAGTGAATTGATTGGCGGACCGACCTGAAAGTCTCCATGCTGAACTTGGGAGCAATGATAGACTGGTTCAGGATACTCAGATCGATAACCGGTCGGAGTCGGCCGTCCTTCTTCGGCACCAAGAACAGGCGGGAATAGAAACCCACTGACTGAACGTTCTTGACGACCTCGATCGCCCCCTTTGCCAGGAGATTGGCAATCTCCGTGGACAAAAGTTCCTGACGTAAAACGTCTGAAGGAACTGTGGTTGGAAGAGGCACCCTTGACAGAGTGGGGTGCCGTCGGAAGGATATGCGCAGCCCGGACCGAACAACATCTAACACCCATGGATCGGATGTGATGGTGGTCCAATGGTCTGCGAACTCTGCTATCCTTCCTCCAACCTGGGACGAGTCGAGGTGAGGACCTTCATTTCGAGCCCCGACGAGGCCCGCGAGAGGAGAAACCACCTCCTCTGCCAAATGAAGAATCCTGAGACTTCCCTCGATTCTGCCGACCCCTACCTTTACCCCATGAGTAAGAAGTAGAGGCGGCGGCAGAAGGACCAGCCTTTTGCTTCACAGAGGAAACAGAAGGATACTTGTTAGGCTTGGAACGGCCCTTGCCTCCCCGAGAAGGCTGATCAAGCTGACGAAACAGCAGCTGATCTTTGGAATGACGTAGGACGTCATCCCGGACCGTCGACACGGAACCATGGAAAAGTTGCGGACCTGCCAAAGAAGCAGATCGAAGAGTAGCACGCTGCTCCTCGGGAAGGGATCGTCCTGTGTCCAGCACACCGTCCCTTCGAACTAATTCCAAATTAGCCGTGTTACAGGCATGCGTGTGAGTAAGGTGCATAAGCGCCTTGGACAGCACACGCAAAGGAGCCTGTACCTCGTCAAACTTATCTGGAGGCAGATAAGCAGCCAAAGCTGAGACGACGTGATCTGAGAGAGAAAGCATGCCAAGCATCTCCCTAGATAAGCCCAACGTGGACTCCAGAGTCGTCATTGGAATGACGGCAGACTTGGGCTTGGAATGCCCGAGGGAAGTGAAGTCCTGATCCAGAACCGTCAAAGTCTGGCAGACTGACGGATTGGTGGAATCGTAGGAACGATAACGCACAGGAGGCAAAAAGGTGTCAACCCTGGTGAAGAACGAAGTCTTCAAAGCCTTGGAATTCAGCTTGGCATCCAATGCTGAAAAAGCTTCAACCACCTGTACCGACTGGCATGGTCGAAGGCGCCCAGAGGCAGGTTGCTCCAAAGGCTGTTGGCGCGCGACTGATGATCGTGGCCAGGCTGACACTGTCGGCTGGTTAGCAGGTTTGAGCTCAGGCAGAAACCCAAACACAAAGTCAAGAGCCGCCCCCAAGTCCGAAGACTGCTGGCCCTCGACCTCAAGCATGTCGGACTCCTCCCCAGAGTCGGAAGACACATAGCCCATTGTGGGCAAACCAGCTGACGCCTCCCATGGTGTCGGGACACCAGAGGAATCGGAAACCGGCCTGTTTCCAATCCCGGGAGGCGGCGCCATAGGAGGTGCATGGAAACCACCCATAGCCTCGCTGGAAGCAACAGGAAGGCTCTTAGAAAGAACCTGAGTGAGTAAGGAGAGGGCCTCCCTAAGCTCACTGCCTGTACCGACCGGTTCGACAGGGGAGCGAACCGGCAAAGTGGCTTCACCTCTGACCCTCTTAACCAGCGAAGGGTCACGATCCTCCAAAACACCCGACGCGGGACGACGGTCGGCAGCCGAAACATCTGAAGGCAGACGTGTATAGGGGTACGATGCACCCCGAGGATCAATATTGCGAGAACTCATGAGAGTCACTGCGGACCTCTGCGGGGCAGAAGGTCCAGGCTGCACAAAAGGCGTTGGTCCCCCAAAACTGGTCGTATGACCAGAGTGAGTAGACGGAAACGCCACGGAAGCCATAGTGTTTCCACTACGAACATCCGAATCCAAAGACACAACTGTGGTACTCGACGGCGAAGAGACCACAGCGATGGGCTCGGCCGGCAGCCCCTTCCGACTTTGCCAAGTTGAAGTCAGGGAAGGCTGGGGCCGATATCCCACGTCTACAGTATCGGACAGTCCTGCAGTCCCCTGCAGCGAAAAGCCAAGGCCGGCTGAAACAGACAATGAAGCAGACGGACCAGCAGCAGTAGTAGATACGTCGAGAGTCGTTGAGGCTGGTGAAATAGTGGAGAGAGCACACCGGCTCGGCTCCGAAGGAGGAGTCACAACCCTAGTGACAGCCTCAGATGTCGACTGGAGGGGGACCGTAGTCCCGGAACCAGGCATCTCTACACCAGAACACTCAACGGCTCCCGCAGTATCCACCACAGGAAAAGACTGCACATCCCCCACGGAGGAGGAATAACTCTCACCAGACAAAGTCGGCTCGGGAGGCCCCGAACGACCACGTTCTCCTTTCCCGCGGAAGCGGGAGGCACGGCCACGAGAACGAACGACACGATTTACTGACGCCCAGAAGGTGGAAGACCATGTTCCACAGACACCACACGGCCGCTCGGCCGAACACCCATTACAGGAGGAACACGACGAATGTACATCGTCCACATGCTTAGGCAGCAGACACTGCCCACAAGGAATTGTCCTAGGCATGAAAGAGGCGAGAGGAGCAGAGAAGGTGAGATCAGAAAACAGAACACCCCCAAAGAGAGAAAGGTGACAGAAACAAAGACCCCAGACGGTCGACCGGGAACCACCCAACAGGAAGACTACTCTCAACAGAAAGAAGAAACACTGTAGGAGTGGTACCCCGCTAACACCTAACTCTAACACAATTAGAAAAATTTGCAAAAAAAGCATGAACAATAATTGTGAAAATCTAAGTCCGAACCGCGTGGCCCGCGAAAATCGCGCGCGACCCGAGAGAGAGCAAATAAATATACATTATGGACATATAATAGAAAAAAGAGAATATAAAACACTGTTCCTGAGAACACAAAGGATACACTGTGGTATAATACACTGTGGTATAATGAATCAGGAATCATCAAACATCGAGCTGGTGGAACACTGATAAGCGTGCAAAAACATCTCGACACGAAGCGGATTTTAAAAAGAATGAGTCTTTAGAGACGGTATATGCGCACTGGCAACGGAAGTCGTGGAGTTGTACTTGGGAGAGAGCGTCCCGTACTGGGTCTGCGCCGGTTGCACTCGACCCAGTTTTGGCTTATTTTTATTGGTGCTTTTGCACCACTTTTCTTTCCCAACTTGCTTGGGAAAGACAAAAATAGAGAGCATTTTATCCGAGTTAGGGACTTCCACTGTAGTGCAAGCCTGTAGTAAACAATTGTGAGTAGGTTGATAAGAAATGTGATTTCCTATTTCCTATGAAATTTAATTAAAATGTGGCCAGTAGTTTAGGAGAAAGAGGCTCAAACATCACCTTCACGCAGGACGACAGATGGACAAACAACGGATGAAGAGTGATCAGAAAAGCTCACCCTGACATTCAGTCAGGTGAGCTAAAAATTTGGCCTGGCAGTTTCAGAGGAGAAGATTTTTGAAATTCCACCAACCAGAATCAAAGAATGCCTCTGGCGGCCATGTTTTTCAACCCACGGGAACAAAATGAGGATCATTTGTAGAGGACCTTCCACAGACCATTCCTGCCAAGTATGGTTCAAGTCGGCTCAGTGGTTCCAGAGAAGATGAAAATGTGATTTCCCATAGGGTTTCTATAGTAACTGTAAGCCACAATTGCAGCCATACTTGCAACCCGATGAAGATTAAATAAGGATCATTGGTAGAGGGGGTTCCAGTCATCAGTCACATTAAGTTTCAAAATATTTGGCCTTGTAGTTTCAAAGAAGATTTCTTGAAAATCCACACATTTATGAATTCTGTTTCAACAAAACAATCAGTAAAAGAAGGTTAAATATTTTGAAAATTACAATTTTTTCAGACAGTATTCTCTTTCAAATAGCTTTGGATAGGTAAAGGGTTACAGGAAACACATTTTATTCCAATAATTTTGTCATATCTTAAATGATATCATAATTGACTGGTCAGTTAGTTCTCCATGATGGTAAAAGAAAATAAACAAAACTTCCTTGATTTCCAAACACCTGTGATCAATCAGTTTTTCTGATAAGTACTTTGAGAGTAATACATGTATTAACATAATTACAGATGCACTTGTTTACAGTACAAGTCAAAATAAGTTGTAGAATAACCCTATAAACTATGTATCTTTCTCTTCCTACACTGATAAGATCAGAAGCTGACATCATTTTCTGGAAAGCTCTCACTGATATCTTTCCAAAAAATGTCAGACTGTGATCTTGTCAGTGCAGGAGCAGCAGTTTACTCAGTTTATTGCAGATATGCTTCAACTTATTTTGACTTGTACTGTATACAGAATATTTTGGGTTCTTTTCCCCCCAGTTCTCAGTGGAGAAAACTGGAACCAACCCTTACCAGATTCTCAAAAAACAAGTATTTTGCTGACAGGACCGATCTTTGTGCTGACAGGAGGCATTGGGTTAAGCATTAGAATATAGCCTCTGGCAGCCACATATTTCCATCCTCTCATAGACCATTCCTGCGAAGTTTGGTTCGCGTTGGCTCAGTAGTTCCAGAGAAGAAGATGAAAATGTGATTTCCCATAGGGTTTCTATAGTAACTATAAGCCGCAATTACAGCCACGTTTGCAACCCGATCAACATTAAATGTGGACCACTGGTAGAGGGTGTTCCAGTCATCAACCATGCAAAGTTTCAAAACATTTGGCCCTGTTGTTTCAGAGGAGATGTTTCTAAATCCACCAATCAGAATCCAAAAATGCTTCTCGCAGCCATGTTTTTCGATTCACAGTAACAAAAATGAGGAGCATTTGTAGAAGACCTCCCATAGACTATCCCTGCCAGGTTTGGTTCACGTCGGCTCAGTAGTTCCAGAGAATAAGATGAAAATGTGATTTCCCGTAGGGTTTCTATAGCAACTATAAGCCACAATTACAGCCATGTTTACAACCCGATCAACATTAAATAAGGATCGTTGGTAGAGGGGGTCCCAGTCATCATTTATGTGAAGTATCAAACAAGAGGCCCCAGGGGGCCTGAGCGTGCTCAACTGACATGGTAGCCTAAATATCAACCCAGAGAATTGATTTCAACAAGTTGCATCTGCTCCTCCTAAGAAAAGCTTATACCAAATATCCAAAGATTCTGACCAGTGGATCTAAAAAAAAAGAAGATTTTTAAAGAGTATTCCTCATATTGAACTAAGTTATAATTCAGGC
This sequence comes from Pictodentalium vernedei, assembly GCA_031216915.1. Taxonomy (NCBI): domain Eukaryota; kingdom Metazoa; phylum Mollusca; class Scaphopoda; order Dentaliida; family Dentaliidae; genus Pictodentalium; species Pictodentalium vernedei. The sequence continues at coordinate 436,883,587 of CM062296.1, read as the reverse complement.
TCCCACAGGGAGCCCATATATGAACCCAGGGACTTGGCTTTAACAAACTTGAATCTCATCCCCCTAAGGATGCTGCACACCAAATATCAAAACATTCTGACTGCTGGATCTGAAGAAGATTTTTAAAGAAAATTCCTCATTTTGAACTAAGTTACCATTCGAGCTCTCACAGTGAGTCCAAATATGGACCTAGGGACATGGCTTGAACAAACTTGAATCTCACCCCCCTAAGGATGCTGCATACCAAATATCAAAACATTCCGACTGCTGGATCTGAAGAAGATTTTTAAAGAAAATTCCTCATTTTGAACCAAGTTATAATTCGGGCTACCACATTGAGTCCAAATATGGACCTAGGGACATGGCTTGGACAAACTTGAATCTCACCCCCCTAAGGATGCTGCATACCAAATATCCAAACATTCCGACTGCTGGATCTGAAGAAGATTTTTAAAGAAAATTCCTCATTTTGAACTAAGTTATAATTCGGGCTACCACAGTGATCCCAAATATGAACCCAGGGACTTGGCTTGAACAAACTTGAATCTCACTCCCCTAAGCATGGTGCATACCCAATATGAAAAGATTCTGCCTGCTGGATCTTGAGAAGAAGATTTTCAAAGAGATTTGCCTGAAATGCACTAAGTTCAAATTTGGGCTCCTATACTGAGCCCAAATATAAACCCAGGGAGCCGATTTGAACAAACTTGAATCAGATCCACCCCACAATGTTGCATACCAAATATCAAAAGATTCTGCCTGTTGGATCTGGAGAAGAAGATTTTTTAAGAAATCGGCCTGAAATGCACTAAGTTCGAATTCGGGCTTCTATAGTGAGCCCAAATATGAATCCAGGGGGCCAATTTGAACAAACCTGAATCAGATCCACCCTACAATGTTGCATACCAAATATCAAAAGATTCTGCCTGCTGGATCTGGAGAAGAAGATTTTTTAAAGAAATTTGCCTGAAATGCACTAAGTTTGAAATCGTGCTGTTGAACTGAGCCCGAAAATGAACCCAGGGGGCCGATTTGAACAAACTTGAATCAGATCCACCCTACAATGTTGCATACCAAATATCAAAAGATTCTGTCTGCTGGATCTGGAGAAGAAGATTTTTTAATGTTTTTCCCATTGCCTGCAGTGTTAAAAAGTGCAGACTCAGCACTTTTTCAAAGTCCTGAAAAAGTACCTTGAGATCAAACCGATAGGGATTTTTTTAACCATTCTATTCTACTGGATAAAAGTAAGCTTCATACAAAATAAGAAATCTTTGTGCCATATAGTTTTGGAGATATGGCAGTTTTAAGGTTTTTCCTATTTTTAGCTCCCGAGGTTCCCACGGGGCAAGGAGAAATTTTTTTTTTTGCGTCAATCAACTACTTATGACCCATTATCATCTCATAACAAATTTGGTTAAAATCAACCTCACGGTTCTGAAAATAGAAATTTTAGGCATGGCCAAAATTTTTGCCCCTCCCATAACCAGGCTTGGCAATTTCAGGAGAGCAATTTTTTAGCTCTCCTTACTGCCCTCCTGAAAGAATTAAGGAGAGCGAAAAATTGCCCTCCTAAATATTTTGGTCTGGGATGATTGAGATTACATGTATTAAGCTCACATTAAATTTTTGTTGTAAAGCAAAAATGTAATTTAACTTCGAAGTCACATAACATCACGTAATTTCATTTTATAAGTGGTTTAGTGGTAAAAGGTAATGGCTGCAACTGTGTTTGGGTATGTACTTTGTACATACCCAAACCAAACACAGTTGCAATCATTTGAAGCAAAATGGGTCACAGCAATATTTTTTTTCTGTCAGTTTCAACAACTGACATCACAGTTTGAAGGGTAATTATTCAAGGAATATTGACACTATAATATACTACCATTACTACTATCCTGTCACTTGAAGCACGTGCACCAGGATGTGACTGTAGATTCAAGCAGACCTGTTGTCCAAGAAAGTCATATGCCTACCACTACCACCTTCTACCCCTCCCCCCCCCTCCCAACTTGGGCACACACACAGGTCTTGTCAAGTGTGTGTTCGGTTGTTGAGCGAGACATCTAGATGTCTAAGAGATTTCGCTTTACCTCAGTAAAGTAAATAAAATCAATGATGTAATAGTCTGTTGGTTTCAGTTTCAATGAGTTCATTCAACTGGATACTTAAAATGCTGTGCAAAGCTAATTGCTCTCCTAGGCTGATTGAGGAGAGCGATGTTTTGCCCTCCTGCATTTTTCAGAATGCCAGGCCTGCATAACGAAGGCAAATAATGCCCAACAAACATCTCTTGAACAAACTTGATTCTAAACCTTAAAAGGACTCTGTATACCACATATCAAGTCTCTGTTACTGGTGGTTCCTTTGAAGATTTTCAAAAAATTTGGCCATTTTTTCCCCATCCCTCTGCTCAATATGAGCCAAAACCTAATTTGCATAAAAATCAAAATGCCCCTATATAACCACTACTTACATGAAATTTAATTAAAATGTGGCCAGTGGTTTAGGAGAAAGAGGCTCAAACACCACCTTCACGCAGGATGGCGGACGGACGGACAACAGACGAAGAGTGATCAGAAAAGCTCACCCTGACATTCAGTCAGGTGAGCTAAAAATTTGGCCTGGCAGTTTCAGAGGAGAAGATTTTTGAAATTCCACCAACCAGAATCAAAGAATGCCTCTGGTGACCAAGTTTTTCAATCCATGGGAACAAAATGAGGATCATTTGTAGAGGACCTCCAACAGACCATTCCTGCCAAGTTTGGTTCACGTCGGCTCAGTAGTTCCAGAGAAGATGAAAATGTGATTTCCCATAGGGTTTCTATAGTAACTATAAGCTGCAATTGAAGCCATGTTTGCAACCCGATCAACATTAAATGAGGATCGTTGGTAGAGGGGGTCCCAGTCATCAACCATGCAAAGTGGTTTCAGAGGAGAAGATTTTTCAAAATCCACCAATCAGAATCAAAGAATGCCTCTGGTGGCCATGTTTTCAAACCCATGGAATCAAAATGAGGATTGTTTGTAGATGACGTCCCAGAGACTATCCCTGCCAGGTTTGGTTCATGTCGGCTCAGTAGTTCCAGAGAAGATGATGAAAATGTGATTTCTCATAGGGTTTCTATAGTAACTATAAGCCGCAATTATGGCCATGTTTGTAACCTGATCAGCATTAAGTAAGGATCATTGGTAGAGGGGGTCCCAGTCATAATTTATGTGAAGTTTCAAAATATTTGGCCTGGCAGTTTCAGAGGAGAAGATTTTTGAAAATCCACCAACCAGAATCAAAGAATGCCCCTGGAAGCATGTTTTTCATCCGACTGGAACAAAATGAGGATCATTTGTAGAGGACCTCCCATAGACCATTCCTGCCAAGTTTGGTTCACACTGGCTCAGCAGTTACAGAGAAGAAAATGAAAATGTGAAAAGTTTATGGACGCCGGACGCCAAGTGATGAGAAAACCTCACATGGCCTTTTAGGCCAGGTGAGCTAAAAATAAAAGAGTAAGCACGCAATAAACTGCAGTACAGGAGAAGTTTGGCCCAGATTGGCCAGAGTCATTTGTCTTGTGATCTAATTCTCATGTTTCATGGAAAATGGAAATTTCAAGTAATTTCTGTATTTATCATACCTACCACTGGCTCAGACATGCAGGCACTCTATTCATCAGAATCCAGACCAATCGCTTAATTTTGGACACCCCCTCCACACCCCCCCCCCACCCCCCAACAAAAAGAAAAAAAAAAAATTAAGCCAAAACACGGTCACCAGAATCATCAACAGTCCCTTCTGCACATCAATCAGAAGGAAATGTTAGCTATTCTCCAAAGTCTTTTTCACTGGAAAATCACCTTGTAAACTCTCAGGTTCAAATTCTTTCCAATAACTCAAAAGTTGTAGCTTACCAAAGGATCAAGGTGGACCCCACTGCTTTCCCATGTTCAATCTAATGGAAAAGATTCTTTTGTTCACTCAGGATCAAAACATTTGTCTTTCTATCTGCCACATTCCAGGTCGGCCCAATGTGATCGCAGACTCTCTGTCCAGGCTTGGACGTATTCTTCCAACAAAATGGACTCGGAACAGGAAAGTCTTTCTAGCTATCAGCAACCTATGAATGCATCCCATGACAGACCTTTTTGCAACAAGATGGAACAAGCAGCTTCAGACAATTGTGTCTCTGTGCCCAGATCAGTTAGGTTTTCAGTTGATGCTCTGTCAGTTTTGTGGAGCGGAGTCACCAGCTATGCTTTTCCTTCGACTCTGTTAATACTTCAGGTGCTTCATAAAATCAAACAAGCAACTTGCAAAATCATTCTGGTAGCCCCGCTGTCTCCTCTGAGATCATGAGTCAACATACTCAAACCTCTGTAACTAGACCTTCCACGCTGTTTGCCGCTGTTAATGGAAGGACCTTCAGTTTCAAAGCAAAACTTACTAACTTCACAGCAACCCGGCTGTTCTCAACCTTCATGTCTTTCTGTTGTCAGGTCCTTCCTCCGACGCAAATATTTTTCCAGAACAGCAATGGACTGCATTTCTGCTTCAAGAAGGATCTCCTCTTCTCTTAAACTATGCAGCGAAGTGGATAGTTTTCTTTGCTTGGTGCCAAGACAAAGGTGTAAATTATCTGTATCCTTCAATTCCTAACATTGCAGATTTTCTTGTGTTTATGTTTGATGTCAAGAAACTTCAAACAATTACAATCAAAGGATATAGATCTATGTTGTTGGATATTTATGCTCATGAAAGCCATATTAATATAGGTTCAGATCAATCCTTGTCTAAGTTACCAAAGAATTTTTTCCTTTAAAAAGCCCAAAACTTTAAGGGTAATTCCAAAGTGGAATTTAGCCTGGGTCTTGCTAAAACTCCAAGAAGCTCCATTTGAAACTTTAGATTCTGTGGAGTTTCAGTTTTTGACATTTAAAAGGGTATTCTTGCTTGCTTTTGCTTCAGCTGGAAGAGTTAGTGAACTTTATGCTCAGTCTATTGAGAATTCACATTATCGTAGTATGGGTAATTCTATTACACTTACTACGCAAGTGGGCATGCTATCTAAGAATCTTACACCAGATAACCTACCTGCTCCTATGATTATTGATGCTTTGCCGCCTGTTAATAATTCTAGACCCTCACTATGTCTAGTGAGGGCTCTAAGACTTTATTTGAAGCGGTCTAATTTCATAAGGAAAGGATGAAAAAGACTCTTTCTTTCTCTCATCCCAGACAGAAAGGATAATTCAGTTCATTCTATTTCTAGATGGATTCAGTCTACTATCCATATTGGCTTATAGTAATTTATCCGATAGAGATAATAGAGTAAATAGAATCTCTGCTCATGAGGTTAGAGCTTTATCATCCTTCTGGGCTTATATCATTTCTATTGCTCTATCAGATTCTATTGCTCTATCAGATTCTATCAGATTCTACGGTGACTTTTTTCTGAGAAATCTAGAATCTGTGGCAGGTGTTCTAAGGATGTCTAGGTGCCCTGTCTGTTGCAAAGATTGTTATATAATTTAAATTTCAAGCTTTTGCATTGCAACACATGACATTTATTGTGGCCTACCTCTTTGTTTTGCAAAGCATTTCTTGCAAAACAGGGGGGGGGGGGGGGGTATATTCTTGAATACAGTTTGGCTCTATAGCAAAAAGCCCGAGTCTTTCTCTTGGCTATGGGGGTTACAATTAATGCAAATGTTTGGTATATTGTATATTTTTCATGAGCTCATTTCATACAGTAACTCATGATTTGTAATCTTGATGTACATCATCTCATGTTACCTCTGTTATGCATTTATATTTTGGCCCCCTTAACCTAAATTATACCATGTGGGGTATGCTATGGTCTTAGAAGAGGCAACCAGTCTTCTTCCATTATGGATTCTTGTATCCTTTTAGGTATTGCATTCATCAATGTTATTTATCACTCTTGGATGAAAATAAATCATATTTTATCCTGTTTCAGGACTCCTACTGTTTGGAATAAGCAATAGCCTGCTTGTTAGTTTTTTCCTTTCAGTTCTGTTTTAGCCCTCCATCCTATTATCTATTCAGCATGTCTGGGTCAGTGGTAATGGTAGATAAATAAAGGAAATTTCTAATAATTTCTGTATTTATCATAGCTACCACTGGCCCAGACAGAAAGTGCCCTCCCCGGGAGTTATTCGCTCACACCTTCCCACATTAGAACTATTACACTCAGCAGGCATCACAAAAAGAATGGTTACTGGCAGGAATTGAGGACACTTCCATGGCTCTGAACATGCACAGAAGCCATCTACAGAGGAATGTACAGGACTCTTATTTATTTTCTTTTATTTTGACCTAATTTTGGCGGATTTGGGGGGGGGGGGGGGCAAAGTTAAGTGTTTGGACTGAATTCTGACAAATAGATGCGAGTATGTCTGGGCCAGTAGTCATGGTGGATAAATACTTAAAATCATCCTCATTCCAAATCCCCTTCAGCCATGACCAACTACCTCCATTTAATTAACACTGATACGGTGGTTTTGTGGTTTGGGGTAGTCAAGTTACTGGAAACAACACAACATGTACCTCAAATTACCCTAATGGACCCTAAAAGTCTTGCACAGTAGCCAAAACTGATACAGGCCTCATTAGGTTGGGGTGAGGGTGGCAAGATAGATGTGCTGGCTGCAGTGTGCACAAACAAATCTCCCTAACAAGCATGGAAATGTCTAAGACAGCTCGCCCAAATCTCACTGACAGTCAAATTCAGAGGTTAAGAGGCCTGGTGTTGACCGTTAAGTATACAAAATTCAAGCAATTTCACAAAAACACTGGTAGTGATATTTTTTTTTTTTTTTTTTACTGATTACTTAGGGATGCTATGAAATTCTGCTGAAATACAGTAAATGCTTGAAATCATGGAGCCAAACGATAATTATTTATTGGTGTTTAAGGTCACATACTTCTGCACAATGGCTAATCGTGACCACAACATGGAGATAAAGTCAAGGTCAGTCAATCATGTATGCCCCATGTTGCCTATTTTAGAGGACTTGCACACCAAGCATTAGTGACTGGGCCCTATTTTACCAGTAAAATGGTGCTTGTTTACCATACCACAGTACACAAGCACTGCCTAACTTCCCAGGGTACCCACGGGGGCAAATAATTATTACACAACTTTGCTAGGGATTTCATGATAAAAAATGATTTCACCATTTTAGTGTAACATATAAATTATCTAACTTCCATGATAAAGTTACACACCACATGACAATCTAAACATTTGATCATCTACAGTTTTAACCTTTAGGGCCTAATTCCAATTTTAATTACTTTCTACTGCAAAAAAAAACAGGTGCTCCGCCATGTGGTCTCAAGGTAAATTTTAAAGCACATTCGAAATACCTTGGTAGTTGTTTCTTGGCATGTCTTGGCTGCCCAAATAGGCAGCCAAGACTTGCCAAGAAACAACACTTTGAAGGCACATAATGTAGAGTGTCAAAAAGGTATCAAAAATGTATAAACATCCCCAGCCCTTTAACTCTTTCGCTGTCGAACGCGACTAAAGTCAAATTACCCACTCGCTGACGATTGCAACTGAAGTCGAAATTTGAAACTAAATAGCAGTACGACTGTTCTAGGAGAAGTAACTCTCTTATTTTTGTGACTTACGATATCATGATGTTTTATTTATGTTCATTGTCAAAGGTCAAGTAAAATTTCGCACCACGGAGAGGAATACAGCTTGGATCAAAATGTATGTTGGCTTGTTTTGGCATGTCTTTCTGACAAAATGTCTGCGAGGAATTCTACTTGTATTGTTCAGACAAGTGAGGTTATATTGCATATATAGAGCATATGTTATTAACCCCTCAAGGCCAAGATATGGACATATTAACCCCTCAGGGACAAGCTTTGGTTTCTGTTGGAAATTCTGCAGGAATCAAGGTAGAAGAGTTGTCAGAGTTAGCAAATGATCCAGTTAGTTTTGACTGGCAAATATATGGTTTAGAAGATCTGTTTGATCCATGCTTAATTCAGCCAAAGCCACCACAGCAAGGCTTCTTGGTTTTCCATTGCCCCCAAACCCCCCCCCCCCCCCCCCACCCTCCTCCAAACCAATATAAGGGCTATCTGTATTATTTTTTTTCAAATATGCTGTTCAATTCTGTACTGCAATAGTAGTACATTTAGTATAAAAATCCATTATTTGGCTACAAATAGTTTGACTCCATCACACAAAAACACAAGAATATGGTGATATTTCCATACTTTGGTGTGGTGGACATCTTGGTTGCCATGCTCACGTGACCTTATGTTACCGAGTTTCATATGCAATTCAACGTCCGAACCAAAACCAACCAGCATACCAAGTTTCAGCAAGATATTCCTCTAAAAAAAAAGGTTATTCCCCTATATCCAAACTATATGTATTATTACTGTGTAATTCCACTGGGTGCATGGCAGTGGCATCTACTTCTGTAGTACTGTATGGCAGCAAAAGAGTTAAGGATTAAGGGATGGAACAATAAACAAATAATGCTAAGGATATTGTAAAGAATTGACAACCAGGCTTTAAATTTTATTAAGGAATAATATTACTACAATAGTAAGATTCAGTAGGCTGATGTAGCTGTAGATGAATGTAACACTGCAAAGGTCAATAATATCAACAAAAATAGAAGCAACATACAATAAGATTCTTAATCCATTATCAGTCTAGCTCACATTCTTCCATAATAATAACTAATTTAAATAGCATTGAATAAGAACTATGTTCTCTTTCTTCTCATCTCACATGAAATTCAAACCCTCTGAGGATTGTTCTCTGCTTCAGTGCCTGGGGTAGATGGTGGTTTGGATCGGACTATGAACCATGGAGTTTCTTTGTACAGAAACCATAAATTACCTGCCCAGACAAACACATTCAGGAAACCAAAAATCTGAAATGCAAATGAAGAAATACAGTGCATACCTCTTAACTACCTACTGGCCAAAATAATGACACCATTTTATCCATTTCAAAATGATTTACCACAGAGCCAATCAGCAGGCCTTTGGATTTGAAAAATATAGGCATCCCGCAAGACCCGAAGTCATGATTTTCCAACATGACAAGGGTGTGAGTTAAAATTTTCCGACAGTGTTCTGGGGGTCATTGACTGCCATTATGAACTTGAAACGTAACTCAAAATACTTCTTTAACCCCTTACACAACATAACAGCCAAGACCAGCCAGCGCTATTCTCAAAAATCGCCAATTAATTTTCATTATTTTTTGTCTCAAAAACAAAGGTTATGACCCCTCATTGGAACCTATGTTTTTGAGACAAAAATGAATAAAATTAGTTATTCAAGAATATTTTTTGCAAGCGTGGTCTGCTTTTCATGTTAGGTAAAGGATTAAAACCATAATAAATGAAACAGACCAAAAGCATTATTTATTATCTTTATTTAAAAAAAAATGATAAATTTAAAGTATTTTGTATATTTTTTATACTTACCAATCAATGGCCCAGACTAGCTGGTGCAAACTCAATATTATCAAGGGCCAAACACAAATTCTGAACCCCCCAATCCCGAAAATTTGAATACAAAACCGAAAATTAAAAATCCTATCTGGCCCTCCATACTTTTACCATCTGTGCATGCGCAGTGGTCAGGAAGAGACCGGAATTGACACCAACATCATTCTTTGTAGATGAGCGTACTAATAACTCAGTGGGGAGGTATGAGTGCCCACTCATGGGAGGGCCATCCCCGTCTGGGCCATTGGCAAGTATAAAAAATATACAAATTACTTTATATTTATGATATTTTTATACTAATAACCAATGGCCCAGACTAGCTGAATCGTAAAAAGGTGGAGGGCCTAGGACTTAAGAATTAACAGACCAAATATAGCTCCTAAGCCTGCATTCCAAGATGAAAGGAGATTAAATTTAAAAGGAATTACATGTATGTCCCTCTATACAACAAGAGGCCCCAGACCAGTGGATATAAAAAATATTGTTTTTTAAAGAATTTTCCTCATATTGAACTAAGTTATAATTCGGGCTCCCATAGGAACCCAGGGACTTGGCTTGAACAAACTTGAATCTCACATCCAGTGGGATGCCGTTTTCCTAATATCATAAGATTCTGACTGGTGGATGTGAAGAAGATGATTTTTGAAGAATATTCCTCATATTGGACTACCGTATTTACGCTAAATATTGGGCCACTCTAAATTTTGGGACACCAAACAATTTCGCCAAAATTAATTTTCTTTTCTGTTCTTATTTTGGGACACCTGGTCCCATTTTTCAGTGTTGTGGTTCGACCGTGGGATGGGTAAGTATGAGAAAGGTCAATGGTACTGGTAAGTACGAAAATACCAAGTAAAAAGGAAAGGATATCGCTGGTATTTGGATGGTAAGTAATTTTAATAAATGGAAATAAAGAAAAGAATGATTTTGCTGGCGTTTGTTTTATTCTTCACAACTTCCCAATCCCATCTCAAATTGTCCCCATGCTGATTATTACCGGCGGTGGATTTGAAAATACAGATATATTATTGTCCACATACCAAATCATCCAAATATCAAGTCCCGCATATCACGACTGTGGTATGGATAAGTATGAGAAAGGTCCTACCGGTAAGTACGAAAATACGAAGTAAAAAGGAATCCATTCGGAAAACAAAATTTTGTTGACAAACATGACCCACGTGGATTTTGAAGAGCAGGGCAGAAACTACTGGAGAAACTCAAGAGTCATTGGACGAATTTATTCCTACTTTTCCCAAATAAAAAAACAAGAAGTCGATTTATTCAATTAGATATATTTATTACAAAGTGAAAACAAATTTACACACAAACTGTCAATAAAAGAAATGAAAATCAATAAAAACATATTCAATCAAGTTTCACAAAACTGGAAATCCCAGTGGCAATGTTGCGAGATATGCAAAGCAAGTAGTCTCCCTTGATTCACGGAAATTCACAAAAGTATAAATTTTGTAAAAAATAGTGTGGACATTTATATGTGAAGGGTTCTAAAACTGATTTTGTTCAACCAACTTATTCATAACATAATAATCATTACGAGGCAATTAAATTTCTATTGTATACACACAGTACTAATATTCGTATTACTATAATCTAATAAGTTTATTTTCTGGAACACCCTGATAATGGCCAGCAGAAACACTGTCGCAAACAGAAAGTACAGGCTGTGTCAGCATATGAGCTGCATCTTGGCTATATCATGGCATGAAAGAAGTGTGTGTGTGTGTGGGAGGGGGGGGGGGGGGGGGGGTGGTGGGCCTCCACATAATACCATTTCGGCAGTTTTTAAAATTTCTAAAATGAATCAAGAAAATCACCGGAAAGTTAAAAAATTTATAGTAATTTATATATTTTTTATACTTACCAATGACCCAGACATAGCTGGTGCTAACTCTTAAAATATAGGGCCAAACACAAATTTTGCCCCCCAATCCCCAAAATTTGCATCTAAAACTAAAGAAAACATGTCCAGAGAGGCCCTCCACACCTCGCCCCCACTGCGCATGCGCAGTGTCAAGGACGTTCCGAAATTGGCGCCATTAATCATTCTAATAACCAGTGCCTGGTAAGCGCTATGTACTCAGCGGGGAGGCAAGAGTTCCCAACTCCTGGGAGGGCCATCCCCGTCTGGGTCATTGGTAAGTATAAAAAATATATAAATTACTATAAATTTTTTAACATTTTTATACTGTACCAATGACCCAGACATAGCTGAATAGTAAAAAGGCTGGAGGGCCAAGGACATAGAGCAAAATGGAATACGCTCAATAAAATAAAATAGAGTCATCCCCTGTAGGGAAAAGAAGTAATAGGCCTTACATGTATCTTTCTTATTTATGATAAATTAGAAAGATACAACACCTTCCAAAAATTGAGCTTCATACATCCATGTACTCTATTAATATCCAATAATCCTTATACTAATAATTTTTAAAGTAAGCCAATAATAAAGTAAGTCTAGAGAATAGAGACTCTTAAACTCCTAAAAGTGTGTGAGAATTGCATAATCATGTCCGTTGACATATGCAATATTCAAAAGCTATACTTTAAAAACTAAGACTTGAATGAATTTTATAAACTTAAACTTCTCACAAAACAACCATCCTAAAAACAGCTCAGAATTACTAACTCCGGAGGAGGTATCCCCTTGTTTTCATAGTAAAAACAGGTGACCCAAGGGAACACCCTCCCCCCCCCCTTTTTCTTGCCCTGGGTCAAATAGCCCAGAGCGAAGAGGGCAGCCGAACGGAGACACTGCCGAAACAGACAGCCTACCTAACTATAGTAGCAACTGTTAAGTGAATGACATTCTGAGCAGTAGATAATAGACCTAACAATAGAGGCCTCCAGAAATGGACTCGATATTTCTGAGATAAAATTCATGAATGGATGGCTGAGCGCAATGAGCAGCCTTCAAAAATCTATAATAGAACACTATTAATGTAAGCCCAAGAAGTAGAAGAACTCTTACTTCATGAGCCGAAATCTTAAGCACAACTGCTAAGCCAATGATATACCATAAGCAGTACGCTAGATAATAGAATCCATTAACAATAAAATGGAGCGTAACGTCCTTCTACTAGACATCAAAGACAGAAGAAGCTTACGCCCTTGTAATAAACAGATATCTGTTTATAAATACATAAACTGTACCCGGAAAGAGTAAAGGCCTATGCCCATACGAAGACGGAAGGACCTTAAAATAATAGGTTCCGGATAATAGGAGCCTAACTCTTATGCAACAATCCAACCTAAATAGTAACGGAAGTATTGATTCCGAAACTATGAAAGTGAAAATCATCCATCGATAGTGCATGAAACTCACTGACTCTACAGTAAAAGAGAAACCAACAGAATTACTGTCTAAAAGGTCAGAATTTGAAAACTACTGTTTCCAGAGGCTCAAATGATTACTTAGCTAAATAAGAACCTGAAGTTAAAATCCGTATAGGAATTTAATCTAAAGATTCTAAGTCTATTTATCAAAAAGTTACTAACTGACTTAGATAAAGAGACAAAAGACTCAATTGTAAACTATCGTAGAGTGCATAGGTATGAGGTAACATAAACCTATAACCTAAATAACAACAGGCTGCAGTAGATCTTGTGAAACAAGTATACTAAAAAATAGCAATGAGAAGTATGGAGGGATCAACCATATGAACATAATGATCCCTACACCACGACGGAAGAGCCTCCACTTTAGTCGCATAGAATAGCGAAGAAGAGGATCTCCTATAGTAAGAAATCGCGTCCAAAGCTCGTCCAGTACAGTGCTTACAATGCAATATGGACCACACAACGGAAAACATGAAGGTTGCGACCTTGCTGGTTGTGATAAAAATGACACGATTTACCCAGTGAAAAAAGATCCTCACATAGAGGAAGATTTCACGTTAAGATCCACAGTAGACAAGAGAGTAAATTACTCATGATCTCTGTGAAGATAGAGATGCTATCAACAGAAATATATTGTGGTTGTTTATCTTAGCAATACCTGCTAAAAACAACAGCGCCGGAGGATACGCGTATCCTATCATTCTGTCCTATAGATCAATAGAGCGTTAACAGTATTAGCTCAGAGATCTGGACAAGCCAACACATACGTCTGCAATTGATTAGCCAACTGTGTCATAAATAAAACATCATTGGGCGCTCCCATAGATAGCAAATCTGATTGAATACTTGTTTGTTGAAAGTCCATTCTGACAGCAACAAGCGACCCGTAAGAGAACGGGAGTGCGATAAAACAATCAGACGACCCAGAATATGACGGACCAAAACTGAACTTGGTGTACTATAACCAACAGACGGATTCTTTCCATTAAATTGAATAACGGAAACGAAAGAGTGCCTCCCTGGTTCCGGAGATACGCCACTACTGTCGAATTAAAGGACAGGAATTTGGGCATGCGTTTTTGAATAATGTTCATGCAATGACATAAAGCAAGCCTAAAAAACATTATTCCGCGGAAGTTAACTGATAGCTAAAAGACTGCGGAACCCAAAGACCCTGGCACTTCGAATCCGTAGGGATCAGTATATATCCCAATCTGTTTGACTGGCAACCGTCATAACAGCCACACTCGGGTCCGGCAACTGCGGCGGCACTCTCTGAGTCAACCACCGAATGTTTGCCCCAGTCTGAATCTCTTGTAACACTAGATAGACAAGAGAATGTATAAATCAAGCAATTCATGGATTGCCGGAAAGTTGCCGTCGAAGAGAAGCTCCTCCGAGAACGAAGCGACTCTGAGAGAGTTCTTAACCTACTATCCACGCGTGGATGTAGCTAGGGCTGCCTCACGTCAAACCAACTCCAATCAGCCACTGAAGGGCGGAGTTATACGTGAACAAACTACTGCCCTCAAAAGAAATTACATTGAGAATAATATCCCGTAAATCTTTTCTTGAAGACGTAATGATAACGCCTCCGTAAGGCGGATTACGTATAATAAAGCGTCTAAGTTAAGTCTAATATACATAATGTCGTTCCCAACATTGAAATTGGAAAAGACATAAACGGTGAAAAAGAATATATGCAGTCTTTAATCACACCGTCTAGACGCATATGAACTCTCGGTATGCCCTGCTCTGCCAAAATAAACTATATGTAAAAAAGATAAAATGGCAGAAATGAGCCACGCGGACAAGAAACTAAACTATCATGCTTAGTAGCCGTCTTGTATATATATAAATATATAGCGTCGAAAAATAAAACACATGTTGTAATGACAATATTGGACTGCGTCGGTAAGTCAGGGACAAAGTCCCTGTACCGATCGAAAATCCGAGTCCAATGACGCTATAAGTCTCTTATCCAAGATCGCAGCAATGAAGTCCGAAAAATAATCACTGGAAGAAATGCCAGAAGATATGAAAGGCATCTTCCGATACTACTAAAGGGAAAACTCGAAATCTTTCGAATCCCTTTCGCCATCCTGTCGGACCCTATAAAGCGTTCGGTCGTCCGTAGCTTGATGCAACCGCGGACCGCACCGACCCAGCGCCGTCGGATAATTCCTGATTCGACCGAGAAACCGTCAATTGCTGGGATGCTGCGAAACAACTGTGCTAACTCGGATAGCACGTCCGTCACTGAGGCCTGAGGAGCAGCGGTCTTACGATGCATTGCCGCAGGAAGCTCCGAGATCGTTACCCCGTGCATACTTCCAATATGCGAGCGAACGTAGTGTATAGGCCTCGTGTCCCTTGGCTACCGGATGGCGCGACCTATTCGCTGTGGAATCACTGAATGCCGAAACTGATCGGATACTCGAGGTCACGTAGCCAAAGTGCGGTCGTGTGCCCTGCTGTGAGGATGAGGAAGCATTAAAGACAGTCTCTCGGACTGTCAATATAACGGAGCGTCCCGAGCAACGGACATATGCTCCGAATGTAAAATATCTGAACCACAACATGCGGTCCCCTATGTTGTTGGCTTCCTCCGATCTGTCCTCAATCTGCCGTCACTGGGTGAGTACTAAAGTAATTAAAGTGCTCGCATCACCCAAATCTCCTTCCTAGACCGCAACGGACGAACCCGGCAGCCGAACCATTCGATGAATGTACGCTACACCGGGTGAGCTAGCGAATGTCACTCCATAAGCGATAGACATATTCCATGAGCACTTATTGCCGCTAACTCTTCATTAACTATGACGACAGAGGCACACTTTTGAAAGACATCTCCATAACTCTTCGAACAAGAAACCAGAAATGCTTGGATAGCAAGCATAAAATAAAAATATATATAGCGTCGTTCAATAATTCGAAAGTTTGTGTGACATTATTGGACTATGTCGGAACTGAGGGACGATGTCCCTGAACCGAACCAAAAATTTCTAAGTCCACCGACGCTATCAGTTTCTTATCCGGCATCGCAGCATATGTTGTTCCGAAAGGGAAAGCTTGAAATCCACCGAATCCCTTTCGGTATCCCGTCGGACCGGATGAAACTTTCGGACGTCCGTACCCGCTTCCGCGGAGCGTCCCGACCCAGCATCGTCGGATAAAATATATGCGACAGATTCAGTTGATGCTGGGATGCTGCGATAAACTGTGCTATTAAGGAAAGCACGTTCGTTCCCGAGGCCTGTGCAGTAGCGGACTTACGATGCATTGCCGCTGGAAGCTCCGTGTACGTTGACTCCCGCATACTTCCTATGCGAACGTCCGGAGTCTGCAGACCTCGAGTCCCCGGCTACCGACCCAGCGCTGTCGGATAATTCTCGATCCGACACCGTTTCTGTCGGCTGCTGGGATGCTGCGATAAGCTGTGCTATGTGCACAAGAATGTCCGGCGTCGAGACCTGCGGAGGCGCAGTCTATCGCTGCTTCGCCGAGGGCAGCTCCGCATCAGATGGCTCCCGCATACTTTTCCTATGCGAACGTCCGGAGTCCATCGGTCTCGAATCCCTGGCTGCCGGATGGTGTGACCTGGTCGCCGAAGAATCCTTGATCGGCGAAGCTGGTAATATATCGGCGGTCACGCAGCCAAGGTGCGGTCGTGTGCGCTGACGAGAAGAGGAAGCCTTAGCAGTCTCAGCGGACTGCGTATACAACGGAGCGTCCCGAGCGACGGACGTATGCTCCGCTAACGACACATTTGTACCACAACATCTGGGGCCAGATGTTGTTGAACGAGAGAGGGGCCTCTCTCGCTTGCCGTCCGGAAGGACCGGAACGAGCTATGAACCGGACTAAAAGGCTTCCTCCGTTCTCCCTCCGATCCGCCGTCACTGGGTGTGCATTAAGTTAATTTTATAGTGCTCGCATCACCCCAAAATTCCTTCTAGACCGCAACGGACGAACCCGGCTGCCGAACCATTCGGTGAATGGACGCTACACCGGGCGAGCTAGCGGACGTCAAAGGCCGTCGAACCTACTAGGGTCCTCTTAGGCAATTGGCGTATTACATGAGCACTTTTCCGCTAGCCCTTCATTAATTGTGACGACGGAGGCACACTGTTGGAAGACATCACAGATACATCACCCTAATCTTGATCGTCTGAAATAGAAATTGATAAAGTAGAGTGACCCTGCGGGGAAAGGACCGGAGTGTCCAAATCCCCAACAACATACCGTGACATACGCTTCCCATATTGTCATCGAAATCATACGATACAGAACCGGAGTTAATGCGAGTACACTGACCACATATAGAATGATAATAAGGTCAGAGGAAGACTTCCTCTTAAAACAATAGATCAATATCCTTTCAATGTGAAAAGAAAACAAGTCCTGGTACTCGCACTAACCCCTGGCAATCAAAATACATAATAATAATATGATCCATTAATATAGAAAAAATAATTGAAATCAAAATATTTTGAAAAAATATTTTTTCAGAACAGCCCAAGTTTCTGAAAAGTAACGTTGAGCCCCAATGGATCCCAAGCCTAAGTGTGGACAAAAATTTTAAAAATATTTTAAACAATTTATTCAACACTTACGAACAATAATAATGTATCTAGTTATGATTGAAATAACATAAAGATATTATTATTTAGAAATCCCCCCCTCACACAGAGGGCTGTTGTAAATGTAAACAATGAGTGTAAAAACACTAAAATAAGACTCCAGGCACCCAGGCCCGAAATCAGTTACCAAAAATACACCATCTGATGCAAAACAGAGACTTCCAGGGAAGAAACTGCAGAACATCAGATGGTAGATGCAGAACACAACGCCTAACCACCCGTAGGTGAAGACGTAAACATGGGGAAAGAACAGAATTCATTCTGTTATTCAGCTAAACTCCCAAGAAATTTTAGTAATAATAATTACAGAAATTATGCCAAAAGCATGGGAGAATAGCAAGGGGGAACTTAAAGGACAGGGAGAGAGGAAAAACACTTGTAAAAACAGTGTAACTAAATAATCAGAATGACAACAAAATGGCTGCTGCCTTGAAAATAGGTAACTTAACATAATTTCATTAAAAAATTTTAAGTTACAGCCCTGATAATATTCTGTCACACATTCTTTTCCTCTCCTCCTTTTCTATCCTCCTTAGAATCACCATTTCACTAATATTTATTTGTCTGGCATCATTTAAACTGAGATTTAAAAGCACAAAGATCAGTCAGATGTTAACTGATGAAGGGCCAAACTTAGAATGATTAATGGCGCCAATTTCGGAACGTCCTTGACACTGCGCATGCGCAGTGGGGGCGAGGTGTGGAGGGCCTCTCTGGACATGTTTTCTTTAGTTTTAGATGCAAATTTTGGGGATTGGGGGGCAAAATTTGTGTTTGGCCCTATATTTTAAGAGTTAGCACCAGCTATGTCTGGGTCATTGGTACAGTATAAAAATATTTTAGGTTCACGAGCAACTGCAGTGCAGCAATTCGAGAAAATTTTGCTGTGATTTTCTTGCTTCATTTTAGAAATTTCAAGAAGTACCGAGATGGAATATCTACTGAGATTTACAGGCAGTAAAAATTTGCCTTGCCCTGTTGTTATTTACTTATTTATTTATTGAGGTTTAAACTCATTTTCAGCATATGAGCCGTATCTTGGCTATATCATGACACGAAAGAAGTGTGTGTGTGTGGTGGAGGGGGGGGGGGGGGGTGTTTGGTGGGCCTCCACATAATACCATTTCGGCAGTTTTTAAAATTTCTAAAATGAAGCAAGAAAATCGCCAGAAAATTTTAGGTTCACGAGCAACTGCAGTTCAGCAATTCGTGAACTCAAAATTTTCCTGTGATTTTCTTGCTTCATTTTAGAAATTTCAAGATGTGCCGAGATGGAATATCTACAGTACTACGATTTACTGGCAGTCGTCGGGCAACTCATCATCTGACTCTAATAGCCCCCTGGCTTCATCCATAGACAGCATGTCGCCCACATCATAAAACTCCTCACAGGCGTCATCTAATTCTGCCACGGTTTTCAAAATAAACAGGAGTCTCATCCATGTTAACGATGTAATCGTCTTCGAATTCATCCTCCCCTCTCTTATCTTTGATGTATTTCAGGAAACTTACAGTTTTCTCTTCTAAGTCTCGGGGCAATCTTTGTGCAAGTGATGTCTTAGCTCTTAATGTTAGTTCGTGTCGTTGCATAAATTTCACTGCCCACCCGAAACTGGCCTTGAATTCTGTGCATGTTTCAGCATTGTCTTTTCTTACAATTTCTCTTGCATAGATACATAGCGACTCTACCGAGACTGGTAGCTGGAGATCTCGTGGAATGAGTACCCGCTCGGCAATTTTCTCGTCTATTTCCGAACCATATGTGACAGGCCTTCCACTCCTTGAAAGCTTTCCAGTTTTGCTCCTTTTTTCATCCTCTTTGAAATTAATTTTTGCCCAACGACCAATTGATGACTTCGGAATTTTCAATTTTATGGCAGCTTGTCTTGTACCCAGGAGTTTAGCAAGTTCCACTGCATTCTTTTTCTCTTTCACCGTGAATGTTTTATATTGTCCCCGGATGTTACCTAGATCTCGCTCTGTTTCGATACAAGGTTGACATTCTGTTGTGTCTTCTATCTCAGAAGCTATTTTCTTTGTTGCAACTGTGGTAGGTTCATCGACTTCTTCTATTTTTCTTTTGAGTGGCCTTCCAACTGGTCTTTTAATTACTGGCTTTGCCGGTGCCAACTCTACAGTGGGTCTTGCTTCAGCTGCTGTTTTGTATCTGACTATGAATTTGTCCATGATGAAAACGTTAATGACAGTCGACTGCCAATCCATATTTTTATACACCAAAACGGTGTGTAAAAACAAGCCAACTTTTCTTTTGATGTCTTTTTTCATTGAGGTTCAAACCGCCATTTGATTGTTTGTATGTGTGTGTTTATAATGATCGACTTTTGTTTCTTAATACTCCTAACAAAACACACACTTTGATGAGTTACCGACTTTTTGTAAATGTGTCACCGGGTAATTGCTGTTCAGGGAACTGATGTTCAGTACACTGTGACAGATTTTTAATCAACCGTAATGTTTGTTTTGGAGAGTGTCGTCGACACGTGTTGATACTGACGGCACTTCTGAAAAATGTTGTCATGTTTGCTTTACTTTACCAGTAGTTTGCAGAATTAGCCAACTAATTAATTAACAGTGAAAAGATCTTTCTTTTCATAAGAGATTACCCACACTTATGTGACGGATGGTAATTAAATCTCCCTCTTAATACTCGAAAATACCCACTGGTAAGTGACTACATTTTTATCTAATTTGAGTGCACGGGCTCCGTTTTTTATCGATTTTTTGATTTACGCTGTGAAAATTGACCCTTATTTTTTCTATTTTCGAAATATTGGGACATTTGAAAATTTAATTATTTTTAACTGGCCCAATATTTAGCGTAAATACGGTAAGTTATAATCAGGCTCCCACAGGGAGCCCAAATATGAACCCAGGGACTTGGCTTGAATAAACTTGAATCTCACCCCCCTAAGGATGCTGCATGCCAAATATCAAAACATTCCGACCGCTGAATCTGAAGAAGATTTTAAAGAAAAATTCCTCATATTGAACTAAGGTATAATTCGGGCTCCCAAAGGGAGACCAAATATCAACCCAGGGACTTGGCTTGAACAAACTTGAATCCCACCCCCCCCCTCCCCCCCCCCTCCCACAAGGATGCTGCATACCAAATATCAAAAGATTCTGATTGGTAGATCTGAAGAAAATTTTTAAAGAATATTCTTCATACTGCACAAATTTAAACATTTGGGCTCCCATAGAGAGCCCAAATATGGACCCAGCGATTTGGTTTCAATAAACATGCGACACAATCTTCCAAAGATGTTATATGTGAAATCTGAAAGCTTTTGAAGCAGTGGTTTGGGAGAAAAGTAGTGTTAAATGTTTTTCCCATTACCTACAGTGTTAAAAAGTTAAAAAATTTATAGTAATTTATATATTTTTTATACTTACCAATGACCCAGACTTAGCAGGTGCTAACTCTTAAATTCTAGGGCCAAACACAAATTTTGCCCCCCCCCCCCCCCCAATCCCCCAAATTTGCATCAAAATAAAAAAAACCCATACTTTTATCCACTGCGCATGCGCAGTGTCAAGGAAATTCAAAATTGGAGCCAAATCCTCATTCTTACAATCAGTGCCTGGTAAGTGTTATGTAATCAGCAGGGAGGTATGAGTTCCCAACTCATGGGAGGGCCATCCCCATCTGGGTCATTGGTAAGTATAAAAAATATATAAATTACTATAAATTTTTTAACATTTTTATACTGTACCAACAACTGAACAAACTTGAATCTCACATCCAGTGGGATGCCGTTTTCCTAATATCATAAGATTCTGACTGGTGGATGTGAAGAAGATGATTTTTGAAGAATATTCCTCATATTGGACTAAGTTATAATCAGGCTCCCACAGGGAGTCCAAATATGAACCCAGGGACTTGGCTTGAACAAACTTGAATCTCACCCCACTAAGGATGCTGCATGCCAAATATCAAAACATTCCGACTGCTGAATCTGAAGAAGATTTTTAAAGAAAAATTTCTCATATTGAACTAAGGTATAATTCGGGCTCCCAAAGGGAGACCAAATATCAACCCAGGGACTTGGCTTGAACAAACTTGAATCCCAACCCCCCTCCCCCCCCCCCCTCCCACAAGGATGCTGCATACCAAATATCAAAAGATTCTGATTGGTAGATCTGAAGAAGATTTTTGAAGAATATTCTTCATACTGCACAAATTTAAACATTTGGGCTCCCATAGAGAGCCCAAATATGGACCCAGCGATTTGGTTTCAATAAACATGCGACACAATCTTCCAAAGATGTTATATGTGAAATCTGAAAGCTTTTGAAGCAGTGGTTTGGGAGAAAAGGAGTGTTAAATGTTTTTCCCATTACCTACAGTGTTAAAAAGTTAAAAAATTTATAGTAATTTATATATTTTTTATACTTACCAATGACCCAGACTTAGCAGGTGCTAACTCTTAAATTCTAGGGCCAAACACAAATTTTGCCCCCCCCCCCCCCCCCCCCCCCAATCCCCCAAATTTGCATCAAAATAAAAAAAACCCATACTTTTATCCACTGCGCATGCGCAGTGTCAAGGAAATTCAAAATTGGAGCCAAATCCTCATTCTTACAATCAGTGCCTGGTAAGTGTTATGTAATCAGCAGGGAGGTATGAGTTCCCAACTCATGGGAGGGCCATCCCCATCTGGGTCATTGGTAAGTATAAAAAATATATAAATTACTATAAATTTTTTAACATTTTTATACTGTACCAACAACTGAACAAACTTGAATCTCACATCCAGTGGGATGCCGTTTTCCTAATATCATAAGATTCTGACTGGTGGATGTGAAGAAGATGATTTTTGAAGAATATTCCTCATATTGGACTAAGTTATAATCAGGCTCCCACAGGGAGTCCAAATATGAACCCAGGGACTTGGCTTGAACAAACTTGAATCTCAACCCACTAAGGATGCTGCATGCCAAATATCAAAACATTCCGACTGCTGAATCTGAAGAAGATTTTTAAAGAAAAATTTCTCATATTGAACGAAGTTATAATTTGGGCTCCCACAGGGAGCACAAATATGAACCCAGGGACTTGTATTTAACAAACTTGAATCACACCCCCCTAAGGATGCTGCACACCAAATATCAAAACATTCCGACTGCTGGATCTGAAGAAGAAGATTTTTTAAGAAAATTCCTCATTTTGAACTAAGTTACAATTCGAGCTCCCACAGTGAGCCCAAATATGGACCTAGGGACATGGCTTGAACAAACATGAATCTCAACCCCTAAGGATGCTAAATACCAAATATCAAAACATTCCGACTGCTGGATCTGAAGAAGAAGATTTTTAAAGAAAATTCCTCATTCTGAACTGAGTTATAATTCAGGCTCCCGCAGTGAGCCCAAATATGAACCCAGGGACTTGGCTTGAACAAACTTGAATCTCACCCCCTAAGCATGCTGCATACCAAATATCAAAATATTCTTATTGGTAGATCTGAAGAAGAAGATTTTTAAAGAATATTCCTCATACTGCACTAATTTAAACATTTGGGCTCCCATAGAGAGCCCAATTATCGACCCAGGGAACTGATTTCAATAAACATGTGAAACAATCTTCCAAAGATGTTATATGTGAAATTTGAAAGCTTTTGGAGCAGTGGTTTGGGAGAAAAGTAGTGTTAAATGTTTTTCCCATTTCCCACAGTGTTAAAAAAATGCTGACTCAGCACTTTTTAAAAGTGCCCAAAAAGTACCCCATGAAAAAACCGATAGCAATTTTTTTTTACCATTCCATTCTGTTGGTCCTAAGGAAGCTTCACCAAATAAGAATTCTCAGTGCCGTGTAGTTTTGGAGATATGGGTGTTTTAATTTTTTCTATTTTTAGCTCCTGCAGTTCCCATGGGGTGACAGGAAAAAATTTTTTGGCATAAATTAAGTACTTATGACCCAACAAGCCCTCATATCAAATTTGGTTCAAATCTGCCTCTCGGTTTGGAAAGTTAAAAAATTTATACTAATTTCTATATTTTTTATACTTACCAATGACCCAGACATAGCTGGTGCTAACTCTTAAAATATAGGGCCAAACACAAATTTTGCTCCCCAATCCCCAAAATTTGTATCTAAAACCAAAGAAAACATGTCCTGAAAGGCCCTCCACACTTCGCCTCTATTGCACATGCGCAGTGTCAAGGACGTTCCGAAATTGGCGCCATTAATCATTCTAAAAACCAGTGCCTGGTAAGCGCTATGTACTCAGCGGGGAGGCAAGAGTTCCCAACTCCTGGGAGGGCCATCCCCGTCTGGGTCATTGGTAAGTATAAAAAATATAGAAATTACTATAAATTTTTTAACATTTTTATACTGTACCAATGACCCAGACATAGCTGAATAGTAAAAAGGCTGGAGGGCCAAGGACATAGAGAAAAATGGAATATGCTCAATAATATAAAATAGAGTCATCCCCTGTAGGGAAAAAGAAGTAATAGGCCTTACATGTATCTTTCTTATTTATGATAAATTAGAAAGATACAACACCTTCCAAAATTGAGCTTCATACATCCATGTACTCTATTAATATCCAATATAATCCTTATACTAATAATTTTTAAAGTAAGCCAATAAATAAAGTAAGTCTAGAGAATAGAGACTCTTATACTCCTAAAAGTGTCTGAGGATTGCATAATCCTGTCCGTTGACATATGCAATAATCAAAAGCTATACTTTAAAAACTAAGACTTGAATAAATTTTAAAAACCTAAACTTCTCACTAAACAACCATCCCAATAACAGCTCAGAATTACTAACTCCGGAGGAGGTATCCCCTTGTTTTCATAGTAAAACAGGTGACCCAAGGGAACACCCTCCCCCCCCCCTTTTTCTTGCCCTGGGTCAAATAGCCCAGAGCGAAGAGGGCAGCAGAACGGAGACACTGCCGAAACAGACAGCCTACCTAGCTATAGTTGCAACTGTTAAGTGAATGACATTCTGAGCAGTAGATAATAGACCTAACAATAGAGGCCTCCAGAAATGGACTCGATATTTCTGAGATAAAAATTCATGAATGTGGATGGCTGAGTGCAATGAGCGGCCTTCAACAATCTATAATAGCGACACTATTAATGTAAGCCCAAGATGTAGAAGAACTCTTACTTCATGAGCCGAAATCTTAAGCACAACTGCTAAGTCAATGATATACCATAAGCAGTACCGATAGTTAATAGAATCCATTAACAATAGAATGGAGCGTAACGTCCTTCTACTAGGCATCAAAGACAGAAGAAGCTTACGCCCATAGTAATAAACAGATATCTGTTTATAAATACATAAACTCTACCCGGAAAGAGTAAAGGCCTATGCCCGTACGAAGACGGAAGGACCTTAAAAACAATAGGTTCCGGATATTAGGAGCCTAACTCTTATGCAAAAATCCAACCTAAATAGTAACGGAAGTAGTGATTCCGAAACTACAAAAGTGAAAATCATCCATCGATAGTGCATGAAACTCACTGACTCTACAGTAAAAGAGAAACCAACAGAATTACTGTCTAAAAGGTCAGAATTTGAAAACTACTGTTTCCAGAGGCTCAAATGATTACTTAGCTAAATAAGAACCGAAGTTAAAATCCATATAGGAATTTAATCTAAAGATTCTAAGTCTATTTATCAAAAAGTTACTAACTGACTTAGATAAAGAGACATAAGACTCCATTGTAAACTATCGTAGAGTGCATAGGTATGAGGTAACATAAACCTATAACCTTAATAATAACAGGCTGCAGTAGATCTTGTGAAACAAGTATACTAAAAAATTGCAATGAGTAGTATGGAGGGATCAACAATATGAACATAATGATCCCTACACCAATGACGGAAGAGCCTCCACTTTAGCCGCATAGAATAGTGAAGAAGAGGATCTCCTATAGTAAGAAATCGCATCCAAAGCTCGTCCAGTACAATGCTTACAATGCAATACGGACCACACAATGGAATACATGAAGGTTGCGACCTTGCGGGTTGTGATAAAGATGACACGATTTACCCAGTGAAAAAAGATCCTCACATTGAGGAAGATTTCACGTTAAAATCCACAGTAGACAAGAGAGTAAATTACCCATGATCTCTATGAAGATAGAGATGCTATCAACAGAAATGTATTGTGGTTGTTTATCTTAGCAATACCTGCTGAAACAACAGCGCCGGAGGATACGCGTATCCTATCATTCCGTCCTATAGATCAATAGAGCGTTAACAACTTTAGCTCAGAGATCTGGACAAGCCAACACATACGTCTGCAATTTATTAGCAAGCTGTGTCGTAAATAAATCATCATTGGGCGCTCCCATAGATAGCAAATCTGATTGAATACTTGTTTGTTGAGAGTCCATTCTGACAGCAACAAGCGACCCATAAGTGAATGGGAGTCTGGAAAAACAATCAGACGACCCGGAATATGACGGACCAAAACAGAACTTGGTGTACTATAACCAACAGACGGATTCTTTCCATTAAATTGAATAACGGAAACGAAAGAGTGCCTCCCTGGTTCCGGAGATACGCCACTACTGTCGAATTAAAGGACAAGATTTGGGCATGTGTTTCTGAATAATGTTCATGCAATGACATAAAGCAAGCCTAAAAAACATTATTCCGCGGAAGAAAATTGGTTGCTAAGAGACTGCCGAACCCAAAGACCCTGGCACTTCGAATCCGTAGGGATCAGTAATATATCCCAATCTGTTTGACTGGCAACTGTCATAACAGCCACACTCGGGTCCGGCAACTGCGGTGGCACTCTCTGAGTCAACCACCGAATGTTTGCCCCAGTCTGAATCTCTTGTAACACTAGATAGACAAGAGAACGTGTAAATCGAGCAATTCATGGATTGCCGAAAAGTTGCCGTCGAAGAGAAGCTCCTCCGAGAACGAAGCGACTCTGAGAGAGTTCTTAACCTTACTATCCACGCGTGTGGATGTAGCTAGGGCTGCGTCACGTCTAACCAACTCCAATCAGCCACTGAAGGGCGGAGTTATACGTGAACAAACTACTGCCCTCAAAAGAAATTACATTGAGAATAATATCCCGTAAATCTTTTCTTGAAGACGTAATGATAACGCCTCAGTAAGGCGGATTACATATGATAAAGCGTCTAAGTTAAGTCTACTATACATCATGTCGTTTCCAACATTGAAGTTGGAAAAGACATAAATGGCGAAAAAGAATATTTCCAGTCTTTAACCACACCGTCTAGACGCATATGAACTCTCGGTATGCCCTGCTCTGCCAAAATAAACTACTCATATAAATGATAAAACGGCAGAAATGAGCAACGCGGACAAGAAACTAAACTCTCATGCTTGGTAGCAGGCTTGTATGTATATATAGCGTCGAAAAATAAAACACATGTTGTAATGACATTATTGGACTGCGTCGGTAAGTCAGGGACAATGTCCCTGAACCGATCGAAAAATCCGAGTCCAATGACGCTATAAGTCTCTTATCCAAGATCGCAGCAATGAAGTCCGAAATAACAATCACTGGAAGATAATGCCAGAAGATATAAAAGGCAGCTTCCGATACTACTAAAGGGAAAACTCGAAATCTTTCGAATCCCTTTCGCCATCCTGTCGGACCCTATAAAGCGTTCGGTCGTCCGTACCTGATGCAACCGCACCGACCCAGCGCCGTCGGATAATTCCTGATTCGACCAAGAAACTGTCAATTGCTGGGATGCTGCGAAACTGTGCTAACTCGGATAGCACGTCCGTCACTGAGGCCTGAGGAGAAGCGGTCCTACAATACATTGCCGCTGGAAGCTCCGTGATCGTTACCCCGTGCATACTACCAATATGCGAGCGAACGGCGTGTATAGGACTCGTGTCCCTTGGCTACCGGATGGCGCGACCTATTCGCCGTGGAATCACTGAATGACGAAACTGATCGGATACTCGAGGTCACGTAGCCAATGTGCGGTCGTGTGCCCTGCTGTGAGGATGAGGAAGCATTAAGGACAGTCTCTCGGACTGTCAATATAACGGAGCGTCCGGACCGACAGACATATGCTCCGAATGTAAAATATCTGAACCACAACATGCGGTCCCCTATGTTGTTGGATGAGAGAGGGACCTCTCTCGCTCACAGCCCGGACGGACCTGGACAAGCCAGGAACCGGACTAACAGGCTTCCTCCGATCTGTCCTCAATCTGCCGTCAGTGGGTGAGTACTAAAGTAATTAAAGTGCTCGCATCACCCAAATCTCCTTCCTAGACCGCAACGGACGAAACCGGCAGCCGAACCATTCAATGAATGTACGCTACACCGGGTGAGCTAGCGAATGTCACTCCGTAGGCGATAGACATATTTCATGAGCACTTATTGCCGCTAGCTCTTCATTAACTATGACGACAGAGGCACACTTTTGAAAGACATCTTCGTAACTTTGCGAACAAGAAACCAGAAATGCTTGGTTATAGCAAGCATAAAATAATAATATATATAGCGTCGTTCAATAATTCGAAAGTTTGTGTGACATTATTGGACTATGTCGGAACTGAGGGACGATGTCCCTGAACCGAACCAAAATTTTCTAAGTCCACCGACGCTATCAGTTTCTTATCCGGCATCGCAGCATTCTGGTCCGACGAAAGAAGCTGTAGAAGACCAAGTCAGATGACATACACAACAGCATATGTTGTTCCGAAAGGGAAAGCTCGAAATCCTCCAAATCCCTTTCGGTATCCCGTCGGACCGGATGAAATTTTCGGACGTCCGTACCCGCTTCCGCGGAGCGTCCCGACCCAGCATCGTCGGATAAAAAATATGCGACAGATTCAGTTGATGCTGGGATGCTGCGATAACTGTGCTATTTAGGAAAGCACGTCCATTCCCGAGGCCTGTGCAGTAGCGGTCTTACGCTGCATTGCCGCCGGAAGCTCCGTGTACGTTGACTCCCGCACACTTCCTATGCGAACGTCCGGAGTCTGCAGGCCTCGTGTCCCTGGCTACCGGATGGTGTGACCTGGTCGCTGATGAATCTCTGACTGGCGAAGCTGACTGGATATCCGTGGTCACGTAGCCAAGAGCGGTCGTGTGCGCAACTATGAGAATGAGGAAGCCTTATTGACAGTCTACTCCGGACTGACTATATGTCGGAGCGTCCCGAGCGACGGACGTATGCTCCGAATGCGAAACATTTTGTACCACAACATCTGGGGCCAGATGTTGTTGAACGAGAGAGGGGCCTCTCTCGCTTGCCAACGAGCTATGAACCGGACTAAAAGGCTTCCTCCGTTCTCCCTCCGATCCGCCGTCACTGGGTGTGCATTAGGTTGATTTATAGTGCTTGCATCACCCCAAAATTCCTTCTAGACCTCAACGGACGAACCCGGCTGCCGAACCATTCGGTGAATGGACGCTACACCGGGCGAGCTAGCGGACGTCAAAGGCCGTCGAACCTACTAGGGTCCTCTTAGGCAATTGGCGTATTACATGAGCACTTTTCCGCTAGCCCTTCATTAATTGTGACGACGGAGGCACACTGTTGGAAGACATCACAGATACATCACCCTAATCTTGATCGTCTGAAATAGAAATTGATAAAGTAGAGTGACCTTGCGGGGAAAGGACCGGAGTGTCCAATTCCCCAATAACATACCGTGACATACGCTTCCCATATTGTCATCGAAATCATACGATACAGAACAGGAGTTAATGCGAGTACACTGACCACATATAGAATGATTATAAAGTCAGATGAAGACTTCCTCTTATTACAATTGATCAATATCCTTTCAATGTGAAAAGAAAACAAGTCCTGGTACTCGCACTAACCCCTGGCAATCAAAATACATAATAATAATATGATCCATTAATATAGAAAAAATAATTGAAATCAAAATATTTTGAAAAAATATTTTTTCAGAACAGCCCAAGTTTCTGAAAAGTAACGTTGAGCCCCAATGGATCCCAAGCCTAAGTGTGGACAAAAATTTTAAAAATATTTTAAACAATTTATTCAACACTTACGAACAATAATAATGTATCTAGTTATGATTAAAATAACATCAAGATATTATTTTCCAGAAATCCCCCCCTCACACAGAGGGCTGTTGTAAATGTAAACAATAAGTGTAAAAACACTAAAATAAGACTCCAGGCACCCAGGCCCGAAATCAGTTACCAAAAACACACTATCTGATGCAAAACAGAGACTTCCAGGGAAGAAACTGCAGAACATCAGATGGTAGATGCAGAACACAACGCCTAACCACCCGTAGGTGAAGACGTAAACATGGGGAAAAGAACAGAATTCATTCTGTTATTCAGCTAAAACTCCCAAGAAAATTTAGTAATAATAATTACAAAAACTATGCCAAAAGCATGGGAGAATAGCAAGGGGGGACTTAAAGGACAGGGAGAGAGGAAAACACTGAAAAATCAGTGTAACTAAATAATCAGAATGACAACAAAATGGCTGCTGCCACGAAAATAGGTAACTTAACATAATTTCATTAAAAAATTTTAAGTTACAGCCCTGATAATATTCTGTCACACATTTTTTCCTCTCCTCCTTCTCTATCCTCCTTAGAATCACCATTTCACTAATATTTATGTGTCTGGCATCATTTAAACTGAGATTTACAAGCACAAAGATCAGTCAGATGTTAACTGATGAAGGGCCAAACTTAGAATGATTAATGGCGCCAATTTCGGAACGTCCTTGACACTGCGCATGCACAGTAGAGGCGAAGTGTGGAGGGCCTTTCAGGACATGTTTTCTTTGGTTTTAGATGCAAATTTTGGGGATTGGGGGGCAAAATTTGTGTTTGGCCCTATGTTTTAAGAGTTAGCACCAGCTATGTCTGGGTCATTGGTACAGTATAAAAATATAGAAATTTTGGGCGGGGCGAAAATTCTTGCCCCTCCCATAACGAAGACAAATATAGCTCCTCGAACATCTCTTGAACAAATCTGAGTCTACACCTCAAAAAGAAGCTACACACCAAATATCAAGTCTCTGCTTCTGCTGGTTCATGAGAAGATTTTTTAAGATTTTGGTGCCCCTTGGGGGCATGGCACCACCCAGGGAAAAGGGAAACTTCATTTGAACAAATCCGAATTGGCATTAGGTAATAAACATTTACCCAGCATTTGAATAAAATTGGTCTAGTGGTTTTGGAGAAGTCGGTTTTGTAAAGTTTAAGCCAGACGCCGGACGACGGATGGAAAGTAATCAGTAAAGACCCCCCTTGAGCTTCGCTCAGGTGAGCTAAATAATAGAGAAGACATATAAATAAGGAGCCATATCCAAGTAATTCCATATTCTTAGCATGAATGATTATGCTAACTGCAATTGGGTGTAACAAACCCCCAATTTTTAAGGCTAGTCCAGACTTAGCCCCATAAATTAGGATGGTGTATTTGAGAGTGAGAGACTAACCTCCACAAACATATCCCATATATAAATAATAAACAAGCTGTATCTAGGATCAGATATAATCTACAGACAAAACAGCTTTACTCATAGTTACACACTTGTCAAGCCGGAGGAGATTTACAAAAATACCTCCCCCCATCCTTTTTTTTGAAGGAATATTCTTCAAAACAAAGAGAGGAGTGCTCTGGAATCCGTGAAAAGCGGTACCAATTAAACAAAATATTTTTGTCCAACAGGCATGCAAATATTAATTATTGGTGCTTAACGCCACTTCAGAAGTCAAGGCAACCGTGGCGATCCCGGTAATTAATAGCTCACGCTTCTAACGTATACCAGAGACGGAATACGGAGATAGGTCAAAAACAGGTGATATAATGAGTACAACCATACACTTGTCCGATAGAATCCCTATGGAAAGTATCTGAATTGAAAACACGCTTCCAAGGCAACCAACAGTCGACCCCGTTCAGGCGTACAATTAATTCCAATAATAACACTCCTATTGACATGTGCAAATATACGAGCATGTGTACTATATCTCATAGAAACCTGGATTAGAACATGAAACGTGCTATGATTAACAGACACGTCATGGACCATCCCCGAAATAATTCATTGTTTCCTACGTCCGTAACAACCAATGACTGTTCGTCGAAGAATATATTACTCCGAATAATGATGCCAAAAAATGAGAACATATGCATAAACGGCCTATTGGCAGTTCCATAACTGATCCAAATAGCCCCAAAATTCTCATGAGCTCTATAAGCAGAGCAAGAATTTATATAATCTGTCAATAATGTGTCTGCTTAATAATACACATATTATGCACGCAACCAAGGAAATCCTGCATGTACTCATCTGAATACAGCCTGTAACCACGGTATGACAGAGTGATACAAGTGTAACCAGGAAACTGAATGAATAATACGACGTTAATATGCAGTTAACTGAGTAATAACTCATACGTCGTAAGAAAGGCCAGACCGCATTGAGTGAAACTTTTCAGAGTGGACTAATTACCACATTGGAGAATGTCATTCCCAGATAACTGACATGTCAACCATACAGGTACACGAAGGCTAGCAATTTTATTGATAAAGAATCATATGCTCGACTTATAAACAAACAACCATAGGAAACAAGCCAACTAAAAAGTGGATGTGCCCATGACGTCGCCGTTAGAACACGACCCAGCCACCAATCGAGAAGCCATGAAAGGCATGTATATACTTAAAAGCTTACGGGAAGAAAACTATGTCTTGCCCTATAATCACCTCTTAACACATTGGCAGGGGGGGTTCGACTAAAAATTCATATCAAACCCCCCTCACCTGCATTATTTGAATCGCTCTTGTGTTAGTCATCAAATAGAATAGGAACCAGAGAGCTCCCTCACGTCTGACCAACTCCATAATGCCACTAAGGACGGAGAGGGACGTGATAAACAAATACACTGTATTGACATAATCACACTAGGTAAATATGGCATCATTAATAAAGCTTATCACCTCATATAACTAACACCAAACCATACTGGTAGGAAGAGAATAACCTCCTTTAACATACAGAATCATGCCTGATAGGACAGCGAACTCAGCCTAGCTGAAGCAGCTAAAGATCTTCCTATATGTGAAGACAATAAAAGGCTGATAACTGCAGCCTTAGAAGCTCACTAAGGAGACTTACAAGTCTTCATCTCTGTGAAGACAGATATATTGGTGTAAGTTGCAACATTGAAGGCTCACTGAACGGAGACTTAAAACTATCGTCGCTCAAGGTAGGGAATGAAGAGCCGCTATTTAACAGCCCTAAATTCCCAAAGAGACAACAGTCCCAAGAGATAATAAATTCAGTTATGTCACTGCATAATTACTGAAAAACATCGCTCATGATTCTAGCTAGGCTACTATCATGTAAACAATAAGACTCAAGTCTATGACACCTAGGAAAACAAACCAAAAAGCACTGTACCTTTATTGGTTTAATTCCCAAAAGACAGCAGTCAGAGCCTAGCTAACATAGCTAGAAGTCTTCCTCTCTGTGAAGACAGATATCTCTGTGTAACTAGCGACTTTGAAAGCTCACTAAATGGAGACTTACAACCATCGTCATGCAAGGTAGGGAATGACAAGCCACTATTCTAACAGCTGTAATTCCCAAAGAGACAGTAATCTCAAGGTAGTTACGCAGTTATGAGTCTTCGTCGACTTGAAGACATATCTGTGTCACTTGCGGCCTTGAAAGCTAACTAAATGGAGACTTACAACACTAGCCGCAAGAAAAGACCGCTGTAAACAGTACATAAGGCTACTATGGCATCCACAATGACATTAAATGTCTTGATGTCAAGGAATACAACACCGCAAGGGAAAAACAGGCGATTTGAAAAAACCTGGAGAATATTTCGACGACCTCTATTGCTTTTCTTCAACAGGAGAGCCTATACCTCTGCAAGGAGAGACTCTCTTGGAAGAATTCACCGGAAGATATGTCCAACACTAACTTGTTGTAAATGGAGTTTGCTCGGACTGATAGCCGCAGGCCTGCCGAGACTACATTCTCATCCCCTGATCTTCTGCAATTTTCATCCACTTTTGCGAGGTTGATAACCTTCCACTAAGTAGAAAGCAACAGAAGTCTATTCTGCTTCCTTCAATAAGAGAGCCTGTACCTCCACTAGGAGCGACTCACTTTTGAAAGGAACCGCCGGAAGCTTTGTCCAACGCGGTCATCTTGTAAGTGAAGTTTTGTTCAGAATCATAGCCGTCGGCCTTCCGAGACAACACTTTTACCCACTGATCTTCCATGACATAAATCCAATTTCTCGTGAAGATGATAACTTTCCGTTAACTGGTAAGCAATAGAAGTCTTATTCAATGGCTGTATGACTAACGAGGCTTACGGAAGGAGAAACTACGTCCTCCCCATGAAGAACCTTAGGGGCATCTGACCTATAGTCTGGATCAGACCTGCGCCTCTTTCCCGAGTCGCTATACTGATGACCTCTAGGGTAAGTAGAAGAGGGTTTATTGTACCCTTGCGAGGAGTTCCCTGAGCTGATTTAAGTGGAACGTCCTCGCTTACCCCGGTCTGCTGAAGCGTGTTGTTGAGGCGCAGACTTCAGTAGCAGTGTACTGGAAGCTTTTTTGTAGCCTGTTCATAGACTAACGAAAGCTCGTTGTCAATAGAGTATATCCGGAGACCGGAGCGACTCGGAGAGAGCTTTTCACCTTGTCATCTATAAGTGATGATGACACAAGGGCTGCATCATGTCTGATCAACTTCCAATTTGCCACTGTCAGGGCGGAGTTGTAAGTGGCATACATGACTGCCCTGGAAAGAACTCTTAAGCAGCGAGGAACAACGTCCTCAAATTCCTTCCCATTAAGACGTTGTGCCATAGCTCTGGTGAGGTGATCTGCATAGGACATCGCATCCAGATTCGCTCTATTAGATGAAATAGCACATTTCATCACTTCTGAGCGTATATTGAATGATGCAGGTAGGGACATATTTTCATCCCCGGCCTGCTCATCTAAACGCAGAGAAGCTCTCTGGACATCTTCTCCAACCGTTTTAAATGAACGTG
Organism: Pictodentalium vernedei; assembly: GCA_031216915.1. Taxonomy (NCBI): domain Eukaryota; kingdom Metazoa; phylum Mollusca; class Scaphopoda; order Dentaliida; family Dentaliidae; genus Pictodentalium; species Pictodentalium vernedei. The sequence goes on along the minus strand of CM062296.1, from coordinate 436,849,051 downwards.
GTCCAAGGAACGGTATATTTATTGAAGATGTCAATAAGAAACCGCCTTCCTCTTAGCACTAGAGAGGTTGAATATGGCGTCGTTAACATGGCTGAGACTGTTTCGGGAAGGAAAGAACATCCTCTTTCCTCAACATGAAATCTGCTTCAGAGACAACAGCGGTTTCTCTCTAGTAGTCGCAGCTTGCTGATCAGGTGGAACAAAGTCAGTATAGTATTGATGAATAAAATTCATCGCTACCAAATGCTGTTCCGAAAGGGAAGGGTAATCCTCTTCCTTGTCCCTTTGACCATATGACTGATTCAGCTGTGACATACGGTCATTTGCATCTGCATGTACAGATGACTGGACCGACCCAGCACTGTCCGACAGCTCACCACCGGAGTGTGTGGGAGGCTGCTCTTGCACTTCCTGTGATCAGCTGCGCAATCTGCGACAGCAAGTCCATTACCGAGGCTTGAGGAGTAGCGGTCTTCTGTTTTTTACGCCGCCTGCTACTCCTGGGACTAAGATCCGGAGATAGATCTCTTCTACGAACGTCCCGATGAACAAAGCCTCGGATCACTGGCTAACCTCTGTCATGCCAATGTACATAGTAGGACAAGCATCCACAAGAGTGCATCGTCTACAGGCATGGCAACAAGCATGTAAATCCGGGGAAGACTTCCTCACCTTGCATTTAGAGTAGTAAGCCTTCATAATTACACTTCCTCGCCTTGCATTTAGAGCAGTAAGCCTTCATAATTACACTCAAAAGACAAAGTCGATAGCACTCCTACAAACTCCACAACAAAATATATGATAAAGATACATGAATAATCGCAATCAAAATTAAATTCAAAAATTTATAAAAAAATTTTCAAAAATGTTTTGAAACAAGAAGCCCCAGGGGGCCTGAGGGCGCTCACCTGACATGGTAGCCTAAATATCAATACAGGGAATTGATTTCAACAAGTTGCATCTGCCCCTCCTAAGAAAAGTTAAAACCAAATATCCAAAGATTCTGACCAGTGGATCTAAAAAAAAGAAGATTTTTAAAGAATATTTCTCATATTGAACTAAGTTATAATTCGGGCTCCCATAGGAAGCCAGGGACTTGGCTTGAACAAACTTGAATCTCACATCCAGTGGGATGCCGTTTTCCAAATATCAAAAGATTCTGACTGGTGGATGTGAAGAAGAAGATTTTTGAAGAATATTCCTCATATTGAACTAAGTTATAATTCAGGCTCCCCAAAAAATAAATATGATCCCAGGGACTTGGCTTGAACAAACTTGAATCTCACCTCCAGTGGGATGCTGTATACCAAATATCAAAAGATTATGACGGTTGGATGTAAAAAAGATTTTTGAAGAATATTCCTCATATTGAACTAAGTTATAATTCGGGCTCCCAAAGGGAGACCAAATATCAACCCAGGGACTTGGCTTGAACAAACTTGAATCCCCCCCCCCCCCCCCCCACAAGGATGCTGCATACCAAATATCAAAAGATTCTGATTGGTAGATCTGAAGAAGATTTTTAAAGAATATTCCTTATACTGCACAAATTTAAACATTTGGGCTCCCATAGAGAGCCCAAATATGGACCCAGCAATTTGGTTTCAATAAACATGTGACACAATCTTCCAAAGATGTTATATGTGAAATCTGAAAGCTTTTGAAGAAGTGCTTTGGGAGAAAAGTAGTGTTTAATGTTTTTCCCATTACCCACAGTGTTAAAAAGTTAAAAAATTTATAGTAATTTATATATTTTTTATACTTACCAATGACCCAGACTTAGCAGGTGCTAACTCTTAAATTCTAGGGCCAAACACAAATTTTGCCCCCCCCCCATCCCCCAAATTTGCATCAAAATAAAAAAAAACATACTTTTATCCACTGCGCATGCGCAGTGTCAAGGAAGTCCAAAATTGGAGCCAAATCCTCATTCTTACAACCAGTGCCTGGTAAGTGTTATGTAATCAGCAGGGAGGTATGAGTTCCCAACTCATGGGAGGGCCATCCCCATCTGGGTCATTGGTAAGTATAAAAAATATATAAATTACTATAAATTTTTTAACATTTTTATACTGTACCAATGACCCAGACTTAGCTGAATAGAAAAAAGGCTGGAGGGCCTAGGACATAAAGGATAATCCAATAGACTCAATTACATGTAAACAGAATTATCCCCCCCAAGGAGAAGAGGAGAACAGGCTTTACATGTATCTTTCTTGTTTATACCAAAAAAGAAAGACACAATACCATTCCGTAATTGAGCACAATAACATTAATGATCTCTATTAACATCCAGTATAACCCATTTTACTAATTTATTAAAGGAAAGCCAATAAATAAAGATAGTCCACAGAATGAGACTCTTTATACTCATTTAAAAGTGTCTGAGGATTGTATATTAACGCTCGTATGGCACGTGACATATACAAATGCTTCACTCCGAGCTACACTTTAAAAATATTACATAAATGAGATAGACATTAGCTTTACACTTTAAAACCATCCCGGCACCGACTCGGAATTACTGACTCCAGAGGAGGTATTCCCTTGCTTTTCACTATAAAGCAGGTGATATAAGGGAACACCATCGCCCCCCCCCCCCCCCCCCCCCCTTCCCCTTGCTCTGGGTCAAATACCCCAGAACGACGAGGGCAGCAGGACAGAGACACTGCCGGAACAGAAAGCCTGTATAACTATAGTTGCAACTGTTTAGTGGAGGACATTCTGAGCAACAGATAATGGACCTAAACAATGCAGGTTGCCAGAAATGGACTCAATATTTCTAAGAAAAAAATTCGTGAACGTGGAAGGCTGAGACTAATATGCAGCCTTCATCAAATCAGTAATAGCAACACTATTAGCATAAGCCCAAGATGTAGACAGCGCTCTTACTTCATGCGCCGAAATATTAAGCACAGACTGCTGAGATGAAGATAAATATCATAAGAAGTACGGATAATTAATTGAATCCACCTTGCAATGGAATGGACTGTAATGTCCTTTCTATTAGGCAGCAAAGACAGAAAGAAATGCTTACGTCCCTTTCTGAAAAACTCAGATCTACGTTTGTAAATACGCATAGCTCTAACTGGACAAAGCAAAGGCCTATGACCGTCTGAAGGCGGAAGAGCCTTAATAACAATAGGTTCAGGGTACTTATTAGGAGCCTGATTCTTTGCCAAAAATCCAACATTAGTAGTCAATGTAATAGTATTTCCAGCACTACAATAGTGAGAATCATCAACGGATAGTGCATGAAGCTCACTAACTCTTCTAGCAGAAGAGAAGGCTAAGAGAAAAGCTGTCTTATAAGATAAGTATTTGAAATCCACTGTATCAAGAGGTTCAAATAGCGCTTCTTTAGCTTCAGAAGAACCCAAGCTAAATTCCACTTAGGAATTAACCTAAGGGTTCTAGGTCTAATTATCAAAATTTTTTTCATTAACTTAGATAAAGAGACATAAGATCCAATCTGTAAGCTATCATGATGAGCATAGGTATCGGATAGCATAGACCTATAACCCTTAACAGTTTGATCTCGTCAAACAAGTAGACCAGAAAATTAGCAATGTCTGGAATGGAGGGATCATAAAAATCAACAGAATGATCCCTACACCATCAAGAGAAAACCTTCCACTTAGCAGCATAATTTAGTGAAGAGGAGGTCTTCCTACAGCTAGAAATTGTGTCCACTGCTCGTCCTGTAAAATGCTTGCCGTGCAAGAAGGACCGCACAATGGAAATACGTGAAGGTTGAGACCTTGCGGGTTGTGATGCTGTGTGTGCGATTTCCCATGAAAGAAGGTCCACCCAAGGAGGAAGCTTTCGCGGAATGTCCCACAACAGACACCTGAGTAGATTTATCCATGGTCTCTGGGGTGACAGAGATCAACAGAATCTTGCAGTGAGATTGCTTGATTTTTAGCAATATCTGTTGAATCAACGGAGCTGGAGGATACGCGTATCCTATCATTCCGTACCAAGAGATCGAGAGGGAGTCTACTGCAAACGCTCGGGGATCTGGGCATGGCAACACATACATCTGCAACTGATTGTTGAGACGCGTCGCAAATAAGTCTATCATAGGACGATACCAATGGTAGCAAATCTGATTGAATACTCGTTTGTTGATTGAGAGTCCATTCTGAAGGCAACATACGACCTTTCCGAGAAAGGGGGTCCGCTAGAACGTTCAGACGACCCGGAATATGACGGACCGACAGAAGAACTTGATGCTCTAGGACAAACAGAGTGATTCTTTCCGTTAGATTGAACAACGGAATGGAATGAGTGCATCCCTGGTGATATACGCTACTACTGTCGAATTGTCGGACAGAATTTGAACATGTGAATTGTGAATAATGTTCATCCACTGACGTAGCGCAAGCCAAACTGACATCATCTCTTTGATGTTTATGTGCTTGTTTAGGAACTGCGGATCCCAAAGACACTGGCACCTCGAATCTGATGGGCTCAAAGTTGCGCCCCAACCTGTTTGACTCGCATCTGTCATTATCGTAAAACTCGGATCCGGCAGTTGCAGTGGTACTCCTGGAGTTAACCACTGAGTATCTGTCCAAGTCTGAATCTCTTGTTTCACATGATTCAACAAGACGATGTTCATTTCGAGCGAATGAGTCTTCACACTCCAATTCTGAGTAAAAAATATGTGGAGTGGATGAGTGCGTAGTTGCCCCATCGGAATAAGATCCACAGCGGCTCCGCACAAACCTGTCAGTCTCATGAATTCTCTCGCTGTTACTACATCTGAGTAAAGACAAAAGCGAGCGTAACAACTGACTAATTTCGCTCTGGTTAACGGCAGATGAACGAGATTGTTGTGCATCCCGAAGCTCATTCCCAGGTGGGTGAATGACTTGGACGGCACTAGATCCGACTTCTTTTCATTTACTATGAAACCAAGACGTCGGAGCAATTGAAGCAGACTCTGAACATCGTTCTGAAGCGTTAACTTGTAGCAGTACCTCTGAAGAATGTCGTCCAAGTAGGCCGACGTTACCACAGACGAATGAGCTCAGAAATGAGTCATTACCGAGTTCATTATTCGAGTGAAGGCCCAGGGTGCTAGATTCAGACCAAAGCACATTGCTCGTAACTGATAAACGACTCCTAGGACAGCGAAGCGATGATACTTTCTGAACGCCGGATGTACCATGACATGAAAGTATGCATCCTTGAGATCTACGCTCACAGTATAATCGTTCACTCGAATGCTCGCTCTGACCGATCGGATGGTCTCCATATAAAATTTCGGAGCCACGATCAGCTCTACTGGTTTTGGAACCAGGAATAGGTGACTGTAGAAACCTGGAGATTCCTGGTTTTCTACGACGTCAAAAGCGTTCTTGTCCAGAAGAGATTGAACTTCTGATAGAAGCGAATCTCTCTTCTGAACGTTTGACGGAAGCTGAGTCCAACGTGGACTTCGAATTGACGGAGGTTTTTCCTTGAAGGACAGTTTTAGACCTTCGGAAATAACTCCTTGCACCCATGGGTCATCCGTAATTGACAACCAATTGGTTAAGAATCTCGACAGCCTTCCGCCCACTGGAACGCAATAGAGGTTTAGACCATCACCTCCTGGCCCTGTGAGGCTTGCAGGAGGAGAAACCACGTCCTCCACGACCCACACCTCGCCCAGTCGACCTAGGGGCGTCTGACCAGTTATCTCGGCCAGCATAACGATCCCTACCTGAGTTGCTATTCTGACGGTCTCTGCAGAAAGACGTAGAGGCTTTCTTAGATCCTCTATAGGAACTTCCCTTGGACGTATTCGCCTGCCTTACTCCTCTCTGCTGAGTCCAACTTTTTCGAAGCGGATTTAAAAGCAGAGAATCCGAAGCTTTCTTAGTAATCTGATCATAGATTATAGAAAGCTTACCGTCAAAGAGAAGCTCTCCTGAGACCAGAGCGACTGGAAGAGAGTTTTTCACCTTACTATCCACACTTGTGGATGCAGCCAGGGCAGCATCACGTGTGACTAAGTCCAGATTGCCACTGAAAGGGCGGAGTTATACGTAGAATATGCTATGGCCCTCGAAAGAACTCTCAAGGAAGTTTTGAACATCCTGGAATTCTTTTCCTTCGAGATGTAATGATAACGCTCTGGTAAGGTAATCTGCGTAAGATAATGCGTCTAAACTGAATCTGTTAGACAAGATTGTCGTCACCAGCGTACTGGAGTAAATCGACATAGACGCCGGCAATGACAACTCCAAGTCTTCTGCGTGGTCGTCTAAACGCAGAGGAACTCTCGGCACGCCCTGTCCTACCATTTCAAATCTAATTCTATGATTGATGAAAGGCAGCTGTAGAGCATGAGACGATAAGAAACCGGATTTGGCAGTCTTAGAGGCTAGCTTGAATATAGTGTAATTAAGAAGTTCAAATGTCCGCGTGACATTTCTGGTCTGGGTCGGAAACTCAGACGCAATGTCCCTATTCCGGCTGAAAAAGTCTGTGTCCAGTGATGCTCTTATCAGGTAACGCAGCATTTTGGTCCAGAGAAACAACTTCTGAAAGGTGATGCCGGATGAAATCTACGGCCACCTTAAGTTGTTCGGAAAGGGAAAATTTCAGCTCCGCTGATTCCCTTTCACCATCCGTCTGCACCACATGAGAATCTCGGTCGTCCCTTTCTGACTCTGCAGGGGAGCGAACCGACCCAGCTTCCTCAGACAGTTTCTTTTCAGAAAAAGTTTCTGATGGCTGCTGGGATGCTGCGATGAATTGAGCTATCTGTGATAGCAAGTCCGTCACGGAGGCCTGTGGAGCCGCGGTCTTACGTAATTAGCCGCTGGGAGCTCCTGGGACGTTAATTCCTGCATACTTCTTATATGCGAACGTCCCGACTGGAAAGGTCTCGTGTCCTTGGCTAGCGGATCGCGTGGTCGACGTGGAATCTCTGGTCGGCGAAGCAGGCTGATATCTGCGGTCACAAAGCCAAGGTGCGGTCGTGAGTGCTGACGTGAGGATGAGGAAGCCAATAGACAAGCCGCGCCGGACTGTCTATGTGGCGGAGCGTCCCGAGCAGGAGGAATGGACGTATGCTCCGACTGACGAATGTTACATACAACAACATCTGGGCCCAGATGTTGTTGTAAGAGAGAGGGGGCCTCTCTCGTTCGCGGTCCGGGTAGACCTGGACGAGCTAGCTAGCGGACTGACTGGCTTCCTCTGTTCCATCCTCCGATCGGTCGTCGCCGGATGTGCGTGATCCGAGATTATAGTGCTCGCAACACCCCTTCTCCTGGACTGCAACAGACGAACCCGGCGTCACAACCATTTTGTGAATGATTGCTTCACCAGGAGAGCTAGCGGGCGTCAAGTGACCGGCGATCCTACTAGGGACCTCTTAGTCACTTGCCACATTTCTTGAGCACTTTGCCGCTAGCTCTTTATTGCGACGACGGAAGCACACTTTTGAAGGCACCACGGAAACATTACCCTGTTCTTGTTCCTCTGAAAAAGAGACTGAAAAAACTAGAGTGACCCTGTGGAGAGAGGACCAGCATGGACCTCTCACCACTAACAATATACCGTGACACTCGTCTCCAACGTTTGTCATCCGAATTGGCACACAGAGCAAGAATTAGTGCGAGTACACAGACTACAGCAAATACAATGAAAATGAGACTCAGGAGACTTCCTCGATTCACAATTGAACAATATTCTTTCATTTTGAAAAAATATTAAACAGTCATCGCACTCGCACCAACCCTTGAAAACAAAGATACATAATAATAATAATCCATTACAAACATTTCGAAAAATAATTCAAAAGAAAAAAAATTTTTCGCAAAAAATTTCAAGATGAGCCCAAGTTCCCAATGGGAATGATAAGCCCAAATGGATCCCAAAAAAGCCTAAGTGTGGACAAAAATTTTAAAACAGTTCTAAAAATTAATGTTACACTTATGGACAATATTAATGTATCTGGCTATGAGCAGAACTAATAGAAGACAAAGAATCACTGTCAGAAGTAACCATTGTCAACGTGAACAAAAGTGAATAAAAACTGGAAACAAGACTCCAGGCACTGAAAATATGGCCAAAATCAGTAATCAATTTAAACACTATCCGATGTAAAACAGAGGCTTCCTGAGAAGAAACTGCAGTACATCGGATGGTAGATGCATGACCGAAAAGCCTAACCACCTTAGGGTGAGGACGTAACCATGGGGAAAAACAGAATAACATTCTGTTACCAAGCCAAAACTCCCAAGCAATTTCACTAAAAAAAATTACAAAAATTATGCCAAAAGCATGGGAGAATAGCAAGGGGGGTATAAAGGAAAGGGAGAGAGGAAACACTGAACAAACTGTGGAAATTTCATGACAAGAATGTAAACATCAGGCCCATGCCCCGAAATTAGGGAACATGAAATAATTTTGCATAAAAATTATAAGTTACAGCCCTGAACACATCCTTCCACTGTTTCTTCCTCTCATCCTCTTATTTCATCCTTAGATCCACCATTTCTTTCATGATTTTGTGTCTGGCATCATTTAAACTGAGATTTTTAGCAGATATCAGTGAGATGTTACTGATTGAAGGGCCAAACAAAGAATGAGGATTTGGCTCCAATTTCGGACTTCCTTGACACTGCACATGCGCAGTGGATAAAAGTATGGAGGACCACATAGGACATCTATTTTTTTTATTTTGATGCAAATTTTGGGGATTGGGAGGGCAAAATTTGTGTTTGGTCCTAGAATTTAAGAGTTAGCACCAGCTAAGTCTGGGTCATTGGTACAGTATAAAAATATGCTGACTCAGGACTTTTTCAAAGTCCCAAAAAAGTACCCCATGATAAAACCGATAGCATTCCATTCTGTTGGTCCTAAGGAAGCTTCACACCAAATACGAATTCTCAGGGCCATGTAGTTTTGGAGATATGGGCATTTTAATTTTTTCTATTTTTAGCTCCTGCAGTTCCCATAGGGCGACGTGAAAAAATTTTTTGGCATAAATTAAGTACTTATGACCCATTAAGCCCTCAAGTCAAATTTGGTTAAAATCTGCCACTCAGTTTGAAAAGTAGAAATTTTGGGCAGGGCGAAAATTCTTGCCCCTCCCATAACGAAGGCAAATATAGATCCTCAAACTTCTCTTGAACAAATCAGAGTCTACACCTCAAAAGGAAGCTGCACACCAAATATCAAGTTTCCGCTACTGCTGGTTCATGAGAAGAAGATTTTTTAAGATTTAAGCACACTTTTTGGACGTGGCCCTGCCGAGGGGGGAGGCAACTTGATTTGAACAAAATCAAAATGCGATGTCATAACAAACTATTATCTCAAAGATCAAATAAATTGGTTCAGCAGTTTGGGAGAAGACGCAAACACCATGTTCACGGACAAAGTTCCCAAAGGGAATATTATGAGCCGAAGGGCATCCCGGTAGAGCCTAAGTGTGGACAAAATCCAAATTTTATGAGCTACACTACCGGAATAATAATCAATGTATCCTAAAGTAATTCTACAGTAATATAATATAAAATACTACATATATTTGAGGACGTTGCCAATGTAAACAACGTCAAGGAAAAAACCGGAAACAAGACATCAGGCACAAAAAGGCCCAAAGTCAGTAACCAATTTACATGCTACCAGATGCAAAGCTAGACCTTCATACGAAGAAAAAACGATACATCGGATAGAAGATACAAGGCTAAAATGACCTAACACCCCTAGGGTGAGGACATAACCATGGGGATAAACATAATAAATATTCTGTAAGGCCATACAAAGTTGATTGTCTGTTTCTCAGGCCATTTTTTCCAAAAAAGCATGCGGGCGGGCGGGTTTTTTTTTTTCTTTTCTCCCCGAGAGGTTGTTTGTGGTAATTTGACCCCCATCTAAACGCTTGGTGGACAACGCAAAATTTCGCAAATATATTGGTTATTCACCACAGGGGTGTTGGGTCGTAAATGAAGTGGGGTTTGAATGTTTGTTTTTTCAGTGAAACGTGAAAATTATAACACAGGACGAAAGTCACGAAACGCCTCGTGGGTGAAACGTCTCAGGTTGAAACGTCTCTGGGACAAATCAAATGTCGAAGTGCCAACTTTCAGAGATTTATTTTACAAAAAAAAAAAAAATCCTTTCACAACCTGCCTAATAAAATCGTGAGTCGCAATTTTTCCCCATTATATTCAAAATTATCACAACCCATTTGAACGGGCAGTTCATCCATAAATCATATTTTTTTTAAATCTGAAAATGAAATACAAAACGAATGTTTGCGTGTTTTTATTAACCAATTCGACCGCACATACCTGCCTATATGCAATTTATTTTCAACTATGACTGTTACTTTTATATCAAGCAACGGTTACTATTAGTTATCCAATTATCCTGCATCTCAAATGCATTTATTTAAATTAACTGGGAAACTCGTAACGGTTTCGAATAACAGTACACAATTTCCCAATGACGGCCATTTACAATACAGATGTTACTAAAAATAAATGCCAGGAGACTGTGTTCCATTCAACATAGCACCTGACTTTGCAGACTTTCTGAGGTTTGGTGCGAATCAAACGTGGTGCGAATCGACCATTCCCCTTTGTGACTGTTTGTTGTCAGACTGAAAGACACCTTCCTTCTTGCTGTCATTATGACTTACCTTTTACAGAATAAAACACTTTCTGTCGTGAATATTGCTAAAACCCACCCACTTTATTAAGGTATGATGTAGAAAAAGCTTGAAGTGTGTTAATTTAAAATTTGCGAATGCATCGATATCGATTTACCGAAATGAGCACAATATCTCAAATTTTTTTGGTGTCATAAAAAGGTTGCATGCGCACCAAAAATGACCATGCGCGCGGGCCTGAGAAACAGAGGTTCTTTTTTTCATAGCCTAATACACGTTAAACTCCTAAGAAATTTAATAAAAAATTTGAATAAAAAATAGCCAAAAAGCTTAGGAGTTTAACAGGAAGGGTTCATGGAAGGATAGGGAAGGAATACTTAACAAACAGTGGATTAATCATTAGCAAGAATGATGATGTCAGGCGTACGTCCTGAAAATGGAAAACATGAAATAATTTTTATCATTATTATAAAGTTACAGCCCTGAATGTCTGAAACCACTGTTGTTCACTTCCATCATCCATTAACAGCCTTGGATCCATCAATTCTTGCATTGATTTGTGTCTGGCATCCTCAAAAAAGGAGATTTTAAAGCACAGATGTCAGATCATGGTTACTGACTTTAGGGCCAAACAAAGAATGATGTCTGCGCCAATTCCGGTCTCTTCCTGACCACTGCGCATGCACAGATGGTAAAAGTATGGAAGGCCAGATAGGACTTTTAATTTTCAGTTTTGTATGCAAATTTTGGGGATTGGGGGGGGGGGGGGGTTCAAAATTTGTGTTTGGCCCTTGATAATATCGAGTTTGCACCAGCTCGTCTGGGCCATTGGTTATTAGTACAAAAATACTACTTTTCATTTAACACAAGTAATTCTTTAAAAAAATTACTTTCCTTTAACAAAAATATTTTCTTGAAAAAAATACACAAATTTTTTCAAGTACATGACTACTGGATTGTCAAAAACTTATAACAAGCAGTTTCATTTATTTATAAAGTATTTATTAATTGGGGTTTAATGACACTGTTGACAGCCAAGGTCACCCTGTGTTAAGAGATTTATAGGTGGAGGAAGCCAGAAAATCCAGAAAGAATCACCAAGCAGCAGCAAGCAACTGTGAGACTTCCCAAGTTGAAGACAGGTGCACCATTGATGGGCAGTACACCATAGAACACAGTCCCACCATGCTCCCATGGAATTAAGTGCCTTGCTGGTCAGGTTCAAACCTTAGACTTTTCAATTTGAATTAGCAGTTTCATACAAAGGATATTTAACTGGTGTTATTTTTCAAAGGCGATTTGTAACGTGACTATTTTTTTAAAGATTCTATTGCTATCACAAGGGGAGAGGGCCTTGGTTCAGAAATATTTGTTCATAATTCATAAATGATTCATTACAATTTACTGCAGAGTGAATGTTGGCACTCCCCAATAAATTGTCACAAAAGCAATTTTATATACACATTTTTGGTTCAGCTGGTAAGAAACATGAAGCTAATGCTTACAGAGTAAAGCCACTATTGTGGCTTTCAGCACTTTTCAATAGGACCATGATACTGGCTTTCAGCACTCGACCAGTTAAAACATAAGGGTATTTTTGCACTATGAAAAAGTGTGGTTTTGCGAATAGACAACTTTTTTTTTTTCAAATTAGTGGGGAAAGTCGGGTTTAATTAACCATTGGACAAATGAAATCTGTAGTTTTCAAATTATTGCATGGACAAGCAAAAGTTAACAGAATTGACTAACAGACATCTGGACAGCCCAGTGTATGGATTGACATGGCCACAATAATTAATACTGCCCACCTCAATGAGCCGCTGTATAAAATGACATCCTTTCAATTTCAAATTGGATACTAGGCTACTTCTGTGAAGAACTTACAGTACTGTGATTACAAACACTGTCTCTCTCTCTCGATGGGGCTGCAAGAGGATTGTGATCTGGTAGTGACACTTTTACATTGATTGACTGAGGTTTTATAAATAATTACTGCCAAATCATGTCTGAATAAAATACATTGAGCCTGTAATTATTATGTTAAGAATTTTTTTTTCTTCAAAGTTTCAACAACACCATATCATGTAACCCCTCAGTGGAACTAGCACAAGTTCCAATGAGGTGTCATACAAGATAGTTTTGTTACAATTTTTTTTCCTTTTTTTTTATTCAACAGCTCAATTTGTAGTTAATGGGCCTGCTGTTTTCAAAATCTTGCATAACCCATTTATCATTCACCTGGTCTGAGCTTTGGTAACCCATCGTTCATTCCCCTGTACTTGATTCAGGAAACCTGTTAGGTAACCTAAATGTTTATGTATTGCATCTATGCTGATATATGAACTGTTCTATCACAGCAAAGTTCTTGCTACTATGGGCAATATCCTGATGAATAGACATGAATCCTTAGGAACAATAATGAGGCTGTCTTGCAGCAATTCAGATACAAATTACGCTAGTTGCAATTATAGCCTGATCTTGGCATGGGCTAGCATGCTGCAGAAGAGTATGACATCCCTAATCACTATTTGTGGCAGAAAAATGAATTATTGCCATATCCTGATTTTTAGCTATGTTACATGAACTTACATCTTAAGATAGATGACCAACAGTTTAAAATGATGTTCAGTCCTTCGTGTGAGTAAATTTTACGGGTGCAAAAAAGTGCACTCGCAAATTGTGTTGCGAGTGCAAATCGCACTCGCAAAATTCCCCAAAGGTTCACAACCATGCATGTTTGGGACAGATGTGTTTAAACAGCTAATCATGATATTTAGATTGCTACTTGCTGACTACTCTGAATACTTCAAGAGACTGTAACATTGATAGAGTCACCGTTGGCATCTGGAAAACGTAACCAATTCAGAAAAGACAAACAGCAGAAACACCGACGATAAAATTTCTTCCTTGTACACAAATCTTTGAAGTAGGGTAAACAAGGTGAAATTATTTGGTACAAGCGATTCGGTTGGCCGTAGCAGACGATTTCTCTACTGACTGGCCAATCACAGTTGGTCTATCTGTTTGTTCTGATTAAATTAGCATTGTACTTTCGGTTTCGTTTGCTGGATGAATTGGGATGTAGAATGACATGCGCAGTGAATAAAGGAAACTGGAAATGTTTCAGTTTTCACTGACAATATCGATTTGGACCTCTTGCTGAGCAGATGGTGATATGGAGGTGGGGGGGGCATATAACAGCAGTTTTGTTTTTGTTTTCGTTTTACCATTAACCAATGGATAATAACGAAACAGATGTCCATTCTGACCTGAAGCGTGGCAATGCTAGTGAGTTGAGTGCAATTTAATTGAAGTTGAACTGTTTGATGACGGGTGCAATTTTTTGTGCACGTCTTTTTTAAATTACGGGTGCTTGCGAGCGCAATAGCACCCATCTCACGTGAAGGACTGATGTTGGGCATCAACCAATCATCAGCATAGGTGTTTGCATCTGCCTGAAGTATAGCTGCTCTGTTGGCCAATAATTGGCCAACAGAGCAGCTATACTTCAGGCAGATGCAAACACCTCTACAGCCAATGATTGGTTGATGCTCAACATCATTCCACCATTCATTCATATTAGATCATTCAACTTGGCAAACAATGACATGGTGAAAATTTGGCACGGCCTATTTTTCATGTTAGGTAACCTCCACGAGACCCAAATGGCCGTTTGCCTCAAACTGACGGGCCTGGATTACACGTGCAGATGCAGCCAATTCATTTGGCAAGGCATTAAAACATCATCTCAGATGCAATGATTTCACATTTCTTTTTCGACAGCTGAAACTCAAATTTTCTGCCTACTCTTATTTGTAATAACAGAATTGTAACATATATTTGTACCTTAGGTTCTACTTAAGAAACTGCAATATCAAGTTCTAAACTGGAATTCCAGTTCCAGTCAGGTAGCAGAATCTGCAACTCTCCCACTGTAAACTGGAATTGCAGCTTCTGTCGGTAGAAATGAAAATTCCAGTTTTCGATAACTTCTGACAGAATCCAGATCGTACCATAAAATTCTACATTTATAACTGCTCATAATTGTGTCTTCTGTGAGAAATAATAGGTTTTAAGGCCTAAAAAAGATAAAAATCTGTTACTCAGGACCTCCCATGTGGTCCTTTTGGCTGCCGCATGCTCTCTTTTTATAACCAATGTAAACTTTAAAAAAACAAGAGGCCCCAGGGGGCCCCGAGGCGCTCACCTGACATGGTAGCCTAAATATCAACCCAGAGAATTGATTTCAACAAGTTGCATCTGCTCCTCCTAAGAAAAGCTTATACCAAATATCCAAAGATTCTGACCAGTGGATCTAAAAAAAAAAAGAAGATTTTTAAAAAAATATTCCTCATATTGAACTAAGTTATAATTCCCACAGGGAGCCCATATATGAGCCCAGGGACTTGGCTTTAACAAACTTGAATCTCCCCCCCCCCCCCCCCCCCCCCACCCCCCTCCTAAAGATGCTGCACACCAAATATCAAAACATTCCGACTGCTGGATTTGAAGAAGAAGACTTTTAAAGAAAATTCCTCATTTTGAACTAAGTTACAATTCGAGTTCCCACAGTGAGCCCAAATATGGACCTAGGGACATGGCTTGAACAAACTTGAATCTTACCCCCCTAAGGATGCTGCATAAAACATATCAAAACCATTCATCTGCTAGAGCTGAAGAAGATTTTTAGAGAAAATTCCTCATTTGAACTAAGTTGTCATTCGGGCTTCCATAGTGAGCCAAATATGAACCAAGGGACTTGGCTTGAACAAACTTGAATCTCACCCCCCTAAGGTTGCTGCATGCCAAATATCAAACATTCCGACTGCTGAATCTGAAGAAGAAGATTTTTAAAGAAAAATTCCTCATATTGACTAAGTTATAATTTGGGCTACCACAGTGAGCCCAAATATGAACCCAGGGACTTGGCTTGAACAAACTTGAATCTCACCCCCCTAAGCATGGTGCATACCCAATATCAAAAGATTCTGCCTGCTGGATCTTGAGAAGAAGATTTTTTAAGAAATTTGCCTGAAATGCACTAAGTTCAAATTTGGGCTCCTATACTGAGCCCAAATATGAACCCAGGAGGTCAATTT